>SJYA01002935.1:0-52676 GCA_006410615.1 Neotragus moschatus | reverse complement strand
ACTGTCGATCTCAGTTTTGATTTTAAACAACAAATCCTAAAATCTGTCTTAATTGTCCTGAGTATCAACTATCCTAACGAGTGGAAGTGTACCTAGATCCTTACCTCATTCCTTCACTTAGGTACCATCTGGATAGGTAAGGATAGTGAGATGGGATGGATATCACCGAAGTTGGGAGTACTGTTTTCATTGAGAAAAGAAAGAATACATCAGAAAGTCTTTACAAAGTCCCACGAGATGTTAAATAGAATCACGAACAGGAAGGGCCTCAGACTTGAGGGTCTCGGGTCGGGTTGCGAAATGGGAATGGGGGAAGAATTGGGTGTTCGGGTAGAGAAGAGGGAGAGAGACTGGCCGGACGCGACCGGGAAAGATTAAGGGGTGGGGACTCCAGGCAGGGCCAGCCTCCGTCCCCAGTGCCCAGGCCTGAGAGACAACGCCAGGCAAGAAGGAGCCCTAGGCGGCGGCTCGCTCCAGGGGGACCCGGGGGTCGGTGGAGGCCAGAGGTAAGCCCAAGAGCAGACGGCGCCGGCCCCGCAAGGGGCTAGGCATGCAGGCTGCTTTCTTACCTTCGGGCATCTCCAGATCGCTGATGTGCTGCAGGTGGTGGCCTTCACCCGCTCNAAGGAGCCCTAGGCGGCGGCTCGCTCCAGGGGGACCCGGGGGTCGGTGGAGGCCAGAGGTAAGCCCAAGAGCAGACGGCGCCGGCCCCGCAAGGGGCTAGGCATGCAGGCTGCTTTCTTACCTTCGGGCATCTCCAGATCGCTGATGTGCTGCAGGTGGTGGCCTTCACCCGCTCCGATATCCATCTCAGTGGGTTCCACGGCAGCCGGTGTCAGCGTCGGTGCTACTGCCACCACATCTCCAGTCGCTGCCTCATAGACCTCAGACTCGTAGTATGACTCCACCGGCTCCAGGCGCCAGCTCAACTTGGGGCTGGCATTGGGGAACACGCAACAGGTCAGCGTGTTCCCCATGGGGCGCCTCCACTCCTCACTGCTGTCCCCTGCTCGGCCCCGACTCCACCGAGCTCAGAAGCCGCCCCTTCCCTCAACAATGGCGTGGCGGGCACTGCTGCACTGCACATGTAGATGTGGCCTCACCTGCTTCTTGTCTGTCCGCCCCGCTGCCGCTGCCACCGCCGGGACCGGGGCAGGGCTCCAGCCCCGGCCACACCCCCGCTGTCTCACTACCGCCCCCTCCCCGGAGTCAACTAGTCTGTGAAGGCGGCCACCGGCCCGGCTTATTTAAAAGGGGTAGGGACACAACAAACACTGAGACATGCCGCCACTGCCGGGAGAAGGTGCGGTCAGATCTCTTCCTCTTTCAGCCACCTCCTCCAGACTGAGAGGCTCTCACCTGGCCGGCCCTCACCAACCGGAACGTGTCCTTCCGTCACCTGGTTACGACGGACCAATCACACACAGTTTCCTCACAGCGCCCGCCTCAGAGAGCAGGCACATAACTCATAATGCCCCGCCCCCGCCCCGCGGCTGCTCCGCCCCTCGAGGGGAGCGGCTCTGGACTCCTGTTTTCATTCATCCTGCAGCACTCGGAGCTTGTGAATGGAAGCTGTTCTGAGTCAGTGGGCTCTATAGAAGTCTTGTTAGTAAAGAGTAAGTTCCGTTAGCAACTCGGTTTCATTGGGTCTGACAGCTGACTCATTTAATGCATTGCTCAACGAACTTAGTTACAGCCAAATCATTGAGTTTTTTGTAATTAAATGCTCCTCTGGAACTGACTTCGAAAGAGTGTTAGTTTCTCCCTTCAGTTTAACCATAGCAAACCCCCGGGTCTTCAATAAAGAGCTGTGTCCGTGTCTTGAATGAGACTTGAGGACACGTCACCCCTCCACTTCCTCATCCGTAAATTAGGGGCCGAACTCCTCCCTCCCAACTCTGAAACGCTGGGATTCAGCAATTCAATTTTCTCGCTGTTTCTCTCTTCCACGGTATGAGTCTCCAGGTTTCCCTACTTTCACCCTACTTTATGTGTAACATAAAACACAAAACACGATTTTATCATACAAAACTGCGAGTCACAAGTGAAGTACCACGATTTTGATTTAATGAATATGATGGTAAAGATATGTTCCCAAGGTCACATGATTGCTCAGGGATATGGCCAGGGTTTGGTCTCCGATTGTGTGGATCCCCAAAGGCACCTTATTGTGGTTATCCGAAAACAAAGGTAGAAGTAAAATTTGATTGGAAGTGGCATGGGATTTTTCTCTAAGGGAGAACAATTTTTTGCAGTGGATTTAAAAATACTTTCCCTTCTTTCAGCATTGGTTAGTCCCTTCCACTTTCTAGGCACTGTGTTCCTGCAATAGCCCCGCCTTGATGAGCTCAATCAGGCACATGAGTAAATAAAGGTTTAGAAAATCTAGTTGTCTGAGTTCAGTCACACTGCTGCCAAATACTTGAACCTGAAATTCAAACCTAGATCTATCTAACNAGTTTGCTCCAACTCCTGTCCGTTGAATCGGTGATGCCATCCAACCATCTCATCCTCTGTCATCCCCTTTTCTTCCTGCCTTTAGTTTTTCCTAGCATCAGGGTCTTTTCCAATGAATCAGCTCTTTGCATCAGGTGGCCAAAGTATTGGAGCTTCAGCATCAGCCTTTCCAGTGACTATTCAGGACTGATTTCCTTTAGGATCAACTGGTTTGATCTCCTTGCTGTCCAAGGGTCTTAAGGAATGTAACAAGTCCCTATAATGGGAGTACATGCAAAGGACTGTGGGAACCATGGCTAGGACTGGAGGAAGGTGGGGATTGAGGGAATGCTTCATAGAGGGAGAGGCATTTGGACAGGGCTTTCTAGGTGGATAAGATTAAGTAGGATGTCTGTGAACCAGGAAGTAGGGGGTGGTGGTGGTTATTCCAGTACGAAAGAGTAGGAATGGAGTTTTTGGAAGAGGCACACAGTCTGTGGTGGAAGCTTTGCCTGTGGATGTGCAGAGGACTGTGAGAGTAGGTTGAAACTTGGGAGGTGGGCTGCAGTTAAATGGTAAGGAGGCCTTTTATCCGTTGTTGAAGCAGTGCTGTCCGGTAGAACTTATATGATCCTGGAAATCATCTGTATCTGTGCTGTCCTTGTGTGGCTACTAAACACTTAAAATGTGACTAGGATAACTGAGAAACTGAATTTTTAATGACATTTAATTTTTTCATATCAACTTTATTGAGAGATAATTCACTTGGCAAAGGATTCATCCTTTTAAAGTATACAGAAAATATATTTTTTCAGTAAGTCACAGGGTTATGTAAGCATCTCTACTATGTAATTTTAGAACATTTTCATTGCTCCACCCAAAAACTCCATAACCATTAGCAGCCCTTCCCCATTACACCCCTTCCTCCTCCAGCCCCTGCAATTGCTAATCTACCTTCTGTCTCTTTGGATTTGCCCACTGTGGACATTCTGTATAAATAGAGTCCTATACCATGTGGTCCTTTGTAACTGGCTTCTTTCACTTAGCGTCATGTTTTCAAGTTTCTTCCATGTTGATATATTGGTATTTCTTTGCATGTATCAGCATTTCATTCCCTTTTTTTATGGCCAATATTCAGTTGTATGAATGTACCACATTTTATTTGTCCATTCATCAGTTGATGGACACTTGGGCTGTTTCCCCTTTTGGGCTATTATGAATAATGCTGCTGTGTACATGCATGTACACGTTTTTATGTAGATATGTTTTCATTTCTGTTTGGTATATACCTAATAGTGAAATTGCTGGGTCTACTAAGTCTTTGTGTAACCTTTTGATTGAACTGCCAGACTGTTTTCCAGAAGTCTGGAATGATACGGTATGATATTGTGGCTACTGACCACCTATTAGATAATGCAGATCTAACAGTTTTCCAGTGTGGAGCTGGAATATGGTCTAATGTAGTGGTGGAGCCGTGGGCTGTGGGGGCAGACTACGTGAGTTCCAAACTTGATTCTTCCACTTACTATCCTTGAGCAAAGTATTTAACTTCTTTGTGCCTCAATTTCCTCATCTGTAAAATGGGGATAGTAATAGCATGTACCTTATAGATTTGTTGGGAGGTGAAAAGACATACTGTATGTAAAGCTTTTGGAGTATACTTAATGGTTATTAAATACAATAATACTTTTCCCATGGACAGAGGACCCTGGTAGCCTACAGTCCATGGGGTTGCAAAGAGTTAGACACAACTGAGTGACTTCACTTCACTACTACTATTATTTTTGAGGGTCCTCAGAGTTCATTGTGATTGGTAAGTTGCTGTTACCTCTCAAACTAGGTTCAGAAACTGAGATTTGGGGAGTTTGAAGTGACTTCCTTGATCCTGTTCTATATCTGAGTTTAAGTTTGATTCTGATCTTTTGTGTAGGTAACTTTTCATGGTGAACCTATGTAGAGTAGTATTCTCAGTTGGGAACAATTTTTCCTGAGGACATTTGTCAGTGTTTGGAATCTTTTTTTTTTTTTTTTTTTAAGTATTTATTTTTGGCTGAATTGAACCCTAGTTGTGGCACTCTATCTTTCTTGTTGAAGTACTCAGACTCAGTTACTGTGGTATGTGGGCTTGCTCCAGGGCATGTGGGATCTCAGTTCCCTGACCAGGAATGGAACCCACATACCCATCATTGCATGAGTTTCTTAACCACTGAACCACCCTGGAAACATGTGATTGTCATAACTCAGGAGCGCTACTGGCGTCTGTTGTGTGAAGGCTAGGGGTGCTGCTAAACGTTGAGGGTAGTCCCCCCACAACAGAGAATTGTCTGGCCCAAAATGTCAGTAGTGCCAAGGTGGAGGGACCCTTGTGTGGTACCTGCTGTCCCCTTACTGGCTCCTGTTCAGAATCTTGGGATTTTTGAAGTCAACTTTCCTATGAAGAGATGTGTGTGAAATAACCTCTGACAGCAAATTTCAGGTGGGACAGTTTAAAGCTTTGATGTCCTGAATCTTGATTACTCTCTGTCGTGTTGACTTGTGTTACCAGTCAGCTTCGCTTTGTCAGCCAACATCTACAGTTTTAACAAAAGCACATTTTTTTCAGTCTGTGGTTCAGTAAGCAGGTGAGCCTCCCTCAGTCACCCCATCTTGAACTTTCTTTCCTCTCACTTTGGTCTACCCTTGTGGTTTCACTTTAAGAACATGTTTGTTTTCGCCCCAGTGAAAGCGGGATGGCCAGTTACTTCCTTTTCTGTGTCCTCCATGGTCCCGTAATCACTCTGAACTGAGTCATGTTCTTAGAACTTTTTCCTTTGCTCATTCCAAGTCTTCGCTTTCCTCTCATTTTTGGCCTTACAAATGTTAGTTCTCACACATGCTCAGCCTGCAGAAACCATTAGATGTCCTCCGGTCGCCACAATGGAAGCTCATTGTCTAGACCTCAGCGGGGCTGTGTCTGGAGGAGAGTCCTTTTTGCCAGGCCCCAGGATACAGCTCATCTGTGGATACCGGCCACAGGCTGACTACTCTTGTGGGTGCTGTGGGGAACTTAGATGGCTTTGGATTTAAAATTCCAACTCCGATAGAATGCCTGGCCAGGTCACACACCTGAGGGACTCTTTCTTGCCTAAGTAGCTGGACTGATGTTTGAGGGACCGTGAAGACCAGGTAGTCCAGTGATGCAGGTTCATTCCTTGCCTTGCAACCTCAATGGTAGGCTTTGTTGGGGACACCGAACCTACTCTGACCACACAGCATGGCCCCTGGGTGACAAGGAGTGGTGACAGTGGATCTGGGTGACCTGTCTGCTCAGCAGCACACAACAGACAGCTGTGGGCACCGCCCTTTGGCCCATCCTTTACAGAGCCACTAGGTGGAGCAAAGTCTGGCCAAAAACCCACATGCAGTGTGGAAATCACAAACAAAGAAATACAAATAAATCCAGAATACTGCAACCTGGGAAGTTAGGAAAAGGGAAACAAATCTCATTCTATTGAATTCTGCAGCTTGTTGATACAATTCTGGGCTTTCCCAGTGTGGGAATTAAAGTCCGTCATCCTCTCATACTTTTGAGTCTTGCCTGGATGGAGCTTTTTTGGATCTTCTCGCTCAGCTGCATTCCCGTAGCTGGATTTATTTACTTTTGGTTTTCATCTTTCCATACTTTCTTCTGTGGGACAGCAGATGAGCTGTGTATCTTCTATTCCTGGTGCCATCGTCACTCTCATAGTGTCACGGGTCAGTTTTGATTCACGATCTTAGGTGTTTTAAAGAATTTAAATTTGTTTTGGAAGAGATGAAAGTGAATGTAAGATGTTGTAAGAATATTTGTGGCTTGGAAGCGTGAATCTTAGAGTGAAGTTATAAAAAAATAATGTTTTGATTTTTAAATATGGAGCAAGACAGATTATGTTGTAACACTATTTTATTATACATTCTTATAGATCAGAGGCATGCTGTTCATGGAGAAAATAATATTTTTCATAACGGTTCTTTGTTCGCCATTTATAAATTATATTCCTCACCTAAGATTTCACCTGGCGATTTCACTCTGGTTGTGTTAAAAACCAATCAAACACAGAATGAAAGCACCATAGCTTAGTTTATCGATTGGATTTACATATTTGTGGTTTGGGAGAAGGCAGTGGCACCCCACTCCAGTACTCTTGCCTGGAAAATCCCATGGACAGAGGATCCTGGTAGGGTGCAGTCCATGGGATCGCTAAGAGTTGGACACGACTGAGTGACTTCACTTTCACGCATTGGAGAAGGAAATGGCAACCCACTCCAGAGTTCTTGCCTGGAGAATCCCAGGGACGGGGGAGCCTGGTGGGCTGCCGTCTATGGGGCCGCACAGAGTCGGACACGACTGAAGTGACTTAGCAGCAGCAGCATTTGTGGTTTATTTGGGAGAGAAAGTTAATATGTGGCTTCCTGCACTGGGATGTTGGAGCACTGTAGCTCTTTGGGACTTGAATGTAGAGTTGAATAGTGTAAGAATACTTCTATTTTCTTAGGTCTCTTGTTTTTAAATATGCAAATCCCCTTGCTGCTGCTGCTGCGGTGGATGGGGCAAGGAGCAGAAAACCTGCTCTGGCCTGATGCCGCAGAAGGTCCACTCTGGCTCTCTCCGTTGCCTTTGTTAGACCCGATTGCTGCTTTTCTTTGGGCTTTAAGTTACCTTTTCATATCAGTTTTTAATTACACAAAAATAACAATGGCTCATAATAATGGTAAGTAACAGAGAAATACAAAAATACTTAGAGGAGAAATTGAAAGTTTGTGGTTTGGTGTGTATTTTTGGTGGTTTTTCTGCTTATGCTGTATATTTATAGATACAGTAATATAACTCCTATGTATACACTTATATACACATAAAATACATGCAATTGTTGGTATGGGTAGCATTCTTTGTTTTCTTTCATTTGTTTTTTAAATTTTATTGGAGTATGTAATTTTATTGAATTTACAATATTGTGTTAGTTTCAAGTGTATAGCNTATGCTGTATATTTATAGATACAGTAATATAACTCCTATGTATACACTTATATACACATAAAATACATGCAATTGTTGGTATGGGTAGCATTCTTTGTTTTCTTTCATTTGTTTTTTAAATTTTATTGGAGTATGTAATTTTATTGAATTTACAATATTGTGTTAGTTTCAAGTGTATAGCAGAGCAAATCAGTTTTACATATACATATATCCACTATTTTTTAGACTCTTTTCTGATGTGAGCCATCAGAGTATTGAATAGAATAATAGTATAGAATCTTTTATTTGTTTTTGAAACAAAAATGGATACTTTACATATAGTATTTTAACAATATGCACTTCTTTTAAATCTTTGTATATTGTAGACTTCTTTTCATATGGCATATATGCCTCATGATTTTTTTTTTTAAATGCCTGTATGTTATGGCTTGAGATCATAAATTATTTAACCACCCCTCCATTAATGAACATATATTGTGTCCAAGGTTCTACATTTTCACACTGTGCTATAGTGACCATTGTTGCACTTACTTCTGTCTGCAGTTTGCTAGATTCCTAGAAGGGGAATTGGGGGTTATGGGGTTATAACGTGTGGACATTTGGAATTCAGAGCCAAGAGTGCCAAGTTGCTTCCCAACATGGTTGTATCAGTTCACATTCCCATTAGTAGGGCTTACTTCCCCACACACATGAGTATCATTTCTTCACCTGCACCTTCTGCTTATCCTTGAAATATGTCTTCTGATTCTTAACACAGGCTCCAGGAGAACATTTCGGTTTACTTCTTCAAAGGCCTAGAGGTCTCCTCCCTGTCTGCAAACTGGTTGCTCCCTTTGCTGTGGAGCAGAATTCACCCAAGGACAGTGAGCCTGTAGCCAGAGGAGGGTAGAAATGCCTGCCCATCTGCTAAAAGAAGTGGTTTGTGGTCCCCTCGAGAATGTCAGGCAGGTGGCCTGGAGCTGTTGGCCATTTGCTGTGAGTTTAATTTCAAGCCCAAACTACCACCCTTCCGTGGTAGTATCCCAGAAAAAGAGATGCTTTAAACTGGCATTGTTGAAGAGTGCAGACTCTAGAGCCAGATTACTTCCATATAGCCTTGGGGTAGTTAGTTAACTCAGTATCCTTATCTGTAAAATGGGATATTAGCACCTAGCCTATAGGCAGTACCTGCCACACTTTGTTGTTGCTATTATTAATTATTTTAGCTCTGGTGAACATTAAGTCTTCCCTGTTCCCTTACTGACCCAGACTTATTTTCGGTAGAGGGATTTAAGAATACATTTTGGTTTACTCCTTGTCCAAAATGAACATGAATCACTTTACATATCCCCCTTGGCAATCAGGTGAGAGGTGTTTTTTCACAATTTTATTTTGGACAGGAAAGTAGGACTTACTGGTGGGTGTGAGTAAGGAGGAGATAGCACCATGGCTCTCATGGGTGCAGGGGCCGCCATTTGTCCAGGGGGCCATGATTAGGGATGTATTTGACCCCACAGCATCTGGGGTGAGCCGCTCTTCTGTGCCCATGTTTTCATCCTCACTAAACTTAGTGAATCCCCACTTCTTGGAGATGTGGATCTTCTGATGGCCAGGGAGCTTGAACTTGGCCCCGAGGAGGGCTTCAGTCACATGCTCCTTGTTCTGCTGCTTGGTGCAGATAGATATTATAATTTGGCCAGTGTGGACCCTGACCACTGTGCCCTTTGGAGGGTCACTGGGGCCTTCCAAAGACACTGAGCCTACCTGTCTGGAACCTTGATTGGGGACAGCATGCCAGTCTTGAAGGTCCNAAGAGTGCAGACTCTAGAGCCAGATTACTTCCATATAGCCTTGGGGTAGTTAGTTAACTCAGTATCCTTATCTGTAAAATGGGATATTAGCACCTAGCCTATAGGCAGTACCTGCCACACTTTGTTGTTGCTATTATTAATTATTTTAGCTCTGGTGAACATTAAGGCTTCCCTGTTCCCTTACTGACCCAGACTTATTTTCGGTAGAGGGATTTAAGAATACATTTTGGTTTACTCCTTGTCCAAAATGAACATGAATCACTTTACATATCCCCCTTGGCAATCAGGTGAGAGGTGTTTTTTCACAATTTTATTTTGGACAGGAAAGTAGGACTTACTGGTGGGTGTGAGTAAGGAGGAGATAGCACCATGGCTCTCATGGGTGCAGGGGCCGCCATTTGTCCAGGGGGCCATGATTAGGGATGTATTTGACCCCACAGCATCTGGGGTGAGCCGCTCTTCTGTGCCCATGTTTTCATCCTCACTAAACTTAGTGAATCCCCACTTCTTGGAGATGTGGATCTTCTGATGGCCAGGGAGCTTGAACTTGGCCCCGAGGAGGGCTTCAGTCACATGCTCCTTGTTCTGCTGCTTGGTGCAGATAGATATTATAATTTGGCCAGTGTGGACCCTGACCACTGTGCCCTTTGGAGGGTCACTGGGGCCTTCCAAAGACACTGAGCCTACCTGTCTGGAACCTTGATTGGGGACAGCATGCCAGTCTTGAAGGTCCTAGAAAGGGCTGTCTCCAGGATCCCTTTGAGCAACCTGCACAGGCAACAGGCTGCATGCACTGCTGAGGAGGCTGCTGTTTGCAGCCATTGCACCAGGCCCCCATGATCAGCTTAATTGGCTGCAAAACAATTGATTTCTAGTAGTAAAGTGTGAAATTATTTATTCTTAGAGCAAGTAAGTTAGGATATATGCTGTTATTCTGATATACACACCATTGTACCCTCTTACTCCTTGGAAGAAAAGTTATGACCAACCTAGATAGCATGTTGAAAAGCAGAGACATTAGTTTGCCAACAAAGGTCCGTCTAGTCAAGGCTATGGGTTTTCCAGTGGTCATGTATGGATGTGAGAGTTGGACTGTGAAGAAAGCTGAGCGCCGAAGAATTGATGCTTTTGAACTGTGGTGTTGGAGAGGACTCTTGAGAGTCCCTTGGACTGCAAGGAGATCCAACCAGTCCATTCTGAAGGAGATCAGCCCTGTGATTTCTTTGGAGGGAATAATGCTGAAGCTGAAACTCCAATCCTTTGGCCACCTCATGCAGAGTTAACTCAGAAAAAACTCTGATGCTGGGAGGGATTGGAGGCAGGAGGAGAAGGGGACGACAGAGGATGAGATGGCTGGATGGCATCACTGACTTGATGGACGTGAATCTGAGTGAACTCCGGGAGTTGGTGATGGACAGGGAGGCCTGGTGTGCTGTGATTCATGGGGTCCCAAAGAGTTGGACACAACTGAGCGACTGAACTGAACTGTACCCTCCTGGGTGAGGAAAAGAGTGAGGGGTTTTGGATCATCGTTCATTCTGTCCCCAGCACTGCCACTTGCAGATCTGGCTGCTCTCAGCTCACTACTGTACTGAGCTGAGGGGCTCCTTGAGGCTTCTTGACACCAGTCCCCAGCCTCCATTTGGTACTTCCTGTTCTGAGTTGAGAATGCTTTCTGAGGCTTGCTTTTATTTTATTTTTGTAATACAGCTTTTGTCGTTGAGTCGCTCAGTCGCGTCCAACTCTTTATGACCCCATGGACTTCAGGATGCCAGACCTAATACAGCTTTATTGAGATGTAATTCACATACCATACAATTCACTCTTTTGGAATATACAATTCAGTGAATTCTAGTATATTCACAAGTTTGGGCCACCATCACCACTATCTAGTTTCAGAACATTTTCATCAATCACAAAAGAAGTGCTGTTACAAGCAGTCATTCCCACCCCTCCTTCCAAGATCCCCCAAATCCCTGGCAACCACTAATTGACTTTCTGTCTCTGTGGACTTGTCCATTCTGATCAATTCATGTAAATGGAATCATATACCGTATGCTATTTTATGACTGGCTTTTTTCACTTAGCATTGTGTTTTCAAGGTTCATCTGTTGTAGTGTGTCAGTAAGTCACTCCTTTTTAAAAAATTTTTATTGGAGTATAGTTGACTTACAGTGTTGTGTTTCTCTGTGCGTGTGTGCTTGGTTGCTCAGTTGTGTCTAACTCTTTGTGACCCCATGGACTGCCGGGCTCCTCTGTCAATGGCATTTTCTCCAGGCAAGAATGCTGGAGTAGGTTGCCATTTCCTCCTCCAGGGGAGCTTCCCGATCCAGGGATGGAACCCATGTCTCCTGCATTGTAGATGGATTCGTTACTGCTGAGCCATCAGGGAAACTGCTGTTCATTTCTGCTGCAAAGCAAATCAGTTATACATATACCTATATCCACTCCTTTTTTAGATTTTTTTCCCATGTAGGTCATTACAGAATATTGAGACAATTTCCCTGTACTATACAGTAGGTCTTTATTAGTTATCTGTTTTATATATAGTAGTGTGTATTTGCCAATCCTAATCTTCTAGTGTATTTCCTGCTGGTAACCATAAGTTTGTTTTCTGCATCTGTGACTATTTCTGTTTTGCAAATAAGTTCATTTGTACCAATTTTTTAGATTCCAATTTTTAGTAATATATGATATTTGTCTCTGACTTCGCTCAGTATGACGATCTTTAGCTCTATCCATGTTGTTGCCATATGTCATTCCTTTTGTATGGCCTATTAATATTCCATTGTATGTATGTAACACATTTAGTTCTTAACTGATGGACATTTGGGCTCTTTCCACTTTGGTTTATTATGAATAATGCTGCTTTGAACATGAATATACAAGTTTTGAGTGGACATATGTGTTCTTTCTCTTGGTTATATACCTAGAAGTGAAATTGCTAAGTCATATGATCACTCTGGTTAACTTCTGAGGAACTGTTTTTCATAGCGGCTGCACCATTATATATCCCTACTACCAATTTGTGAGGATATTAGCTTCTCCACATACTTTTTAACACTGTTACCTTTTTTTTTTTTTTGATAATCATAACCATCCTGGTGGGTGCATCCCACTGTGGTTCTGATTTGCGTTTCCCTAATAACTAGTGATGCTGAGCATCTCTTTGTGTTATTGGTCATTTGCATATATTCTTTAGAGAAATATCTGTTCAATCCTGTGCTTATTTTAAAATAAGCAGTCTTATCTGACTGAAGGGACAGCAGTCTTCCCATGAAATCCCAGTGAGTGACCGCTCAAGGAGAGATTTTCCTTTAAAACCAGACTTTGTTAGGGTTCTGGCACTCTACAGCCATGCTACCTCTGATTCTCATGACACGGGGCCAATTACTTGAGCTCGCTTAGAAGTGGCTCTGAGACAGTCATTTCTGCTGTAAGAGGCCCACAGAGTCTGCCTTCTCTTGGTCAGAGTCTTCTACCATCTCTTGTGGAGATTTATTATGCATTAATGAATAAGTTAACAGTTAAGCCTCTGAAGAATCCCACAGTTAACACTTATCAGATATCATTATCTAATATCTTATCAGATAAGTGGTTTGCAAATATCGCCCGCCCTTCTCTGTTGATTTTTTTCCCTACTTTGTTGATGGTGTCCTTTAAAATACAGCTGTTTTTAATTTTGATCAATGTCACTTTGTGTTCTTCTTTTGTTACTTAAGCTTTTGGTGTTCCCTAGTTCTTTTAGGGCTTTCTAAACAATATTATTTAGGGTAAAAAATGGACATTATTCAGAATAGGATCCTTCATTTATTTTACTGTGGAGCATTTTAAACATTTACAAAAATAATGCTAAAGAGAATGGTATAATACAATGAATTGCCCACATACTTCTAACTTCAGCAATTTAGCATTTTGGCCAGTCTTGTTTTTGCCTATATCTAGTTTCACTTCCATTCATCCCCACTGCAATTATTTTGAAGCAAATTGCAGACTTCTGTCATCTCAACCATAAATAGTTCCGTTTGAATCTCTAAAAGATAAAAAGACTTTGTTCCAGAACATAACCGCTCTCCCATACCACACCCTAAAAACTTAACAATAATTCCTTAACATTACAGGAGAGTATCTTGCATGTGAAAATTTAATTTGGATCTAGAGGTAAAAATCCAATGAGAAGATTCAGCTAATTATGACAGTTCTTCTGTTTTTATAAGAAATTATCCAGAAGAGTTACACCACTTTAAAAAAGTTATACTACCCAGCGACACCCTTCAGTCCTATGAGTATCAAAAAGTGCTCTTCCAACCACAGGTCTTTTTTGACTTGGACAGCTCTAGTGGTAAGTGTTAATCATGGCAGTCCTCTTCTTTGTCCCTCTGAAATCTTTGTATTTTTTTTAGAGGGTGGGGGACACATGCATCCATTTCTAGCCTCTGCCCAGTATGTAAAGTGAAAGATTATCTTCTGATTCACTTTTGCCCTCAATTTCTAGTGTAGGGAGAGGTTTTGGGAAAATCCTGTTCTTATCAGAGATTGCACAGAGGTTCAGAGAAACCCAGGGAATAGAGGAGACCAGCCCGAATGGCTTGTCTTTCAGCTCTCCAGAGCACGGAGTCCCCTATCCAGAGCCTGACTGACTACGCCTGCCCTCAGGGTATAGTATAGGGGGGCAGTTCACGACTGATGAGCAGAGATGGAAAATAGAATTTGGAGGCTGAAAGACGCGCTAAGATAATGATTCTATGAACGGATGTTCAGTAAGAAAGGCTGTGCTGTTTGAAGTGTAGGAGGCTTAGGGTTAAGGGTCCCCTGCTTAACTGTGGGACCCTTCAGAGGCTTAACTGTGAAGCGCATGCACTGTGAATCTCTAAAGGAGACCATAAACGTCCTCAACCATGTGAGCATCTTATCACAGAAATAGCTGCCTTGGAGCGGCCTCTGGGTGATGCTGATAGAAGTAGTGAAGGCTCAGAGGTGAAGTAACTGGCCCAGGGTCATGAGGATGAGTGGTAGAGTGCCATAGCCCTGACAAAGTCTAGCTTGCAGGGAAATCTGCCTGTAGGCGGTGACTCACTGGGATTCTACGGGAAGACCTCTGCCCTTTCAGTTAGAAACCGTCGGTCTAACTGGCATTTTCAGACCTTTGGTGTACTGTCTGGCAAGTGGGAGCGGTAATAACTGCCTGGCCCCATCATCAGCTGATGTAAGGAACAACGAAAAGAGTTGTGAAAGTATTTTATAAACCTTGAATTCTTTGCAAGAATGATGCTTTATTGTGTCTCTCAGTGGTCAGTGCCTCCTTTTCTATAATACTGAGCATACCTTGCCAAGGATATGCATCTTGAGCAAAGTGAAGGACTTTGGAACGGTGAATATAAAATAGGATATTGGTACCTGCTGCTTTTTTCCCCCCGAGAGGTACAGTACCCTGCACTGACTTCTTGCTGTGATGGGATGATTTCTCAAAGGCCCTTCCAGCATTTTCTCCCCTAGACATTAGGCATACAGAGTAGGGTCTGCCTGCCCACCTTTGCTTTGCTCTCATGCTTGCTACATGATTTGGGTCCTTGGTCAAAGTGTCTTTGAAGTCGGTTTACATACTGCTGTCATCCTGTGTTGCTTCATCCTTTGTGGCCTGGGAATCCACAGGGTTCAGGTGTGGCCTTGGTTGGCCATAATGTGATGAAAGGTCCAGCATCCTTGGCATCTGGTGTGATTCCCTCTCCAGTTTCACCACCTTCAGTCATCATCTTACTTGGGCTATGGACGTGCATGTTCCAGAAGTTTTTGCACTTCCTACATCTTCTGGGAAGGATAAGTTGTCTTAAAGTTTTCTGCTGGTGTTTTTGACCATGAAATCTTAGATCTGAAAAAAGTTTGGTTACTGAATAGCCTAAGGAAGGAGGAGGTAATATTTGATTTACATAAGATCTAGGAAATGAGAAAAGGCTTGGTGCCAGGAGCTGTGTTTCTAGCTAGGCCTTATTAAGTCTCATAGTCCTTTAAGCAGAAAAGGTGTTGCTAATGGAATTTCTGGTAAATAGGAGACAAAACCAGGACCCGCTTCATCCCATTCCCCATAACTGAAAAACTATTGCTGGGGCATTCAGTCATGTCCCAGCTGTACTTTGAGGAAGGGAGTTTGGCTTTTGAGATGGCTTAAGTGCTTTAAATTCCTCAGCTGAGAAAATTGGAGGTGGATAACCAGAGGGTTTCCCAATCCCTTCATCAAGCCTTATGAGCTCAGAGTACTATCCAGGTGCTCTCCTTATCTCTCAGCTGTTTTTCAGGTTTCTGTGATCAGGAAAAAGTCACCTGCCCTAATGTTTCGGGTTTAGCTGTATTAACTTCATTTTTACCATTTTCTCTGTAGTTGTCAATTCCCTTATCCATGTGACCATCTTTTCTTGAAGGCCTGCTTTGTTAAATGCATTGCTTGGTACTGTGAGGGACACAGAAATGAACGTTATGTACCTTGCCCTTTCATTGCTTATACTACGCAAGAGGACATAGGCCTGAGAATAAATGACTTTGCTGACACATAGACAAGGGAGCAGATCATCTTATAAAGCACAACCAAGATCTTACATTGGAGAGTCTGTACACTTGCTCTTATGACTTTGCACCCAGAGAGCCCAAAGCTGGCTTTCAGGTCCTCAGAGTTGAGGTATCTTCAGTAAAATGACATGCTGTTGGCCCTTCCAGGGGCCTGCCACCATTTCACCAAAAGTGGGTTGAGTCTCTCTCTGTCCTGCCCCTAAGTGGAAACTAAAATCAGGTTTAGTGGAGGCCTTGAAGACTAATTTTCCTAAATGGAGTTCTCTTTCCAGGTCACATGTGTGTGTATCATGTATTTGGTGTGACCTAGTTCCCCCCTTTTTTCTTATTCCAATCTTTGTTTTAGAGAGCAGTTTGTGAGGAGACATGAAATCTTTCTGGGGACAGCCCTAAGTTGTAGCTTGCTGATTTTCATGTAAATTCTTGGCTACTTGCCAGTTTGGTTGAGGTTGAACTGTTTTCAGGGCAGGAAGAATGAACCTAGCATTTTGGTATAAAAACAAACAAGGCTGCTGTTGTACTTGATAAAGCTAAAACTGTAGACCCAACAGCAGCTCATTAACCATCAGTGACAGCTCCTGGTTAGTGGTGAGTTTCAGAGACCCCTAGACTCCAGGGGAGGCAGTAAATATTTATCCACGAAGGTAATAAATACCAACAGAGTGATTGATTGTCAACAGAAAAGGATTTTCTTGTTAAGGGGGAAGATAAGCAGGAGGCAGAAACCTTAGGAAGCTGTTGTAAACCAGCTTCAGCTTCTGCTACTTTGACATCTGTCTCTATTTAAAAGATTAAGGCTGTACTATTGCATGGACGTCTTCCTTGCACCTTCCACACCGCCCGCCCCCACAAAATCAGATTCAAGATATCATATTTTAGGAGTAAAGATAATTAAACAGCAAGAGAACCAAGATACTTAACAAAATAGAAATTCCTGCCCTTGACATTTATAGTGCTACCATAGTCATCAGAAAGAAAAAAATGTGCCACTTACAGGTACTCAGTAAACACATATGTGCTGGCCTCTGCACTATACCACCAGCTGATCTTTGCTTCATCTTCTTCAGTCTTTCCTGAATGCCCGTGTGCCCTTGTTTTTATGCTTTTGGACGTGCTTGGCCTTGCTTAGCGCTTTCACCTTCTCCCCCAAACCCTACTTTTTTTTTAGTTAGCCATCTCACGGTGACACTTTTTTGGCCAGTCTGTCCCTCAACAGCTTCCTTTCTTCAAGCTCTTCTTACACTTCTGGCTCTACTCCTTCTCTCACTTTTATTATATGGTGCCATTTGTTTCTCTCTGAGGTCTTTTCTCCGTCATTGTGTAACTGAGTAAGTCAGTACTTCAGGGCAAGGCCAGTTCATCCAGTAGTGATCTTTCTCATCCCTGTAGTCTATCCTGGTGGCTGGATGTAACTGTGACTATCATGTCACAGAAGGGGAGGAAGTGTGGGTGTAATATCAAAACACTGTGTCCATGTGTGTTCAAGCCATTTTGTCCAACCACACAGGTCTGGCTGAAATGCTGGCTCCAACTGCCTACTGGGTGTGTGTTTTTGAATGAATTACCTAACTACACTGAAGCGCATGTTTTTCATTTGTAAAATATGAGATAACAACATAGGTTCGTGTTCTCCCTCTCTGAAATATATCATCTGATGTTTAACAAGTGATTGTGTACTACAGTTGAGGGCTGTTTACCCAGCCAACTTCTGAGAAGACTCAGGAAAGTAGTAGGAGAGCATACCCAGGTTTTCCTGGAGGCCTTGTAGAAGACACAAGCTCTGTGCTTTGTAGAACTCCTTGTCCCTCTTGGAACCCAGGAGAGGTGTGTTACCTTGCTTCAGCAGGCTTGCTCCTCGTCTGCCTTTGTCCTGCCCCAGGACACAGATAAGTTAGTATTCTTGGTTTCTGGCAGCTGAGCAATCCTTAACATTTCTACTTGGCAAGGTTCTGCAAATCTTTGTTCTGGGCTTGGAATTCTTCCTGTGGCATTCCCCAAAATAATTACCTCAGGATCCGTTTATTGATGCCCAACCTTGCATTAGTGACATGATGTCTGGGTTTGACTTTGATTGTGGCCCTCCTGTCAATCTGGGGTTTGGGTTAGTATTCATTTCTGCATTTTTTGAGTCAGAACTCGAAGGCATTTAAATGTGCTTATGCACAGCCTGAGAGTGATAAGAAAGGTCTTTTATTTTTAACTTAGATGTTCTGTGTCTGTGTTGCAACCTCTACTCAAAGCATCTGGAAATAAAAGGCTTTAGGTCTGGAGATTACCTCCTGCCCTGGAAGCTGACAGTTGCTATCCTGTTCTGACAAAACCCTCTTTCTTCAGATTCCTTGATTGCGAAATGAGAAACTCAGAGCCCTCAGCCCTAGTCTCCTTTAGCCTCTGCTGGCCAAGGAACACTTCACCTGATTACCTGAGATCCAAGGCATGGAAGACCTTCCATGCCACCTTGCTCCTTGTGTGGGGACCGGTTGCATGTTGGGAACTTTTGAGAACTTTAGAACTGTCCTAGTCTTGTACTTCATGGAGCTCAGGCCCCAAAGTCGGTCAGAATGAGAGGCCCTGACCCTATCTTTGGGAACACCACTCTCAGATTCAGTGTTAAGTGACAGTCTTACAGACAGGGTTCTAGAGCGCTGACAGGGACATGAGTGTCTGCTTAGCATTTAGCTGACCCTCAGTTCCGGTTTTTGCTTTACTGGTAGCTTCTGGTCTAATATCATGACTCCTGTATTATTATAAAGGAAAGAGTCTTTGGAGCCAGAGATGTCATTCAGATCGTTGCTCTTACTCTGCCTGCTATGTGACCTTGGGCAGATCTCCATATGCCTCAGTTTCTACAGCTGAGCAGTAAGGATATTAATACCTACATGATGATCATGAGATGTTGGTTAAATGAAAATTCTTAACATAAAGGCTGGTTTCATTGTCAGTACTAGCAAATAATTTCTCTCTCTCTGCCTCTTTCCCAGAATTTTTTTTTTAATATTTATTTTTAAAGTTTTATTTATTTGGTTTTGGCTGTGCTGGGTCTTGGTTGCTGTGCAGGCATTCTCTAGTTGCAGTGAGCAGGGGCTGCTCTCTAGCTGCAGTACATGAGCTCCTCATTGAGGTAACTTCTGTTGTTGATGAGCACAAGCTTTTAGCTTGCAGACTTCAGTAGTTGCAGCTCATGGGTTCAGTGTTTGTGGCTCACAGGCTCTAGAGCACAGGCCCAGTAGTTGTGGTGCACAGGCTTAGTTGCCCCTTGGCATGTGGAATCTTGCTGGAGCAGGGATCAAACCTGTGTCTCCTACACTGACAGGTGGATTCATTACCACTGAACAACCAGGGAAGCCCTTTCTCAGAAGGATTATAAATGCACAGGCTGCCTAGGAAAATGTTGCCAAAAGATTCTTAAATCAACTATAGCGAAGGAATGAATTTCACATAGCTATGAACATGTATTATGTTGCAGTGAGTGAGTGAATGAAAGTCGCTCAGTCATGTCCAACTCTTTGTAACCACATGGATTATACAGTCCATGGAATTCTCCAGGCCAGAATACTGGAGTGGGTAGCCGTTCTCTTCCCCAGGGGAGCCTCCCAACCCAGGGATTGAATTCAGGTCCCCCACATTGCGGGTGGATTCTTCACCAGCTGAGCCACAAGGGAAGCCAAAGAATACTGGACCCATGGCTCGAACCAGGGTCTCCTGCATTGCAGGCGGATTCTTTACCAATTGACCTATCAGGGAAGTATAGCTGTTGCAATATGTCTTCTTTAATAAATTAATCCAAAGGGTTTCAGCATTATCTTTGTCACTACTCAGGGCCATAAACAGTTATTAAACTAGAACATTTTGACAGCATAATCCTGGTCAGTTCTGGTTTAGTGTGATTTGCAGCATGTAGGATCTTAGTACCCTGACCAGGGATGGAACCCATACCCCTTGGCAGTGGAAGCACGGAATCCTAACCACTGGCCCACCAGAGAATTCCCCCTCCCTGCCCCTGCCCCCCCCCCTTTTTTAGGTTGGTGAATTCAACATTAAATCAAATTCTACGTTGTGTCAGGGAGATGACTAAAATGGTTTGAAGATGGATTTGACTTAGCTTTGGTCTACCATGTATGAACCTGGATCACTTACATAAAAGAATCTTTTTTCAGACTAGTAGAAACTACTGATTATCGTTTTGCTTCTTAAATCCCCAAATTGACTACTTTGTCCCTGGGTTGTGGTAATATTTGTAAGTCATGGCAAAAAGTGAACTTGCCTTCCTGGGAATGCCTGCATTTGCCATTTCAGCTGCTCTTTCTTCTCATCCCCCAAATTTTATAGCTCAGTGAGAGTTGGTCAGGGACTAGGGGCAAGGAAAAGTAGATCAATGAGGAAGATACCATTCTTAGCGGTCACTTTGTTAGAGTATATGATGTTTTCCGTTTAATGCTGCCTTGTACACAGAATCTTACAATCTTGTAAGAAGATAAAAGTCGACAAATGCTGATTAGAAACACTGTCGAGTAGCATCCTTAAAAGAATGATTTATTGTGAGGAAATTGGTTAGCCTGTGTTACAATTTTGATCATTTAGATTGAACTTTGACAAAATTATTTTTGAATTTCTAGTAATCTAGTAATCTTGACAAAATTATTTTTGAATTTTCTAGTTGCAGTTCCACTTAATCAGAGATGACTGCTGATAAATATTATTTAGAAATGTGGAAAGTTTCCTTTGTCCATTAGAGCAAGGATTCTTGACTGTCTTGCTCACAGAGGTACCTCCAGCTCCTACACCAGTGCCTGGCATACTGTGGGCGTTCAGTAGGTGTGGAATGAATGAATGAATAGTATGCTTACGCCATGTACTCTTTCCATAGAGCTGTGGGTGTTGTGCTGTCTTGTCAGGTAGGTTCAGAGCAGAGTTGCCCAGGAGGGGTTGAGGATGCCTTTTCCACTAGTTTTATTGTTAAAGTTAATAATGCTGGGTGTGTTTGAGGATGGTCTACGTTCAAGGAAATGAAAAGAGGGGGTAGAAAGCTGTCTCTTCTCTCTTGCCCAGAGGCATGTGTCTAAGTGTCCAGGTCTACCTGGCTGGCAGTTCATCCTGTGTGTGAGGGTAGAAGCAACGCATGGGCTAGACTAGATGACTGCCTCTTGAGGGGACATATTTGCTGAAGAATGGCTTCCTAGTCCCCAAACACCTGCAGTGGCAGAAGCCACTTCACCCCTCTTCCCTTCTCCATAGCAATGGGGCTGCTAGTCATTTCTTTGTGAGACTCCAGGAAATGGCCCAGCTGGCTTGGCTTATTCATTTCCTTGTCAGGAAAGTCGATGTGACCTTGACCGTCAGTGGGAGACCTGTAGCAAGTACATCGTGTGTCTGGCTGGATTCGCTAATGATTGAAAAGTACTTTTGGCAAGTCACCTTGCTGTAAGTGTTATATACTGCTAATTTATTGTCCTCNCCCGCGGGCATGGCTTAGTTTCATTGAGTTAGACAAGGCTGTGGTCCTAGTGTGATTAGATTGACTAGTTCTCTGTGAGTATGGTTTCAGTGTGTCTGCCCTCTGATGCCCTCTTGCAACACCTACCATCTTACTTGGGTTTCTCTTACCTTGGGCATGGGGTATCTCCACAGCTGCTCCAGCAAAGCACAGCTGCTGCTCCTTATCTTGGACGAAGGGTATCTCCTCACCGCCGCCCTTCCTGACCTTCATCATGGGATAGCTCCTCTAGGCCCTCCTGCTCCAGCACAGCCACCGCTCCTTGGACGTGGGTTGCTTTTGCTGGCCACAGCCCCTGGCCTCAGACGCGGGGTGGCTCCTCCTGGCTGCCGCCCCTGACCTCGGACGTGGGATAGCTCCTTCTCGGCCGTCACAGCCGCCTGCGCTGAGTGGTAACATGTTCGCTCAGGGGTAGCATGTTACCCTTCGGACATGGGGTAGCTCCTCTCGGCCGACTGTGGAGTAGCTCCTCTCGAACATGGTAACATGTTTGCTCAACATTTTCAATGTAACCCTTTGTTGAGGTAGAAGCCAATGATTTCCTTGAACTTTTTACTGGCAATAAATCTCTGGTACTGGTCTCTAGTGGAAGAGGGCACAGTAATCTGAGGGCACAGTAATCTACTCCAGTATTCTTGCCTGGAGAATCCCATGGACCGAGGAACCTGGCAGGTTACAGTCCATAGGGCCGCAAAGAGTCAGACGTGAGTGAGTGACTGAGCACTGGTCTCTAGAGAGGCACACGACTGATAAGTCTCATTTTTATTAATATTTCTTTTGCCCCCAACAAAATCCTGGTGCAGTAGGGTGGGAACTACTGAGAAAAAAACGAGGTTAAATTTAGAATTTTGCTTAAACTGAAGAAGGGCTCTGAGACCCCATGTGTCCTTCACTGTCCAGTGAAACTGCAGTGAATTTTTCTCAATGTACAACAGCAACAAGTTAACATGTACCTTCAATATTTCATATCCCCTTGAAAACTGCACCTCTTTGTGGGCAAAGTGATTATTTGATTTCATCAGGAGCCATGTTCAAGGTAAAGCAAAGACTTTGATGAGCTAGAGCCCAGCCATGGAAAGAATACTGAACCGAAAGTCAGAGATCTTGAGTCTTGACAGTCTCAATTCTGTCATCTGCAGCCTTAGGCTAGGTGTCAGTTCCTCCTTTGTAAGGTAAGGGGGGTAGCACTTCTGATCTCTTGTTGGGTGCTGGCTGGCAGGCTCAAAGGCAAGGCTGACTGTTAAAGAAATTTGAAAAGCTTTAGAGTCCTGTAAAAATGTGTATTATATAAACTGACTAGATATATGTGTGTTGTGTAGATAACCATCATTGCTTCAAATTATTACCCTGAAGTTTTACAACATTATTAAAAAAAAAAAAAGGAATAAATTCTGTTGAATGGACTGTATTTGAGGCACAAAATGAACCTGAATATTTTAGGAAGATTTTCAGCAATACAAACTGAAATAGAAGCTTTAAAAAAAAAAATCTAAGAGTTTACTAATTACAAAGTTCCTCAAAGGCAAAGTCCGTGTCTTATCTGTCATTTTTGTGCCTGTTAGCATCTAGCCTGAAAGTTTAGGATAACTGCTAATCATTCAGGTTTTTTTTCCACTAAAATTCAGGCTTTAGATCCAGAAAACTTGTTCTAGCTGTGTAATCACTCTGAATCTCGGTTTCCTGGTTTCCTGTAAAAAGAGAGGAATATGTAACTTGGATAAAAACGCCCAGCCAGATGCTTGATAAACACAGGCACCAGGCAGAACTTGGTTCTCTGTCTCATTTCCTGAGTGTTGTGGCTGGAGGTTTTCCTGACTGGCTAGAGATCTCCTCAGTCAGAGAAGAGGGACCCTCCTTTCTGTCTAGGTACCTGTTTTGCGTGGCACGTGTAAGATGTAGCTGGAGCCTCGGTCTAGAGAGTTCAGATGTCTGCCATTCATATTTGGGCCTCTGAGCGGGCCTTAACCTCAGAGTGAGAGGATGAATGGGGTATTACTGAACTTGAGAGCAGGAGGAGCTCATCAGATGCCCACAGGGGCTAGGCAGTGACATGCTTGAGTCAAGCAGATGGGGTTTTTGGACAGTAGGGGTTTTGGGGAGGCTGAGGTGGAGCTAGAGGCCATGTACGTCTGTGACCTTATCTAATATGGCCCCGGGATTTTCAGAAGCTGGAAATCAGAATTTCTGTATGAATCCTTTTCATGTGAAGATGTTGACAGTTAATTTTTTTCTTTTTTTTTAATTGTAAAACAAAGGTACCACGTGGACATAGAACTCAGTAGTGGGCCCATGGGCCAGCAGTTTGCAATCCCTGCTTTCACACAGGAGGGGCAGTGATACAACTAATACAGAAGGAAAGGACTTGCTGTCCTGGCCAGCTGTGGAGACACTATAGTAGAATTGCCTTCTGCTCTCTGAGTGCCACTTGCTTTGTCACATGCTCCCTGCTGTTTTGTCCCTCAGCTTTGCACCAGCCCTTGCTGAGGATGGCATACTTCTCAGTGCATTTATTCTATGGCAGAAGAAGCCAGAGATGAGGCATTGCCAGGATACCTCAAGGGAGAACTGTTTTTCCTTGTAAGAGTCCAGGGGTGAAAGAGTGGCAGGTTAACTCAGTGTCCTGAGCCTCTTCCCTGCTGTTCCAACAGCGGCGGACACATCCCCCCAGTCTTCATGCTCCCCCAACCTTTCATTCATAGCAGCCAACCCCACCTTGGCCATTCCCCACACATCATCAGCACCCAGTATAATTGACTCCAAAGCACTTATGAGTCTCTGGAATGTTCATTTGTCAGCCCTCATTAGAATTTTAAGTTTCATGAGGCCAAGGAGCCTGAGGTCAAAGGACAGTGAGTGAGCCGCACGTAGTAGGTGTTCAATAAAATACTTGTTGAAAGAAACAAGTGAACAAATGAATGAGCTGCTCAGGGACCTTTGGAGAAAGAAACTGTTTTATGCACATCACTGCCAGAGCTACAGGCTGGGAAAGAAGGCAGACGGGGCAGGGAGGAAGAAGGAATGGTGGGAGAGGGTGGGGGAGCTCCTCTAATTGTGTGTGGGAGGGGTCACATAGGGTGGAGTCATGAGGTGCTACCCTCAGCCTGGGCTTCCTTCCAGGCCTGGCGCACCTCGATCTTCACCTTGAAAGGTTTGATCTGCAAGACGAGACTGGCGTTGCCCTCCAGAGAGGGTAGCTTCCCATCATCCGGGATCTCCAGGTTGAACCTCTGCAGCAGCCGGGACATGAAGAGGAAGAGCTCCTGGCGGGCTAGCATCTCACCTACGCAGGAGCGGGGTCCGGCTCCAAAGGGCAAGTAGCTTAACGATGGCGAGATGAGTTGTGTCCCCGTGGGGTCCAAGAAGCGCTCTGCAGACAAGAGGAGCCATAAGCCAGGGGCCAGGGTCAGTATCAGTAGAGGGGTAGGGGGAGGAGAAAGCCCTGCCTGGGGATCCCCAGTCTGAGAAGGTGGACAGCCTTATTTAGGGGGGAGGCAATCTTAGGAGAGATAAATGCCCTGCTCTCAGGTAGCCCTTAATGACACAGAGAAGATGGAAAATTCAGAAAGGATGAAAAGGTGTATTAAACAGATGAAAACGGCACCATCCAACAGGAGAGGGGGTTGACTTCACAGGAGACTTATGCCTATGGGCCTTCTTAGAAGAGGAGGCTTGCAGTTGGTGGAAGGAGAGTGGGAAACCCAGCTGTCAAGAATCTGGGTAAGTAGGGTAGGCTAGGGGTGTCAACAGGTCCATGTAGTGGGAGTCAGGAGTCTTCTAGTAGGAAGCTTGGCAGAAGGGAAGCAGTGCTGGAGAGATGGGCACAGTGGGGGCTGTGTGGCCAGGGGAGGGGGTCAGGACAGAACAGGCACTCACCCGGCATGAACAGGTCGGGTTGCTGCCACTCCTTCTCATTGTGATGCAGTGCCCACAGGTTGACCACAACGTCTGTGCCCTTGTCAATGGTAAGGTCACCAATGCTGCCCAGAGAGGGAGAGGAGAAGAGGGTCTGGAGTATTGTCCTTCCCTACCTGCTCTGCCCCAAGTCTCCGAGGTCCCTACCCTGGGGAAAAGAGTCCTTTGCTCCCTCATGCCACNTTCTCATTGTGATGCAGTGCCCACAGGTTGACCACAACGTCTGTGCCCTTGTCAATGGTAAGGTCACCAATGCTGCCCAGAGAGGGAGAGGAGAAGAGGGTCTGGAGTATTGTCCTTCCCTACCTGCTCTGCCCCAAGTCTCCGAGGTCCCTACCCTGGGGAAAAGAGTCCTTTGCTCCCTCATGCCACGCCTGCATCTTCTCCTCAGCTTCTACTGGATCGATATGAATCCAGCTCTCTCTTCCTGACTAGCACTTGGGCTCAACACTTGTGGGTCTGTAGGGGCCTGTGGGTGTGCATATTGAGCTGGTGCGTGTGTGCATGAACGTGTGTATGTGTGTGTGTGTCACAGCTTTTGGATTGGGTAGGAGCACGTGTCTCCCAGGCAGCAGGCAGCTTCCGAGGGAGGTCAGGTCGATGGATCAGTGGGTGTCAGTGGGTAGAAGACACACTGGTCAGTAGGGTCGTGGGTGGGTAGGATGATTGGTTGTCAGTGGTTGACTGTAGGTTGACCAGCCAGCTGGAAGAGTCAGATGCTGGNGGTAGGAGCACGTGTCTCCCAGGCAGCAGGCAGCTTCCGAGGGAGGTCAGGTCGATGGATCAGTGGGTGTCAGTGGGTAGAAGACACACTGGTCAGTAGGGTCGTGGGTGGGTAGGATGATTGGTTGTCAGTGGTTGACTGTAGGTTGACCAGCCAGCTGGAAGAGTCAGATGCTGGGGGAGGGGGCAGGTGGGTTGGATGTTCCTGGGAGGGAAGGCACACCTGGAGTCAATGATAGCCTTGTGGGGGATCAGCAGAGGGGCCACAGGCCGGATTCGGAGCACCTCTCGGATGGTCGCCTCCAGCAGGACAAGGCGGTTCCGGTCACTGATGGTTGGGGTGCGACAGAAACCTATATTCTGGTCAATGTTATCCTGGATCCTCTTCTTCAACTGAGGGCCAGAACAGGGTGGATGTTAGTAGGTGTATCAGCCCAGGAGAGGCAAGGGCTTAGAAGAATCCTACTGTCACATCCAAAAGGGCAAGCCCCTTCCCAGTGGTGGCTCTACAGCCCCGGCTTTGCGTGCAGAAGATGGGGCAGCTCCAGCCAAGGGCCAGAGCCAACCACTGCTTGGGCAAAGGGTGCAGCAGCCCAGGCATCCTGCAGAGAAACCCCGAGGTATTGACTCTCCCTTTCTCTGGAGCAGAGGTGAGAGTGCCTGTGGTCGGGAGTGCTTGGGAAGGCTCGGGTAGAGAGAAACTCACTGAAGGATGGTGTAGCAGGTAGGCCACGATCCACTTTATCACAGAGGTGGTGGTCTCCACACCAGCCCCGAAGATGTCCCCTATGGTAGCGAGCATGTGTCTATTTGAAAGCAGCTTTGAATCCTGGTCTGAGCCAGCATTGTTATTGTCTGCATTCACCTTGGCTTGCATCAGTATGTGCAGCAAGTTAGTGATGGAGTCGCTGCTGAAGTTCTCCTGGTTGGGTGAGATTGGGAGACGATGAAGACGAAGGAGCCCCTCTGCAACCCTTGCCACACTCTCACCCAGGCTGTAGACACAAAGGCTTCTCCCACTTGGAAATGAGGGCGTGGAGTGAGCCTAGTCAGGACCCATGAACTTGTGGAAGTGGAGAAAACACTGGGCCCTCTAAATTTGTGGGGTGGGCGGGACCCTTCAGCGTCCTCTTCAGTTCCTCACTTCTCTACTCCTATTTATTAGTTAAGTCAGTTTTATTGAGCACCTACTATATGGCAGGCTCTCTGCTAGGTGCTGGAGCTCCTACACTGTCCAAAATGGACCCTACCCTGCTCTCCTGCCACTTTCCACCTAACTCGTCATCTCTTCTGCTCCATCACCTACCTGACATTTTTCAAGGATTTCATTCAGCAATTCATTTCGCGTTTCAACACAACGCTTCATCTTTTCCATGGCTTTGCTGGGGAAAATCTGCAAAGTGGAAATGTTAGATTCTCCCTGGGCATCCCTGGCGAGTTCCCACTCTAACCCCAACCTTCAGCCAGAATGGAAAGCAGGATAGGGAGCCAGAATGGGAGCATCAGTGACAACCAGGACAATTCCAAACAAGGGAGAAAGGAGTCGCCTCCACTTCCCCTTCCCCCTTCAGTCAAACATCTAGCACTGACTGAGACTTTACTCAGTAGTAGCACAGACATGAGTCTCAAGGCGTGATTAAGTTCCTCAACTTTTTGAAGCCTGTATTTTCATCTGCATGGGGATAATAAAACCCACGTCCAAAGGGAATGCATGTGGAGCTTTGGTACTGGCACATGGCATTTCCTAGTTGCTCAGCGGGTAAAGACTCTGTCTGCAATGCAGGAGACGTGGGTTCAATCCCTAGGTTGGGAAGGTGCTCTGTAGAAGGAAACGGCAACCCACTCCAGTGTTCTTGCCTGGGAAATCCCACGGACAGCGGAGTCGGGTGGGTAACAGTTTGTGGGGTCGCAAGAGTCAGACACGACGGAGTTACTAAACAACACCAACAATATTATCATGATTATTACAATGCATAATGTAAAAGCTAAACCTATTTCTGTAGAGAAGCAGCAAGACTTTGAAGAGTCAGAGGAGGTACAGGTCACTGTAATTGAGGTAGTCAGAAAAAAATGCGGGTCTGGAGTGAACTGTAAGAGGAAAGAGCTGGGGATCCTGTCGGGGTCTGCTGAGGTCTGCCCGTAGGGCCTGGCCCCATCCTCACCTTCAGCGCAGGGAATATGTCTAACAGAGCTTCCTTGCTCAGAACCTCCAGGATGCCATCATTGACATTTTGTATGGCCTTCACGGCAGGATCCTCATTCTTGAAGGAGAAGTTGAAGCAGATAAAGCTGATTATGTTGGTGACCGCCAGAGAGAGAGGCTCGGACAGATCTATGGACTCTCCATGCTGGGTGGCCAGGAAATCGCACAGCACATTGGCTTCCTGATTAACTGAGCAGAGAGAGGGGTGTGAGGGAGGAATTGAGCCATCCCTTCACCCCCATCTCGACCAGTTCCATCTGAATCTAAGACAGAGAGCAGATGTCCAGTAGGTGGCAGTGGTAGCCAAGACATTGTGGAATGGAGGTACGCAGAACCCTCCCCTTCCCCAACCCTCTGCAGGCTCCTTCAGCCCAGGGCCAGCCAGGCACTCACTGATATTCTCTAACTTCAGGTTGCCATCCTTGAACAGGGTAAAGGCATTCAGTGCCAGNTGGCAGTGGTAGCCAAGACATTGTGGAATGGAGGTACGCAGAACCCTCCCCTTCCCCAACCCTCTGCAGGCTCCTTCAGCCCAGGGCCAGCCAGGCACTCACTGATATTCTCTAACTTCAGGTTGCCATCCTTGAACAGGGTAAAGGCATTCAGTGCCAGCTTCCGATGCAGCTGCCAGTGGGCACCATGGTCGGCAAAGGCAATGCCCTTTTGGTTGTCTGACAGGATGTCTAGAGTGGCCTTTGGAAAGCAGGAAAGGACATAGGACTCAGGCACCATCCACCTGCCCTCACCGAGGGCAATGAGGCTGGTACCTGTCGTCAGCCTCCTTGTAGAGCTCCCTACTTCACTCCACCCTGACTGCAAGGCCTTGGTAGGACAGAACCTATGGCCTGACACTCGCAGGTCCAACAGAGAGACAGAGTAAGGCGAAAGAAGGAACCCTGAATTAGATTGTTCAGATCACTGACAGGGTGAGGCCGCTGTGATGGGATGGACTCTCTAACCTTGTAGGAGCAGAGACTGAGGACACACCAGGCCCCTGCCCTTCCCTGGGTCCTCTGGGGATGGGGGCTGCTAAAGGCACAGCAGCTGAGCCCCCTTTAGTTCTCCCTTCCATTGCCAGCCGTGTGTACACTAAGGGCCGCATCGGGAGAGGCACATGTCTTGTCCACCCAGCCTGGACTTGGGCCAAGCTGCTTCTGCCCGGAGGACCCTGAAAACTANAGCAGAAAGACAGCCAAGAGTACCCACATTGTGTCCGGGTGGCAGTAGGCAGGACAAAGAGCTGTGGAGTGTCTTCAGCCACCTTAGGGTGCAAGAAGACCTTTTTAAGGGCTCCCCTGACCTTCTCCTTGACTTTATGTTATTGCCTGCCTTGTGGAAGTTTATCCTGGAGCACAGCCAGTAGTCCTCTCCCAGAATGGGGTGGGGAGCAGAGAGGAAGTTTCTTTCAAGAACTGGCTGCATACCAGGGCAAACCCCTAGGGGAGGGACTAGGTAAGGGCACAGACAGCTAGTCCCTGTCCCTTGCTCCCTGTCCATCAATGTCTCCAGAGTGGGCCAGAAGCAAATGATATCTGGGTCAGAAATCATGGCTCAGGACTCTCTGTACTGTGAAATCACAATCAACAGACAGTTATCCAATGTTATCAGCTGAGGAAAGAGAAGCCTCCCAGGGTCAGGCTTGAATAAAGTCACACAGATAGTGATGACAAGAATCCAGTTCTCTTTATTCCTAGTTTGCTGCTTTTTCCAGGGGGAGTGAAACCCTTGGGTTGAGAGCAGCGGCCCTATTGTCAGATGGGTTTAGGCTCAAACTCTAGCTTAACAGCTTTCTAGCTGTATGACTTAAAAGGTTTAGCATGAAGTTTACCCTTTTGAGTGTACAGTTCAGTAGCATTGAATATGCTTTACAGTGTTGTACAGCCATCACCACTGTCTACTTCCAAAACTGTTTTCACAACCCCAAACAGAAAGTATATCCAGGAAGCAATAACTCCCCCTTCTCCTCCCCCCAGTCCCTGGTAAGCTCTAATCTGTCTCTGTGAATATGCCTATTTCACATAAGTGGAATCATATAACATTTGGTCTTTTGTGCCTGGCTTGTTTCACTAGGCATAATGTTTTCAAGGTTCATCTACTTTGTAGCATACGTCAGAACTTCATTCATTTTCTAAATATTTGTTTATTTGGTTGTGCTGGGAGTTAGCTGCAGTACTCAAGATCTTTAGTCTTCATTGCAGCATGTGGGTTCTAGTTCCCTGGCCAGGGATTGGACCTGAGCCCCTTGCTAGAAGTGTAGAATCTTAGCCACCAGACTACAAGGTAAGGCCTCTTCATGCCTTTTTGTGACTGAACAATATTCTTTTAAGCAGGTATACCATCTTTTTTTTGTTCATTCATCAGCTGATGGACACTTAGGTTGTTTCCACTTTCAGCTACTGTGAATAAAGCTGCTATGGACATGGGTGTACATGTCCACAGCATGAACACAGTATTTGGGTCCCTGTTTTCAATTTTGGGGGTGGTAAATACCTAGAAGTGGAATCGCTTGGTCATATAGTAACTTTATGGTTACTTACCTGTTTTAAATTTCAGATTCCTCCTCTATAATGGGAATAACAGTGGAATATACTTCTTTTTTTTAAGTTTAGTGTTTATTTATATTTAATCAGTTTATTTACTATTGACTGGATCCTCAATGTTGTGCAGACTTTCCTCTACTTGTGGGTAGCAGGGCTACTCTAGTTGCAGTGGGGACGCTTCTCATTGCAGTGGCTTCTCTTGTTGTGGAACACAGGGGACTCAGGCTTCAGTAGTTGGTGCACATAGGGTAGTAGTTGTGGTGCCCGGGCTCTAGAGCACAGGCTCAGTAGTTGTGGTGCATGGGCTTAGTTGCCCCATGGCATGTGGGATCTTCCTGGATCAGGGATCAAAAGACTGTGTCTCCTGCGTTGGCAGGCGGATTCTTTACCACTGAGTCACCAGGGAAGCCCTGGGAGATACTTCTTAAGGCTGTCGTGACTCACTAAGATAATGCATGTAAAAGTGCTGCCTGACATGAAGTACATGCTCACTCAGTATTTACCAGAATCGTTGTTGTGTCAAAATGGCCTTCCTCATTTTTCTGAGTTCTTATTAGTATATCTTCCTAACAAACAAAATCCCCGTCTTCTGCTGTACACCTCCAGTGCTCAGTCAGTATTTATCAACGATTTGAGAATCCAGGTAAAGGCACAGTCACAGGAGAGTGTCCGTCATCCCCAGGGCGGTTCCTGGTGTCGTTCATCGTAGAGGAGGTGGGTCCTCAGGCAAGTAACCATGGCCCACTGAGTGAGGCTCACAAGGGTGAGAGATGGAATTTCTGCCCCTCTCTGTGGGTGATCTGCCAGTGTTCAGAGTATGGGCTTGTATCAGGGCTGCTGGAATTAAGCAGGAAGGCAGCAGGGCAGGGAGCTCAGGATAAAGATGAATCCACAAGGCCTTGTAAAGCAGACTGTCTCATTGCCCACTACTTCAACAGTTCAAATGTTGTTCAGACTTTAAGGGCCATTTGGAGTCAGAGGTATGAGCTGGAGTAGTCTTCATGAAAGCAGGAGGATTTGAGCTAAGCCCTGAAGGAGCGATTAGGATGACTTAATAGGCAGAGGTAGAGGGAGAGGGGAGGAGGNTACTTCAACAGTTCAAATGTTGTTCAGACTTTAAGGGCCATTTGGAGTCAGAGGTATGAGCTGGAGTAGTCTTCATGAAAGCAGGAGGATTTGAGCTAAGCCCTGAAGGAGCGATTAGGATGACTTAATAGGCAGAGGTAGAGGGAGAGGGGAGGAGGGGCACTGTTGGGAGGGAGAGCAGTGGAGTCAAACACGTGCAAGCTAGAAGAGGCACAGTGTGTGAGATGGTCTTGATTGCAGACTTGAAGAGGGTGTGCCAGGGGCAGTACCTGAGAAATAAGATCTGACAGGTACATTGAATCAGGCTCTGGAGGCCTGAATTGGAAAGCTAGGGAGGGTGGGGAGCTATTGAAAGTTCCATAGCAGGAAAGCAACAGGGGCACAGTGGAGGGCGAATCTGGCCTCAGTGCTAGGCAGACTGGATGAAATCTTGTATAACGTTTCATAGCTGGGTGGGAAATGGTGAGGCCTATGATTCAAGCAGGGCCCTAAGTGGGGTCAACCAGCTGGTGGAGAAAAATGAAAGGACTTTCTGTCCCTCAAGCGAATGCCAAGGTGATTCTCTGATATTTCACATCCAAACACAAATAAGAAACAGGAATTTTTAAAAATTGTTGCTTCATATCCTTATCATATATTATAAAAGTTATACATGATAACTGCAAAAAATCTGGAGAATATGGTTAGCTAAAAAATAAAAATTTCAAATGTATTTTTAAACTTAATGATGCTATATGCATTTTTTGGCATGGATAGTTTTCTATGTTATTCAAAACTTTTCTACAGCTTTATTTTTAATGGCTGCATATTATTTCATGGTCATATGTATTTAATATGTAGAGCATAGCTTAACTGACCCTGTTTTGTATTATTGGACATTTTAGGTTGTTTCTATTTTTGTCTTTGTTGTTGATATAAACAACACTAAGGAATAGCCTTGTGGTGAAAATGTTGGATAAAACTGTTATATCTTCTTAGGGTAGAATCCAAAAAAGTGGAATTGTAGGTCAAAGGCTATGTATACATATTTTTAAAGACTCTGACAAATACGGAATTATTATTAGGTGCATTATATTAGTAAATTTCTTAGTATCCTGCCATTCCTAGAATGCTAAGTTTATTTAGTCATGTCCAATTCTGTGCAACCCTATGGATTATAGACTGCCAGCCTCCTCTGTCCATGGGATTCTCTAGGCAAGAATAATGGAGTGGGTTGCCATGCCCTCCTCCAGGGAATCTTCCCAATCCAGAGATCGAACCCACATCTCCTATATCACCTGCACTGGCAGACAAGTTCTTTACCACTAGCACCACCTGGGGAGCCCTAGAATAATACTAACTTATCCAAAGAATTGTCTTTTAATACAGAATTGGATTCTCTTTGTAATTTACTTAGGATTTTCTTTCTGTTGCATCTCTAGTGATATGAAAAAATGAGTTATACTTTTCTTACTTATGGATTGTCAGGTTTTAATATTGTGATTTTGCAACCTTTTTCTATGTCCTAAAGCAGATTAAATAGCATGGAATTATCTATTTTTTGAAGCTCTAAAGAAAGGTGACCGTGAGAAGTGTTGGGCCCTACCACTTTTGGGGAGAGAGAATTCTCTAACATTATTTTCCAGTTTCCTCAGTAATTATTGATCTCCTCAATTCTTTGAGACTTCCTGAGTCCATGTGGCAATTAATATCTCTTAATTTTTTTTCTATTTTTTTCTTGACTTGTCAGAACTTTTATTAATCTTTTCAATGAATCTCTCCTTGGGTTTATTCATCAAGTCTTTGATTGTTGTCGTCTTATTTCATTCTCAGTGTGGATAAATGATAAATGCAAAACATGTATAACTTTATACTAGGATTCAGACTGAAAGCTTGTATGAATTCTGCTTCCCCTGCATCCCTGTTTTCCTTGTCAAAAAACATAAGACCCATTATCTACTAGAACTTATGACCTGGGAACTCTATTCTTAGGTGTATAAACAACAGAATGTGTACATATGTTCATCAAAAGGCATGTCCAAGAGTGCTCATAGCAGCACTGTTTATAATACTCCCAGACAAGGAAAAAACCAAATATTATGGATTGTAGAATGGATGAACTGTCATCCATCATAAAGTGGGCTATGATATAGACATGAGAACGAATGAAGTGCAGCTCCACATACCAATATGTATGAACTGCCCAAACATACTAAGTAAAGAAACCAGGCTTATAAGAATGCATCTTGTATAATTCTACTTATATAAAATTCAAAAACAGATCAAACTAGTCTATAGTTATAGGAATCAGGATAGTGGTCATCCTTGCAGGATGGTTCATGGCTGAAAGGTGGGGATTCTGAGGGACAGGTGATGTTCTGCTTCTTGATCTGGTTTCTGGTAACACAAGGAAGTTCACTTGAAGTGGGACACCAATTATTCATATGTACATTATACCTCAATGAAAAGTTTACTTTAAACACAACACTGTAAATCAACTATACTCCAATATAAAATAAAAAAATTTTAAGTAACAAAATATAAATGAAGAAAAAAATTTACTTTCAAAAGTTGGGGTGCTATGGAGTTTGTGACCTCCTGAGATTGTATGCAACACTTGCAGATACATATAAATATATATTTTTCTGGAGAGAGGATTCATAGTTTGCATTAACTTCTTACAATAGTGACTTCATCATTGACTCAGGGATTCCTATATCTTCACTTAGTCCTACCCTAATCTTGCTTTGTCAGTCTCCTCCTTCGTGTATCCTCCCATCTCTTCTCTCCTTCTCTCTGAAAATTTTCCCGACTGCTCTGGTATTCTCTCTTTCTAGAACAAGCATACTTCCTTACTTTCTTTATTTTGTGATTTAATGTTTACATATATTTCAAAATGATGACCATGATATCTAATTGCAATCTACCACCATACAAAGATAATACATATTTATTACCTAAATTCCTCACACTGTACATTTCATACCTGTGACATATATTTTGCAGCTAGAAGTTTATACTTCTTAATCTCCCTCATCTATTTCTTTCCTCTACCTACCCCCTTTCCCTCTGGCAACCACCTTCGTATTCTCTGTATCTATAATCCTATTTCTCTTTTGTTATGCTTGTTCATTTGTTTTGAATTTTTGGTTCCACAGATAAGTGATAATAGTACCAAATTTGTCTTTCTCTGCCTGATTATTTCACTTGGCATAATACCCACTGGGTCCATCCATTATCCATTTCATTGCAAATGGCAAGATTTCATTCCTTTTTTAAATGGCTGAGTAGTATTCTTGTATATGTGCGTATGTGTGTATATCTATCTATCTATCTATCTATATATATATCACAACTTCTTTAACTTCTTTGTCCATTCATCTATTTTTGGGCACTTAGGTTGCTTCCATATCTTGGGTACTATATAAATAATGCTGGAATGAACATAGGACATGTATCTTTTCTAATTAGTCCTTTTGTTTTCTTCAGATAAATTCCCAGGAGTGAAATTGCTGGATCTACAAGACCTTTTAGAACTAACACCCAAAAAAGATGGCCTTTTCATTATAGGAGACTGGAATGCAAAAGTAGGAAGTCAAGAAACACCTGGAGTAACAGGCAAATTTGGCCTTGGAGTACAGAATGAAGCAGTGCAAAGGCTAATAGAGTTTNTTAGATGGTAAAGAACTTTTCCGCAATGGGTGAGACCTGGGTTCGATTCCCAGGTCAGGAGGATCGCCCAGAGTAGGAAATGGCAACCCACTCTAGTGTGCTTGCCTGGAGCGAGGACTGTGATGGGCTAGTCCATGGAGTCACAAAGAGTCGGTCAAGACTGAGTGGCTCACACTTTCACTTTTTCAGCTTGGAGAGATGATGTTGTAAGGGCTCCCTGACCCCCTCAAACCACCACTCCCACCCTGTTCCACCTCCAGAAAAAGCCAGAAAATAGTCTTCCTTTAATTCTTCCTGCCTAGTTTAGAGGCTGGGTGAGGTCTGAGGGGTCACTCCCTACCCATAGCCCCACCAGTCTGTTACTGGAAGAATCACAGGTTGCTGGAACTAGAAGGGGCATTGCAGGCATGGTCTTGGCTGAAGAGCTCATCATGCTCAGGGGCTGGTGAGGGGAGGGATGAGAGGCATTACTTACCACTTTGGGACGCCCAGAGAATTCCTTGCCCTTCTTGAGAAGCACCTCCCTGGCCAACTGGTGGTGTCCAATCATCACAGTAGTCTTGGAACCCAAACGAAAGGAATAGATGGGGCCATATTTTTCCTGCAGCTTGAAGAAGTTCTCGTGCTGCTGGCCACGTCTGGGGAGGAACGGCAGGCTGCCCACCAGGGGCAGGGATGGGAGGCTCCTGGGGTACTTAGCACCAGAATGCTTGGTCTTGGGCCAAAATAAATAGGCGAGGGTGAGCAGAAAGACAGCCAAGAGTACCCACATTGTGTCCGGGTGGCAGTAGGCAGGACAAAGAGCTGTGGAGTGGCTTCAGCCACCTTAGGGTGCAAGAAGGCCTTTTTAAGGGCTCCCCTGACCTTCTCCTTGACTTTATGTTATTGCCTGCCTTGTGGAAGTTTATCCTGCAGCACAGCCAGGAGTCGTCTTCCAGAATGGGGAAGGGAGGGGAGGCTTCTTTCAAGAGCTGGCTGCACACCAGGGCAAACCCCTAGGGGAGGGGCTAGGTAAGGGCACAGATAGCTAGTCCCTGTCCCTTGCTCCCTGTCCATCAACGTCTCCAGAGTGGGCCAGAAGCAAATGATATCTGGGTCAGGAATCATGGCTCGGGACTCTCTGTGTTACGAAATCACAATCAACAGACAGCTATCCAATTTTATCATCTGAGGAAAGTGAGGCCTCCCAGGGTCAGTCTTGTATAAAGGCACACATATAGTGGCTTGAATGCAGTTCTCTTTATTCCTCATTTGCTGCTTTTGCCAGAGGAAGTGAAACCCTTGGGTTGAGAGCAGCGGCCCTATTGTCAGATGGGTTCAGGCTCAAACTCTAGCTTAACCGCTTTCTAGCTATATGACTTAAAAGGTTTAGCATGAAGTTTACCCTTTTGAGTGTACAATTCAGTAGCATTGAATATGCTTCACAGTGTTGTACAGCCATCACCACTGTCTACTTCCAAAACTGTTTTCATAACCCCAAACAGAAAGTATATCCAGGAAGCAATAACTCCCCCTACTCCTCCCCCCAGTCCCTGGTAAGCTCTAATCTGTCTCTGTGAATATGCCTATTTCACATAAGTGGAATCATATAACATTTGGTCTTTTGTGCCTGGCTTGTTTCACTAGGCATAATGTTTTCAAGGTTCATCTACTTTGTAGCATACGTCAGAACTTCATTCATTTTCTAAATATTTGTTTATTTGGTTGTGCTGGGAGTTAGCTGCAGTACTCAAGATCTTCAGTCTTCATTGCAGCATGTGGGTTCTAGTTCCCTGGCCAGGGATTGGACCTGAGCCCCCTGCTAGAAGTGTAGAATCTTAGCCACCAGACTACAAGGTAAGGCCCCTCCATGCCTTTTTGTGACTGAACAATATATTCTTTTAAGCGGGTATACCAGCTTTTGTTTGTTCATTCATCAGTTGATGGACACTTAGGTTGTTTCCACTTTTGGCTACTGTGAATAAAGCTGCTATGGACATGGGTGTACATGTCCGCAGCATGAACATAGTATCTATTTGTGTCCCTGTTTTCAATGTTGGGGGTGGTAAATACCTAGAAATGGAATTGCTGGGTCATATATTAACTTTATGGTTACTTACCTGTTTTAAGTTTCAGATTCCTCCTCTATAATGGGAATAACTGTGGAATATACTTTTTTAAAAAGTTTAATGTTTATTTATTCATTTATTAATCAATTAACTATTGGCTTCCAAGACCTTAACTTTTAAAAAGCCCTTTGTTCCCAACGTTAGTGTGGATGATGCTCTTGCAGGATGCCTTTCCTTTGGTCTTAGGTAATGGAATGGGTGGTCCAGGGATTGGGAAAGGGAAGAGGGTGGGAGCTTACTTATCACACTACTGCTTTGGGTGGATGGAGCCTTTTAGAAAATGTCTCGTAGTTACAGCAGGCCAGCCCCCTTACAGAATTTTCCAGGCTTTTCTTCCTGCTTTCTAGTTGCTCCTTACTCCCCTGACTGCTGGGTTCTTAACCCTCCTGTATCCCTGACATCTTGCTGGATTATCTGTTCTGATTTTCCATTAGACACCATAAAACCATTGCCAAGCCCTTAGTGAGGAAACAGTTGAGGGTTGAGGCTGGGAGGGGGAGAGGCGGAGCAGGATTCCTGATCAAAACCCCTTTTATTCCTTCTCCATTTTGNTTCATGGCTACAATCACCATCTGCAGTGATTTTGGAGCCCAAAATAATAAAGTCTGACACTGTTTCCACTGTTTCCCCATCTATTTCTCATGAAATGATGGGACCAGATGCCATGATCTTAGTTTTCTGAATGTTGAGCTTTAAGCCAACGTTTTCACTGTCCATTTTCACTTTCATCAAGAGGCTTTTTACAGAGTCTTTAGGTTTCTATAATTTCTCCTGTAGACCATTGTCTGGCTCATAATTAATCCAATAGCAGTGTATCTTAGCTACTCGTTTTCAACAAATATATTTGATTTTCAACTTAGTTTTATAGTAATAGCAACTCTGTCTCCCCCACTCTTGTTTTCCTCATGTTTCATCATTATTCCAATAAGTTATGTAGTTCCTTTAGCAAGCATGATATGTCTGCAAGTCTTCACCTTCATATATGAATGTTCAAAGTATTAGTTTAGGGTCTGGTAGAATTATCTTTATAAAATTAGCTTTTATCTATGTCCTTAGTTTCTATTGATAGTGGCTATAAGAAACAACTGTATAAAAAGTGTGTTTACCATAACACTATTGTGGAACTAATTGATCTGGTGATCCCAGATATGCTTTGTATGAAGTTCCACGTGGTGCACTTATTTTAGGATCCAGAGGGCTTTCCAGGTGATTCAGTGGTGAAGAATCCACCTGTTAGTGCAGGAGCTGTGAGTTCAGTCCTTTGGGTTAGGAAGATCCCCTGGAGAAGAATATGGCAGCCCACTCCAATATTCTTACCTGGAAGAGCCCATGGACCAAGGATCCTGACAGGCTCGCAAAGAGCCAGACACAACTAAGCACTCCCTCAGGCATCAGAGGAAAATTTACCTGTTTTAAAGAATTGTTGTGTCACCTTTTACCAAATAAGAATTATCAAACTTACTGTGCTTCATCTTTTACCGTGGTTGCACAGTTGGTTTTANACCAAGGATCCTGACAGGCTCGCAAAGAGCCAGACACAACTAAGCACTCCCTCAGGCATCAGAGGAAAATTTACCTGTTTTAAAGAATTGTTGTGTCACCTTTTACCAAATAAGAATTATCAAACTTACTGTGCTTCATCTTTTACCGTGGTTGCACAGTTGGTTTTAGTGGTAGACATATCTACTTCTCCTTTTCATGATTTTTTAGATTCTTTTTCTGTTATTTGTTTTTTTTTTTATGTGTGTGTTTTATGTAGCTTAATTCATATATCTTCATAATCACTGATAAAGGAAGTGGTTTTCTTACAGAGAGGAATTTCACTTGTCCAAGTTCATGCAGTAGCTGGGAAGGGGTAGTACTAAGATTCAGACCTAGGCAGACTGGTTCTAAACCCACACTCTTGGATGCCACTTCTCGTGGCCCCTAGCTGGATTAAGTGACCAAAAAACCACAGTACCACTGTTGACTGCCCTGACGTGGCTTGCTGCTTCCTGTTCCAGCTCCTCGTGTATTTTTCACAAGAGTTTCTTCTATAGTAGATTTATATAGAGTGCTCAGTAAGTGGTATGGACTAAGTTAAGCTGAAACCAGCCCAGTTTTCTGGGACAGAGTTGATACACTTCTCAAGCTGGAACTTTGTCTTTATTTCAAAAATTGGTTAATATTTTATTTATTTATTTTTGAATTGGAATATAGTTGCTTTATGGTGGTGCATTAGTTTCTACTGCACAGCAAAAACGAATCATATATCCCCTCTTCCTTGGATTTCCTTCCATTTAAGTCACCACTGATCATTGAGTAAATGTTTCTGTTCTATACAGTCAGTTCTCATTTGTTATCTGTTTTACACATAGTAGTGTATATATGCCAATCCCAGTCTCCCAATTCATCCCATCTCCACCTTCCTCCCTTGGTATCTTCGTCTGTGTCTCTATTTGCTTGGCAAATAAGTTCATCTATACTGACTTTGGGCTTCCTAGGTGGTGCCAGTTGTAAAGAACCTGCCTGCCAATGCAGGAGACATAATGAGAGACATAAGGAGGGTTCGATCCCTGGGCTGAGAAGATTCCCTGGAGGAGGGCATGGTAGCCACTCCAGGATTCTTGCCTGGAGAATCCCACAGACAGAGGAGCCTGGCAGGCTATAGTCCACAGGGTTTCAAAGAGTTGGGCATGACTGAAGCGACTTAGCACACATGCATGCATGCACACGTACCAACCTTGTCTTTTTACTAGATCTCTTACGTGACACTCATCATGTACCATTTGCATTTTTCTATAGTTACTTAGGACTTCCCTCATAGCACAGTTAGTCAAGAATCTGCCTGCAGTAAAGGAGAGCCATNTGACTGAAGCGACTTAGCACACATGCATGCATGCACACGTACCAACCTTGTCTTTTTACTAGATCTCTTACGTGACACTCATCATGTACCATTTGCATTTTTCTATAGTTACTTAGGACTTCCCTCATAGCACAGTTAGTCAAGAATCCGCCTGCAGTAAAGGAGAGCCATGTTCGATTCCTGGGTTGGGAATATCCCCTGGAGAAAGAAATGGCAACCCACTCTAGTATTCTTGCCTGGGAAATCCCATGGACAGAGGAGCCTGGCGGGCTACCGTGTGTGGACTTGCAAGAGTCAGATACAACTTAGTGACTAAACCACCAACATAGTTACTTATGCATATTTTTGCCATTTTCTTTACTAGGCCCTGAGGTTATGGGACTATTACTGATTTTCAGTCCTTCTTAGCCCACAGAGCATTGCTTCCCTCTTCATCAGTCTCAACAAAGCTGTTTTGTGTGAATATAAGACAAACTGGTGTTGCGATAAGTATGAGCAAGCCTGGGGAAAAGTTCATAGAAATTTACAAAGATTCTATACTCAGATTGTTTTACAGGTGAGTTTCAGATGTTGTTCCACTTTAAAGAAACCGAAACTGGAGATCTTAGGTAATATGTTATGTGCGTGGCTGGTTTATGTAAGCAAATAAATGCATCAATGTGAATGATTATGTCTGTCATCATAGAAAAGACCCTGGTCCTGCATGCCAATAGCCCCGGCATTCCAGGCCATCATAAATCCCATCAGGTTGATCTTCTGAATAACTCTCAAGCCCCTCACTCTGCCTTTTTAAACTGTCAGTTCTGTGGTTCAGGTCACTCTCATTACTTTCCTAGAATACTGCTATGTTCTCCTAACCAATCTCTCTGCCTTCAGGCCTGCTCCCTCCATTCCCCTCTGCCATCTAATCCATCTTGCTCACTACATGCTAAAACAGTCAATCTGATCATGACACTTTTTCGTAGCATTATACTTCTGAGTTCTAAGCACCAGTCTTTAGGTCTCAGCTTAGAAGTCACTTTGGGCTTCCCTGGTGGCTCAGTGGTAAAGAATCCACCTGCCAATGCAGGAGACATGGGTTTGATCTCTCGTCCAGGAAGATCCCACATGCCACGGAGCAACTAAGCCTATGGCTACAACTGTTGAGCCTGAGCTCTAGAGCCTGGGAGGTGCAGCTGCTGAAGACTACATGCCTAGAGCCTATGCTCTACAACAGGAGAAGCCATTGCAATGAGAAGCCCACGCACTAGAGAGTAGCACTAGAGAGTAGCCCCTGCTCGCTGCAACTAGAGAAAGTCACATGTAGCAACGAAGATCCAGCACAGCCAAGAATAATAAATAAATAATCAAATCAGGAATTTTTAAAAAAGGGTCACTTTGTTTAGGAAGCCTTCCCTGAGGACCTAGCCTGTAATAGGTTAGTCACCGCTACTCCCAAGCTCCCCTGGCATCTAGTGCGTCCCCCTCAGCACCTACGATAAGGTATCATAGGACCTTTGTCCTCTCTAATCCCAGCCTGTAAGCCCTGAAAGGATTGGGGCTATGTCTCTTACTGGCTTATAAGTACTTAATAAATATTTGTTGAATGAATGAGGAAGATACTATTAGAATCTTCAATTTTTGGTCACCATCCCTCCTCTGTAGGAGTTTGGAGTTTGCCATTTAATAGTGGCCACAGGGAGGAAACAGGAACTCTCCTACTTGGTGGGAATGCAAAATGGTATAATCTTAACGGGGAGGGTGATTTGGCAATATGTAGCAAAATTAAAACCCTCTGATCCAGCGATCACAATCAAGATTCTGAGTCTATCCAGAGATGCCGGCAAAAAGATACAAAAAGATATATAAGGTATTTTTTTTAGCACTACTTATTAATATAATAGCAAAAGACTGGAAACAGCCCCAAACTCTTTAGTAGAAGACTGGTTAAATAATCTTATGAGACATCTGTACAGTGGAGTGCTTGGCAGCCCTAAAGAACAGGTGGAGATTCAATATTCATTGCTGTAGGTCTATCTCAGTATACATTATCGAGTGAACATGGCATGGTGTGGAAGAGTGCATGTAGTAGGGTGCATTTTATGTAAGCTGGGGAAAATATATACCCATGTCCATTGTTTTATAAAGGAACAATGGAAAGATGAACCAAAAACTACCTTAAAAAATACGTATGCATAGAGAAGAGATACCAGGAGAGGAAGAGGCTGAATAGGTCTTATTTTATTGTTTTACCTTTAGAAGCACGTAAAATTTTACTAACTTTAGAAGTTAAAAAGAAAAAGTTGCTATAGGGAGAGAAGTCGGGAGGCTGGATGAGTGCTGGTTTCTTGTTAATTTGAAGTCATCTGACCCAGGGGAACAGGGAAGATTGGTAGACACACGTAACAGGAGCTCCCTTTCATGGCTGGTTTTCATGTCTGCCAGTAACAAGGTGCCTCAGGAAGTGGAGCACCTCTATTGATCTCTTCTTGCTGTTCAGTGCAGAGTCAGATCTGCTGACTACTAGCCACTCAGCTGAAACAGAGCTCACTCAGCCTCTCTCTCTTTCTCTCTCTCCACCACAGGGCCCAGCTATCAGTGAATTCACTAAAATCCGCTGCCACCTTCCTCCTTTCTTTTCTCTTCCCCAGCTCCATCTGACCATTCTTCACATGGTGCTTTCCAACTTTGAATCCCAAACTTCTTTCCAGGTCTTTCCTGAGCACCCTCTTCCCCTCCCCACCCCCTACATCTATGTTTCTCATTCCATTTCTAAACAGCTACATCCCTTTGTCCTTTAAAGCCCTATCCTAACTCTTGCCCTCTCCCTCCCCACAAACAACTCCAAATCTCAAATTTGCCTTAGAGAGTCAGAAGTTAGGTTCTCAATGGGCTTATGGAGCCAAAGTTTGTTTTCGCAGACTTTTCCTCTCAGCGCTTGATGAATAAGCTCAGCATTCTGGAGGACTTGATTTCTCAGGCAATGGCCTTTGGAACAGATGTCGAGCCCATGCCAGCACTGCCATAGTGACAATGAAATGGATTTTCAACATGAACAAATGGGAAATTTTCCTCTTTTACATTCGGAGGGTTTGTATTTGTATGGAGTGGCAGAGTAGGGGGAGGAGAGAGGGCCCTGGGAGAACAGCTGCAGAGAGAAGATTACAGGAAGTTTGGAAATTTTGATTATTACCATTTTATTTTTGTCTTCCAGCTGCTAGGTCAGGCAGCTCGAAACATGGTACTCCAAGAAGATGCCATTTTACACTCAGAAGATGTAAGAAACAATTTCTGTTACGATTTGAGTTTTATGTGCACCGTTTGTGTGGCTTCAGGGAAGTGGAATGCTCTATTTCTCTCTCTTTTTTTTTTAATGCAGAGTTTAAGAAAAATGGCAATAATAACAACTCATCTTCAGTACCAGTGAGTATGGGCTCTCCAGTGCCTGCTGTACTTGCTACACAGTCACTCTCTCTGCAGGCTGCTGCTTGTGGCCTTTGTGCTTTTGCTTATTTTCCTGAAGGCGGGAACCAGGAGTAAAGTGTCAGGAGGGTTGTGGGAGTGGGGTCGGGAGGGGGTTAGTCAAGGACATGTTCCCTCTGGAATAGATGCCTGAGACTGCAGAAGAAGTTGGTGTACAGGGTGCGATCAGAGTGGGAATCACCTTTGTGAACCTTACTCATATTTTCAGGGCTTCTTAGAAGGAGAGACTGCAAACCCCATAAGGCCAGGGCCCATCCAGGACCACACACATGCATAGCCCTTGGCACTTGGTGGACACTTAAGTGGTATTTGTCAACTGTCTGTGCCTGAGGGCTTTCCCAGAGTGGCTGCACCTTCCCTGGGGAATGGAGTACATCAATGACCTTTATCTTACATTCCTATGTGCGAGCTAAGTCGCTTCAATTGTGTCACCTCAGTCGTGTCTGACTCTTTGCAACGCTATGGACTATAGCCCTCGAGGCTCCTCTGTCCATGGGATTCTCCAGGCAAGAATACTGGAGTGGATTGGCATGAGCCCTAACTACCTATAAAAATCCAGCAGATTCTGAAATAAAGAGACTCCCTTCTCCATTATAGTTTTGGACAAAATTACAGTTTAATTAGCTTTTCATCTTACTTCATTTTGCTTTTTATTTTATGCAGTTGATATTACACTTATGTACCTATTGGAAATATCTGACTGGGAATTTAACCCTTGATATTTAAATAGCTAAAACATTCATTTTGGGGGGTATGTACCTATCAGGTATGTGACCCTTCAGCTCCACGTACCCAAACTGAATTTGAGCCATCCTTATAGTCGGTTGGACCACATCCCTTACTCTGATAGAGTATTATTACATCTTTAAGTGTAAAATCCATCTTTTCAGCAACTCTGCACTCAGATAGTGAAGAGGGATTCAATAGCACAATCTTAGGATAGGATGGACAGAAATAGAAAATGTGACAAGCTGGAAATTTGTCCTTCCTATGTATCTGTCTGATCATAGATAACTTCTTCTAGGTTGCTACATTTTCTTATGTTTATTTTCCTCTTTCCTCTTCTGATTTAGGCAAGAAGCTATTCAGAAGAAGTAAGTAACCCCAAAGGTAGAGGAGTAGGGGGCCAACTAACTGTAGCAAGCTGGGGGGAATTACACTGCTGGGCCTAGGATTAGTATAAAACGCTGGTTGACAAAGACCCTTAAATTGATTTAGGTTCTAGGATAGCTCACTGAAAATATAAAGAATATTTCAAAGGCATGCAGTAAGTCAATTCACTTCTAGCGCAGGCTTTCTAAAAGTTATAGGGTGTAGAGAACCAACCTTAAGGAGTAGACAACTTTTTACACTGGTAATATTTGTTAAGTATAGTGAATGTGCAGCAGTCATTGAACAGACTTGTATGTTTGTGTGTGTGTATTTTTTAAGTGGAATAAATCAGTCCCTTGCAATATTGTTTATATAATAATTGTCTTTATAGATCTTTTCTTCATATTTTAAACATGTCTGGTTCCCACTGCCAGTGGACCAATATAAATTTTTGATTTAGCTTCAACAGAACTNTTTGTGTGTGTGTATTTTTTAAGTGGAATAAATCAGTCCCTTGCAATATTGTTTATATAATAATTGTCTTTATAGATCTTTTCTTCATATTTTAAACATGTCTGGTTCCCACTGCCAGTGGACCAATATAAATTTTTGATTTAGCTTCAACAGAACTATGCATATATATTTTGTGCAAATACTCTGTGCAAATCATTTGCCCAATGAAATGTCTTTTTTTTTTTCACATCAGTTGATTTTTTTTTTTTTTTTTCCAGTATCTAGTTCTCCATTTTTCTAGGGAGAACATACGATATTGTACTTTCAGGGATAGTAAACTGTTACAAACAAATAATGTAGAGAAATATACCCCAATCTCTGCACCCAGTCATGAATCTGACCCCATTAATAGCCCCCATATTTAAAGCCAAAAGAAAATATGATTGCATAGAGGGGTTGCTATGATGACAAGATGCCATTATAGATAAACTTTTTTCTCTATCCTAATTTATAGCGTTGAGCAGTCTTCAAATCTACAGGACCAGTTGAATCATCTATTGAAATAGAACGAATTAGAAGAGGGCAAAAGCACTTCTTTGCCTGACCCTGAGGAGGAAGTATCTTACATAACCATGTGCTATGGGTTTGATTTTCCATTTTCTTCTCCAAAAGTTAAGTTAGAAAATATCTGTGATGATGAATAGTTTCTCCTGAAAGGAAATTAGGTGAATAAATTTTAGAAGCACTTCTTAAATCAAACCAACCCATGCTCTCAATGAATTTTTAAGTTGTTCTGTTAGTTTGATATTAAAGCAAAATTAAAAGATGTCTTAGTTTTTCCCACAGAATTTTAATATGTCAAAAGCCATGTTGTCTAAATGTGTTACTTAAGTAAATACTGAGTAGTGTTTTAAATTCAGACTTAGAGATTCTACTATGAATTTATAAGAATGATTAATATTTTTTAAAGACTTTTTTCTTTTAATCATACTTTCAGGAAATATTTTAATTTCATGGTCACAGAATGATGATTAGGTAATATCGGTTGTTTTCTTTTCTAGTAACTAAGAAGAGATACTTATTTTATTTGTTGGAGCAAATTCCTTCATGAAAATTAGGCAAATGGTATCATATCAGGCCAGCTGCAACCTCCTGCCTTGACCTTCATTCCTAGGGTTTCTTTGTTGTTATGACTCTTGATTAAGTGGCCTTGGGTTCATTTTGTAATTTTACTAGTCGTCAGCAAATTCACTTGTATGACATTATTGCCAAGTGAGAACTCAGCTTAATTACCAGGATTGCAGTATAAAGTTGTGCCATGTAGAAAACGTTATGTTTGTAGATGTATACCCATGTTCATTGAATTTATCTTATTAAATGTCATTGCCTTTGTTCTCAAGTCTGAATGTCTATGCTTTGTTTGAATTTAAAATGGGACTACAACCTGGTTTAGCTTTGTTCTTAATTCACAAAGTATTGGGAGAAAGCTGACATAAGAAAATCTGTTTTTACTGAAAGAAGAAAAGCAATTGTGAGTCCAGTTTAATTCATATTCTCTATCATCAAGTTGACTAATGTTAGATTATATATATATTCCTCATTTTATATATATGCACATTAACTTAAAGTAAAAAATAGGTATGAAGGATTTCACTTATGTATTCATTCTATAAACATTTATTACAATTATTAAATGTAAATAGGCTCAATTTACCTTAAAAAGAATGGTTGAAAACTTACATCAATTGTCATATTATGAGTAAAACATCTGAAATATTATCTGAGCATGTTACTATCAGTTTCTATTTAGCATTTCGCTGGAAGCCACACCTGGTGCAGAAATTAAAATTAAATGTAACTGTTAGCAATGAAGAGACAAAATTGTTATCATATAGTAGAATTATTTTCTTAGAAAATCAAAGGACTGATTTAAGTCACCAGTTTAGAAAACAAAACAAAGTTTAACCATCCAAATATACACAAAGCAAAGAAATATTTAAGATGAAAAAAATTAACATATGCTGGAACAAATATTAAAGAAGCAGTAATTGCTTAAGCTTCCCAGGTGGCTCAAGTGGTAAAGAATCTGCCTGCCAACGCAGGAGATGCAGGTTGGATCCCTGGATGGGGAAGATCGCCTGGTGGAGGAAATAGCACTTATTCCCGTATTCTTACCTGGGAAATCCCATGGACAGAGGAGGCAGGAAGGTTATAGTCCATGGGGTCTCAAAGAGCGGGACACAACTTGGCAACTGAACACATACACACTATTGTTTATGTTGTATCTGATAAGATAAATTTTACAACTTAATTTTCAATTAAAATTAAAGATGAAATTTATATTAAATAATGAAACCCTAGTTTTTTGTGGTTGTTCAGTCACTCAGTCATGTTGGACTCTTTGTGACCCCATGGACTGCAGCACACCAGGCTTCCCTGTCCTTCACCATCTCCCAGAGCTTGCTCAAACTCATGTCCATTGAGTCAGTGATGCCATGCAACCATCTGTGGCTCTGTCATCCCCTTCTCCTCCTGCCTTCAATCTTTCCCAGCATCAGAGTCTTTTCTAATGGATCAGCTCTTTCCATCAGGTGGCCAAAATATTGGAGCTTCAGCATCAATCCTTCTAAGTGAATATTCAGGATTGATTTCCTTTAGGATTGACTGGTTTGATATCCTTGCAGTCCAAGGCACTCTCAAGAGTCTTCTCCAACAAAGAATATAATGCCAAAATACATGAAAGAAAAGTAGGCAAATATGAGAATAGGCAGAAGTGTATACATAATAGTTTGTTTCTTATAGAAATAGACAAGTTATGTAGAATTAAATGGCGATCAACCATATGGAGACAAAAGATATTTCTTTAAAATAACATCTGGGTTTTAGAGGATATGTTGGAGGATAATTTCAAAATAATGAAAATTCAAATTTTATGCAAGTGAATTTATGTGGTGACACCCAAACAGTACTATAAAAGAAAAAAGTCATATTTTAAAGTCATACCGACTCAATAGACATGAGTTTGAACAAACTCTGGGAGAAAGTGAATGACAGGGAAGGCCTCTATATTAGGGATAAAGTAGAAATAAATGTTTCCCCCCCCAACCCAAGGGGTTTGTGGTTAGAATTTAGAAAGAGAACAAAAGAAATCAAAGTAGAATAAGAAAACCAAGCATGTGTTACAAAAGTTTGAAAACTATATGAAACCATTAATTAGTCCTTATAGGTTAAACTGATAAAATGTCAGCTCAATCATAAAAGTATAAATTAGTAAATTTGTAATTGAACAGGAGATATATAAATCAATTAGATTTGAAAAGAATTATCAGTTTGATTCCGTATAGACCAAGGTATGGGTTTTCCAGTAGTCATGTGTGGATGTGAGAGTTGGACCATAAAGAAGGCTGAGCACCAAAGAATTAATGCTTTCTAATTGCGGTGCTGGAAAAGACTCTTGAGACTCCCTTGGACTGCAAGGAGATCTAACCAGTCAATTCTAAAGGAAATCAACCCTGTGCTGAAGCTCCAGTACTTTGGCCACCTGATGCAAAATGCTGATTCATTGGAAAAGACCCTAATATTGGAAATGATTGAGGGCAGGAGGAAAAGGGACAAAGAGGATGAGATGGTTGGATAGCCTCACTGACTCAATGGACATGAGTTTGAGCAAACTCTGGGAGAAAGTGAAGGACAGGGAAGCCTGGTGCATTGCAGTCCATGGGGTTGCAAAGAGTAAGACACAACTTTGTGACTGAACAACAACAAATCAGTTTGATGCTGAAAATTTAATTATTAGCATCAAAATGTCTGGTTCATTATAAAGACATAGTATTATAAAACCAACATTTAAAAAAGAGTATGTCCCATCTGGTTATGAGAATTAATCCATAACTTCTCAAAAATAGCCAGTTAAAATGTTTTCGGTTTGTAATGGCTATCCTGAGACTTTTCCAGAGTATCAAAGAACAAATCATTTCCATATGCTCTCAAAGTATAGAAAATGATAGCAAGATACCCAGTTCCATTGCGGAAGTAAATGTAATTTTCATTAAAAAAATAAATTGAGATAACATATAGGTATTTAGGAGATATTTATGAATATAGATGCAAAAATCCTAATAAAATCTCTGAAAAATTAAATAGAGAAATACTTAGAAGAGTTGCCAAAATAATTCCAGAATTACAAAGTTGATATAACAGCTGCAAAATACATTAGATTACTAGGAAACAGTAAAAATTATACATCACTGTAATAAGCACCAAAAGGGAATTAGAAAAAATTCAACTTCTATTTCTAATTAAAACAAAAAAACTCTCTAAAAGTATGTTTTAGAGGAAAGTATCATAGGACTCCAGAATATTATAGCTGTATGGGGCCTCACAAGTGATTAAATTCTGGCCCCCTGTTTAACAGATGAAAACACATAGGCAAGGAGATAACGTGACTTATCCAAAGTCTCTGAGCTTGGTAGTCTTGACTGCTAGCCTAGCTTGCTAATATCTGTTACTTTTCTTTTAAATTCAGACAAGGGTATATGTGTGTGCTCAATAGTGGCTCTTTGTGGCTCCATTGACTGTAGCCCCTCCCCGCCCCCCGACTCCTTTGTCCATGGAATTTTCCAGCAAGAATACTGGAGTGGGTTGCTGTTTCCTCCTCCAGGGGATCTTCTCAATCTGGGGATTGAACCCATGTTTCTTGTATCTCCTGCACTGGCAGGCGGATTCTTTACCACTGCACCACCTGGGAAGCCCCAGAAACAAGGATGCTTCCTGTCATGTCATTTCTAATATTTAGCATCAAAGGAAAGATTTTTGGAACTGAATCTTAACCTGCTGCCTCATCTCTGGTAGGTAAACAACCAGTTGGTATGTCTATTAATAGCTTCTGTTTAAATGCTCCTAATGTTTGGGGAATCTTTTACTTGGGGGTGCTGGCCATTTTGGAAGCTCTACTTGAAAGATGGCTCTGTGTATTGAACCAAAATCTGCCTTTCTGGACCATGCTGGAATTGTCAGACCAGTAACTTACAAGGTTAGGTGTGTGGAGTTCTACACAAGGCCATCCTTGGAGATAAGGAAAGAAAAAGTGAAAATATCTGTGTATGTTTATGTTTTATTTTTAAAAGAGAAAATTAGGGACTTTCCTGGTGGTCCAGTGGCTAGGGCTCTGTGCTCCCAGTGTTGGGGGCCTGGGTTCAATCCCTGGTCAGGGAACTGGATCCCACATGTAGCAACTGAAAGGGTGCTGCACAGCACAAGAAGGAGCCACATGCTGCAACTGGGATCCAACTCAGCCAAATAAATAAATATTAAAAAAGAGAAAATCAGCTTTTGCTAATATTTTAAATATGGCTTGATTTGAGAGCTCTACCTCAGTCTACATAGCACGTGTACCATTCAGCAGGAGTGATGGTGGCAGTGGTGGTGGTGGGGTAGTCACTAAGTCACGTCCGACTCTTACGGCCCCATGGACTATGGCCTGCCAGGCTCCTCTGTCCATAGCGTTCTCTAGGTAAAGAATACCAGAGTGCGTTGCCATTTCCTTCTCCAAGGAGTGATACTAAAAACAAAAAAAGCCTGTGACTGAGGCCCTGACCAATCAGGATGAGTGATATTCACAAGCCATCTGGTCCAAAACCAGCCCTGCACACTAGATACTTGAGGGAAAACTGGGACTAACCCAGTTTAAGTTGATGGTGGTTTGTTTAATTGTAGCATATCTGTGTGTGGTTAAGTGGATTTAAGGCTTATCAAATGGTTCCTGTGAATAACCGCAAATTGAAGATAATATAATAAAACAAGCACAAGTGAAGAAGTAGAAAATGATAAATTTCTTTCCTTAACCTCCCACTCATCTGTCCTTTCAAGATAAAGTTACCATTTTAACAGTGAGTGAGAAAGTGACTACTTTTCTAAAGTAACTAATTTTAAATGGAGAGAGTGTTTTTAGAACTTAATATTTAGGAGTTCAGTTCAGTTTAGTCTCACAGTCGTATCCGACTCTGTGAACCCATAGACTGCAGCACCCCAGGCTTCCCTGTCCCTCACCAACTCCCGGAGCTTGCTCAAACTCATGTCCATCAAGTCGGTGATGCCATCCAACCATCTCATCCTCTGTCGTCCCCTTCTCCTCCTGCCTTCAATCTTTCCCAGTATCAGGGTCTTTTCAAATGAGTCAGCTCTTTGCATTAGGTGGCCAAAGTATTGGAGTTTCAGCTTCAGCATCAGTCCTTCCAATGAATATTCAGGGTTGATTTCCTTTAGAATGGACTGGTTTGATCTCCTTGCAGTCCAAGGACTTGCAGTACAATATTCAGGAGTGTTTTCACCATTAAATGGTTGCCCCAAACCAGGTATCTATAAAAATTTACTTTTTAAAAAACTTATTTTTACATACTTAATAGTTAGAAATATTCTGGCCTATAAGAATATTCCAACAAGGATCATTTCCATGGGTTTAGTTTGTTAAAAATACAAAAATACAACAACTTCCTCTTAATATTTAAAAACTAACTGACATCTGGGAAAATTGTTATTATCAGATGGGATTGAAAAGTAAGTAAAATTTGGTAAATTTTCCGTTCAGATATCCTTTTAATTGAAATCCCATATCTCCTTACTATCCTAATAAATAGGAATTCTTGTTGTTACCACAAAATAAAATGTATCAGTGGAGGAAAAACTAAGTTTAAAAACATTTCTGCAAGATGAGATGACAATACCTAGAAAACAAGTGAATTGACCAAAAAATACTAGAGGTTAAAATGAACCTAGCAAAGTTGCTTCCCTACATACCATTCAATGTAGACTGTGAACAACTACATACTGTATGAGTCTATCGCTGTGACATTCTGGAAGAGTTGGGAGAACAGATCGATGGTGGTTTAGAAGCTGGAGGTGGGGAGATTTACTATACAAAGAGGAACGAAGAAACTTTTGGGTGAGAGAGTCTCGATTATAGTAATGTGTACCTTGTTAGAAGTCACAAAACTGTACACTTTATTAAAAAAGGTGAATTTTACTGAATGTAAATTATATCTCAATACACTTGACTTTAAAAACTAGATTGAGAAAAGGTGATTTCATTCCCTAAAGAGGCAAAAATCAATGTATGTATGGATGTTAATATGAGCATTATAAAATGAAAATTACAGTCGATCAATAACGAAGATACTAATTAACAGTAATAGCCTTTTCCTGGTTGGAAAGACCGAAAGCCAAGCTGACATTAGGTCCAGTAGGGCCAGAGCAGCACATGGGGACACGTGGTCCCTCCTACTGCACAGGTGGGTTCCTGCGGGGAGGGGGGGGGGAGGCGGGG
>SJYA01002934.1:1494959-1512261 GCA_006410615.1 Neotragus moschatus | reverse complement strand
CTGAGCATGCTCAGTGCTGTCAGGCAGCCCCATGGCCATGTTGGACGTATGGCTTGAGTTTTCCTGAAGCACAGGGGTGAGCGGAGGAGGGGAAGTAATTGCAAAACCATCTCAGCAGCTGAGCCTCAAATTCCTCTTCCTTTGCTCCGTTGCTAAAAAGTTACAGTGAATCCTTGGAGCCAAGTGGACCGGGAGGTAAGAGTTCTTTCTTCAGTGGCCTTCTGAGGTTTTATCCCCTCCCCACTGAGATGCTGCGTGGATGGGAAGAGACCCACAGAAGGGCAAGGGGGGTGGGGATGGGGGTCGTTCTCCAGGGGGACTGATGTCGGAGGCTGATGACTACCTAGGAGCTCTTGCATGAAGAAGTATAGTGTCAGACCTCCAGAAAGTGAAGTGATAGTCGCTCAGCTGTGTTCGACTCTTTGCCACCCCATGGTCTGTATGTAGCCCGCCAGGCTCCTCTGTTCATGGGATTCTCCAGGCAAGAATACTGAAGTAGGTAGCAATTCCTTTTTCAGGGGATCTTCCCAACCCAGGGATTGAACCCCGGTCGCCTGCATTGCAGGCAGATTCTTCACCACTTGAGTCACCAGGGAAGCCCTGTCAAACCTCCAAGAACCCCTGAAGTCACAGCAGAATTGGCATAAATGAAGGTTCCCTCCTCCTGCTTCCATGACCCTACCCCACACTCTNCTTCCCAACCCAGGGATTGAACCCCGGTCGCCTGCATTGCAGGCAGATTCTTCACCACCTGAGTCACCAGGGAAGCCCTGTCAAACCTCCAAGAACCCCTGAAGTCACAGCAGAATTGGCATAAATGAAGGTTCCCTCCTCCTGCTTCCATGACCCTACCCCACACTCTCTCGTTTCCCTTCCCCCTTCTGGGCAGCTCCTCCTGCTGAGGAGGAAAAGAGGAGCCCTCCATGGTCAGACCAGCGAGCGCTCTTGTCCTCCTATTCTTACCTCCTTCCCCAGTGATTACATCCTGTCCCTGGACTAAGGACCATACAGAGACTGTTGATTCCCACGTAGGCATGTCTGGGCTGGACCCAGAGCTCCAGGCTTCCCTCTTGACATCACCTGAGACAGGCATCTTAATCTGTGTGAACTGGGAAGCTTAGCACTCACCCATAGTCACCCTCTCTGTCCCCTGCTTACTCTTCTCCATGGATGGCAGCATCTAGCCACCCCAGTGCTCACACCGAAACTTGGGTTCCTTTCTCTTCCTCACTGGGACCTTCCATCAGAAATGGAAGCCACGCCTTCCTTCTGTAATCACTCCCATCTTTCTCCTGTCCTGGTCCTTCTATCCATCTCCCAGCTGGTCTGGACGTCTTCTTAACTATCCGTTCCTGCACAGAAAGCCAGGGTGATTTCTAGATTAGAACCTGTGAAACCCACTGTTGAAACATCTGTTGAAACCCACTGCTGGTTTTCCACTGCAGGACCATCTGGTGCCAACGAGTTGCCTCCATTTGGAGCAGGGATGAGATTCAGGGACAAGGTCCAGCCCTTTGGGTCCAGATTCTTACATGGGCTAATGAGAATACAGCCAGGTGGTTCTAGAGTCACGGCCGTGACTGCCGTTGTAAGTGCAATGCTACAGATCCTCCATCTTTTCCCCACTCCTTGGGGGCTTGTTGTCTGTCCCTGACTACATCAGCAGGCACTGAGTGAGGCTTGACCAACAAACCCTGTCATCTCCTGGACAAATTGAATTTTCCATGAGGTGAGTACCTGACCAAGTTTCAGGCGTTGGATTCTCTCTCCAAGGAGTCTGAACCAAGACACAAACTGATGGGAGGAGGTAGAACCCAGTGTGCACTCCTGGAGCACCCAACAGAGGAGATGCTGGTTCTCCCAGGCACCCTGACTTCAAGGGTCATTTTATGACCGCATCCTAGGGAGCAGGCAATGGCAACCCACTCCAGTACTCTTGCCTGGAAAATCCCATGGACGGGGAGCCTGCTGGGCTGCCGTCTCTGGGGTCACACAGAGTTGGACACGACTGAAGCGACTTAGCAGCATCCTAGGGGGCAAGCCTGTGGATTCCTGCTGCTGAGGTCCCCAGAGGTCTGCATCCTGTGTTTGCTGAGAACTCGTGCATGCACACCCTTTCCTGGTATGTGCTATCTTGATATCGTTCCAGAAAAGCTCTATTTTTGCTCAGCTTAGCCAGGGTCGAATTTTCTGCAACAGGGATTGCAAAGATGCAGACCTCCAGACTCCTGGGGATTGCACGCACACAGCGCAGAAAGGCTATATGTGAACAGTACTGCCCTCAGGAGCACCCAGTGCACACTCCTGAAGCACCCAACAGAGGAGATGCTGGTTCTCCCAGGCACCCTGACTTCCCATCTGGTGTAGCCTATGAGATGGGGCCAAAGAAAGAAGCAGCTTTGTTTCTGTAACAATTAGGACCCCCTCCCCTCAAAGTAACAGAGGACTGGACCAATAGTAAAGAACAAAGGCCTTTGAAATGGTCTCACACAACAAAAGTCTGCAAGGAGGCAGTTGTGATGCTAGGTCAGTACCTCAAACAGGTCAGCGTGTTGAACCTGAATCTCTAGGACTCTCATATAGATTTTCATGCTCGAAAATGATGGGAGTTGCAGCTCTAAGTGGCACTTACCAAAGGCAGGAAGAAAGGGGTGATAGACAATCTGCTGAAAGAAAAAGTGTTCTCAGAAACTTCTACCTTTTTCTTTTTTTTAATGAGCATTGGCAACTTCATTTTTTTGGCTGCAAGGCATGTAGGATCTTAGTTCCCTGATGAACCAGCCCACCCGGCATTAGTGTGAAGTCTTTTTTAAATTTAATTTTATTTATTTATTTTTGGCTGTGCTGAATCTTCATTGTTGCTTGGGGTTTTTCTTTAGCTGTGGAGAGAGGGGACTACTCTCAGGTTGCAGTGTGAGGGCTTCTCACAGCAGTGCCTTCTCTTGTTGCAGAACATGGACTCTAGAGCGAGGGCTCAGTAGTTGGGGCACACAGGCTTAGTAACTTCGTGGCATGTGGGATCTTACTGGATCAGGGGTCAAACCCATGTCTCCTGCTTTGGCAGGCAGATTCTTTATCACTGAGCCAACAGGCAAGTCCAGGAAGTGTGAAGTTTTAACCACTAGACCTCCAGGGAAGTCCCGAATTTCCACTTTTCTATCAGAGAGGAGGAATTCTCAAGAATCCTGCTGGCTTACTATTGCATTGGCTAGAACTATATTTACGTGGCTACTGTTAGCTACCAGGGCAGATGCAAATATTGTATTCCAGTCTGTAGCTTGTCCTTGAATTCTCTTAACATGTCTTTGGCAGAGCAAAAATTTTAAACTTTAATGAGGTCCCAATTTGTCACTTTTTTCCTTACATGGATCAGACTTTTGGTTTTCATGTCTAAGAACGCCTTCTCTAACTCAGATCATGAAAATTTTCTCTTGTGTCTAAATTACGTTTGCATTTTCTAATTAGATCTGTGAGCCGTTTTGAATTAATTTCTACATGAGGTGTGAGGCCTCCCTGGCCCCATCGCTGAGTTACAAAGCAGAAGGGCAGATAAAGGGCAGAGACCAGTGTCAGCAGCCAACACTGGCCATGCCTCTTAGAAGAGGCACGTGTTCTGAAAGCTGGAGGAAGCCCTCTGTTCCTGGGTGCCCCCTGGGCAGATGGCACTCACCTGGAGGGTGCCCTGGTCACTGCTGGCCCCTCCTGGCCATCAAAGCCGTTCCATTGTCCCTTCTAACAGGGCCAAGACAGCAGCCTTTCAAATCACCATGATCTGACTTGTCCTGCCCAGAGCAGGCTCTGTGCTCAGGAGCATAAATATTTCAGGCCTTGCCGCTTAGTTATTAATGGAGTGAAATGAAAGGGAATTCTTTAGCCTCTCCCCTTCTCCACGGATTGAAAATGAGAGCCAGTATTTGAGAGGCTGGAGTGACTGGCGTTTAGGGACTTCGGACGCTGGCAGGAGTGGCCGATGGACTCGCTCTGTCCCACCTTCATTATGGAAAAGGAGACACTGGCATCCTTGTCCCAAAACTGCTCAGAGCTGCCTTCTTTCCTTTTTTCTAATTTAAAAATATTTTTTTAATTTATTTTTGCAACGTGTGGGCTTCTCACTGCGGTGGCTTCTTTTGTTGAGGAGCACGGGTTCTAGGGCACGTGGGCTGAGTAGTGGCGGTTCCTGGGCTCTAGAGCACAGGCTTAACAGTTGTGGCACAGGGGCTTATTTGCTCTGTGGCATGTGGGATCTTTTTGGAGCAGGGATCGAACCCATGTTTCTTTCATTGGCAGGTGGATTCTTTACCACTGAGCCACCAGGGAAGCCCCAGAGCTGCCTTCTTTTCCCTGCTGCTTCCAGACTATGCACCCCTGCTGTTGGGGGCAGGAGGGGCGGGTGCTGTCCTTTAACCTCTGTCTTCATTCCTCCATGGAGCATGTGTTCAACATGCACGTGGTTGACTGCAATGCCCACCTTCTGCAGAGTGAGCCTGGGGAGGCTGAAGAGCCCCGAAGAGCCTCACTTGGGGTGGGGCAGGACCCATTAGATGCTCTCAGATCACATCACTGACCCTGTAGGCTGGCTGAACCATAGGCATTCGGCTTCCCACCCTGCCGCCTCCACTTCCTATCTCAGACCTGAAGAAGAGCCATTTCTCAGAGTGGCCCAGGGCCATAATTTCTGCATCATCTTCACCTCCTATGGGTTGGCAGGAGCCAGGAAGAACCAGCTTTTTCTGAGAGAGGAAGTGGGGGCAATGGTTTATCTTGCTGTTCCTTTTCATTTGGAACATAATACACCCCAGAAAGCTTAGACCCCACGCTGAAGAAACCAATTACAGCGCACAGCATTTTAGTGCTCCAAGTCTCTAAGCAAAGGAAATAGGTGAGACATCGTCGTCATGGTAGCTAGTCACAAACTGTCTCTTAAAATAGTATCCACGCTTCCTAAGAAGGGGCTTAATGCTTCCAGACTGGTAGTGAAGACATGCAATCACCAGGCATGCCCTCACCGGGCCACTGTTCCCCCAAGGTCTGAGAGGATGTCCTCTGGGTATCGAGAGGTCCAGGAGACCCCCTATCCCAGGCCACAATTAAAGGGATTGAGTCTCAGAGATTCCCACTCTTGTCTCTTCATTAAAAAATCCTTGCTGAACACCTGCAATGTACCGGGTCCTGTCCTAGGCACTGAGGCAGTAATGGTGGACAAGACAACGGGCCCCAGAACTCACAGGGCTTGTGTTCTAGGGGTGATGACTGATTATCTACGGATGCAAAGAAGTAACTAGAGTAAAGACGGAAGGAGAGACTGAGTGTATGTGTAAGGGGTGAGGGTGGGGAGCATCTCTCTCTTTTTGAAAAAACTCACTTATATTTTTGGCTGAGCTGGGTCGTTGTTACCGAGCACGGGCTTTCTCAGCGCGGGTTGCAGCGAGCAGGAGCTGCCCTCCAGCTGTGGTGCCGGGGCTTCTCACTGCGGTGGCTTCTCTTGTGACGGAGCCCAGGCTCTAGAGTGTGTGGGCTCAGCAGCGGAAGCGCCTGGGCTCTAGAATGCAGGCTCAGTNGGCTGAGCTGGGTCGTTGTTACCGAGCACGGGCTTTCTCAGCGCGGGTTGCAGCGAGCAGGAGCTGCCCTCCAGCTGTGGTGCCGGGGCTTCTCACTGCGGTGGCTTCTCTTGTGACGGAGCCCAGGCTCTAGAGTGTGTGGGCTCAGCAGCGGAAGCGCCTGGGCTCTAGAATGCAGGCTCAGTAGTTCGTTGTGGCACATGGGCTGAGCTGCTCCACAGCACGTGGAATCGTCCCAGACTACGGATCCCTGTATTGGCATATTCTTAACCACTGGACCACCATGGAAGCCCAAGAAGCATCTGTTACGTGGAGGGATCAGCAAGGATCTCTCTGAGATTTGAGAAATGGAGATGAGATAGGTGTTTGGAGACCTTGATTCCTGGGGAGGCGCTCTGTCCACTCCTGATGTGGTCTTCCACTCCTGCTTCCTCTCTGCCTTTTCTTCACCGCACCCAGAGTCAGTCGAGGGGCTGATCAGATTAGCAGAGCCGGGAAGCATCAACCAGGTGTCCCTCGCTCTTCCCTATCCCTCCATCCCTGATTCTCCTCTCCTATTCCATCTGAGGAGCAAGCTACTCTGGGGTACAGGGCTTCTCCCCTGTTCCTCCATGCTCTCTGTCTTCTCTTGGCAAGATCTGCCTTTGCAGAGAAATTGGGTCTGGGTGGAGAGACTGTGATAGTTCTGGGGTCTGCAGGCCATCCCATTTCTTCCTTGAGCTACATTCCAACATGGCCTTTATTAGTCATAAAAATGAATTTTGATCTTCCTTTGTTATTTATATATTAAGTCTCTCGCTGTTCAGACTCAGAGTGGGAATAGGAGAGCTTTTATTGGGTCCTTTTCCAATTCCCAACTTTGGAAGGGAGGCCCAGGATGAAGAAAGAGAATGTGAGGAAAATCTGGGGCAGGAGGGAAACTGGCATGTTTGAAGACCAGAGAGGTCAACTAGGAGAGTGTCAAAGAAGAGTCAGAGAGCTGAGAGAACTGGGTCCAGATACACAGCCTCAGACACTTTGGGCTGGAATGTGGGTTTTGTCTTAAGCACAATGGGAAGCCAAGGGGAGGATTTTAAGCACTGGGGTGACAAGAACTGATTTCTATCAAGAAAAAAAAAAAAAAAAAAAGAAAGGAGAGCAGCTAAAAGAATGCAACCATTTTCTGGCGGCTTGGGAAAAGGTCTGTGCCAAGAAGAGTAGTAGTTATAGTCTGGAGGTAGAGCTGAGAGGACTTGTTGAAGGGTTAGAGGCATTTGGGAATGAAAGATTACAGAGAAAAATTAAGTAGCCACATACTCCGGCTCAGTGAAGCTTAGAGATAAAGCTGCTGCTGCTGCTGCTGCTAAGTCACTTCAGTCGTGTCTGACGATGTGCGACCGCATAGACGGCAGCCCACCAGGCTCTCTCGTCCCTGGGATTCTCCAGGCAAGAACACTGGAGTGGGTTGCCATTTCCTTCTCCAATGCCTGAAAGTGAAAAGTGAAAGTGAAGTCGCTCAGTCATGTCAGACTCTTCACGACCCCATGGACTGCAGCCTACCAGGCTCCTCCATCCATGGGATTTTCGAGGCAAGAGTACTGGGTTGGGTTGCCATTGCCTTCTCCAGTGACAGAGCTAGGATGTCTAATCAAGTTGCTCTGGGGATGCACAGGACTTTGGTGGGGTGGCCATGGTCCAGGGGACAAGGGGTGAATACCCAAGAGGAAACCTGGCTAATAGCCCTAGGAAGAGGCCAGGGTACCAGCCTTGCTTTACATGAAGCCAGGCCATTTGTTTAATGAATGTACCTCCTATCTTATCCCATTAATGAATTACTGTCCTTCTGGTCTACCAAGCTAGACTCTTGGGATCACTATCCACAGCATCTTTCTTCTAACTTTCTCTTTCTTTCCGCATTCTCAGTCATTCACCACTCTACTCACCTCCCAACCCCCAATGTCTTTGCCGTTTTCCTTCCCCATGTTTAGTGTGAACTTTCATCTCCTCCCTAGATTCTTACAGCAGCTTCACTGCCCTCACTGGTTGCTCATTTTCATTCACCTTCTTGTCTTTGCATTCCATCCTTCAAACTGTCAGCATGGTCTTTCTAAGATATATAGGCTGAATCATGTAACTCTCCATCCGGAAAACAGTAGTATTGCTTGGTTTTGTAAAGAATAAAACAAATTCCTTAGCAGGACATACAGTGTCCTTGATAATTCTTCCAGGTGGTTCCAGTTACAATGGCTGCAAAACCAACTGCCCCAAAACTTAGTGACTGAAAATCATGACATGATCTATGTTCATGGATTATGTGAGTCATGAATTCAGAAACAACTTGGGGTTTCTCATGCCGCAGTTAGAGGTCAGCTGCAGGAATCTTCTGAAAGCTTGTCCAAGGCTGAGAGATCCATTTGCAAGGTAACTTACTCACAAGGCCGGCAAGTGATGATGGCTGTTGCCTAGAGGGCTCGGCTTCTATCCACAGGGCTGTCTGAGTGTCTCTGTGTCATGGCCACAGGACTCCCCTACCATGAATGATCCAAGAGGCCATGTAGAAGTTTCAACGCCTTTTATAATTTAGATCCCACATGCCGCAACTAAGAACAAAAAAGGATTCTGCATACCTCAACTAAAAGGATCGCGCATGCCACAGCAAAGATCCCGTGTGCTGCAACGAAGACCTGATGCAGCCAAATAAATATCTTTTAGAAATTAAAAAATAATAAATGGAATCATACAACATGTGGCCTTAAAAAGAAAAGTCTGTATCCTCCATGAGACTCTTAAGTTCATCTTTCCATCTCCACTTCCTTGCACATGGTCAAGCCCAGAGGCAGTTCTGAGAGATGGCCCAGGTAAGATGGCTGTGCTGCTGGGGAGGGCCGTCAGGTCGTGATTCTGTGATGCTGTCAGTTTCCACTTCCGTCAGACTTGCTCCAAGTTCAAGTCAAGGGATTTCCAAGGAGGAGATCCCCTTCTGCATATTGATGCCAAAGCCAGTGCTCTTGACCCCTGTCCCAGGGTTGAAATCGGGATGCAGAGTCTTAGCTCGGAATTTTCCCTGGCCAACTCTAGAGGGCAGCAGCCAAGGGGAAGAGCAATTTTAGTTACAGTCAGGTGGCGTTAGTGGTAAAGAACCTGCCTGCCAGTGCAGGAGACATAGATGATGTAGGCTCGAGCCCTGGGTTGAGACGATCCCCTGGAGAAGGGCCTGGCAACCCACTCCAGTATCCTTGCCTAGAGAATCTCATGGACAGAGGCACCTGGTGGCCCTCAGTCCACAGGGTTGCAAAGAGTTGAACATGACTGAAGTACACAGCACGCACACACACTCGCCCAGCCTCTACAACAGCCCAGCACTACATATCCTGACCTCAAATGTACCACGTCCAGGAGAATTCTTAATTCCTTGTTTCCCCCACCCAGACTCTGGCACATCCCTTCCTTCCCCCAGTCTCTCCAGCCCTGAGACAGGCCCCCTTTGCTGTCGGGAAAGCCCTAGGACTGCTCTTCAAATCCACTCTCTTGTTCCCTCCCCATGCCACCTAGCCACCAGACCCAGCTCCACTACCTTGAATCTGACTGCTTCTCATCCTCTGCCACCAGCACGGAGGGCCAAGCTGCCGTCATCTCGCCGAGACAACTGGAGAGACTCCTGATGGTGCTGACAGTTCTGTCTGCTTCTACATCCATTTTCCAGCTATTCTGGGGCCCACGTTGATGTGGTATCAAAGTGTAGCACACCCAAGTCCAAAGCTGCCATAACAGTGGGTCCTGGAGCTTTAAAGAGATCCTAGAACTCTCAGGGTTGCTCAAAAGGAGTCTCTGGGACCTAGGAGAAAAGGGGTGTGTGTGACATGGTTGGCCACCAGTTGACTTACATGAAGTCTTCATACAAATTGTTAAAAGCAGACCTCTTTGGGCAGCCTCTAGGCATAGGCCTGGCATCAGATAGGGTCTCAAGGAAAGGCACAGGACTTGGCCAATGAACCGCATGATTCCAAATGAACCAGAAGGCACAAATGGTTTGGATTTTTGGTGCCTTTGTGCAGCCCAGAGCCTGCTCATATATGGCTTGTGGTAGGCTGAATAATGGACCTACCATTTTCAGCCCATTCTTTACCATTTGAAGAATTTGCTTGCAATGTGCAAGACCTGGGTTAGATCCCTGGGTTGGGAAGATGCCCTAGGGAAGGGAATGGCAGACCACTGCAGTTATTTTTGCCTGGAGAATTCCATGGACAGGGGAGAGTAGTGGGCTACAGTCCATGGGATTGCAAAGAGTCAGACATGACTGAGCGTCTCTCTCACACACACAACATACACAGGCTGAATAATGACCCTCCAAAAAATATTCACTTGTTAATCCCCAGACCTCGTAAATGTTACCTTTCTGGCAAAGGGGACTTGCAGATGTGAATAAGTTAAGGATTCTGAGATGGGGAGATGCTCCTGGATTATTTGGGGGGCCCTAAGTCTCAGGGAACATTATGTGGAATTGTCTTTAAAAAACAACAAATGAGTCCATTTTTAAACACTCACCTCCTTTAAAAAAAATTACAGGGCATTGTAGTATGGTAGTTCAGAGAAAGAACTGTGGTGATCAGCATCAACAAAATGCCATCAGTAAACTCATAAGGGATTTAAACCTGACTTAAGCCTTTAGAGAAGGAAATGGCAACCCACTCCAGTATTCTTGCCTGGAGAATCCCATGGACAGAGGAACCTTGTGGACTACAGTCCATGGGGTCACAAGAGTCAGACATGACTGAGTGACTTTCACTCACTAAGTCTCAGGGGTCCCTGTAAGAGGGAGGTAAGGTGGTCCAGTGAGGAGGTAAAAGCTAAGAGGATGGAATGATTCAAGGAAGAGGTCAGGAGCCAAGGGGTGCAGATGGTCACCAGAAGTCGAGGAGGCAGGAAAATATGTTCCCTTGGGCCTCCAAAGGGATTAGCCCTGCAACATCCTGACTTTAATCCTATGAGACTGAGTTTGGACTTCTAACCTCCAGGACTGTACAATAATAAATCTGCATTGCTTCAAGTTGCCAGGTCTGTAACTGGTTACAGAGGCTGCAGGAAATGAACCCACGGCCCCTGTGCTGCCTGTTCGGCAGGTGAGCCTTCTGGTTCCATCTGCGATGTGTATGGGGATTCCAAGCAGGATTGTGTCTGAAGAAGGGATACTGCTGCTGAACGTATTTCAAACATCAAGTGCTGGATGGTAGACAAGATAAAGTCTTGTTTTCAGTGTTAAATTTACTGAAGTTGATAAATGCGCTGTAGTTGTAAGAGAATATCTTTAGTCTCAGGAAATACACCCAGAAGCACTCAATATAATGTGTGGCACTTATTCTCAAATGATTCAGAAAAAAAGGGTGCACGTGTATGGGTATATATATGTATACACACACACACATATATATATGAAAAGAGAGTATGTGATAAAGCAAAAGGGGAAATATTCACAATAGGCAAGTCTCAGTAAAAGTATATATACATGGTCTCTGTATTCTTCTTGCGACCTGACTACAAGTTTGAAATTATTTCCAAATGTGTGCATGCATACTCAGGCGCTTTAGTTGTGTCCAGCTCTTTTGTGACCCCATGGCCTGTAGCCCACTAGGCTCCTCTGTCCATGGCATTCTCCAGGCAAGAATACTAGAGTGGGTTGCCATNGACCTGACTACAAGTTTGAAATTATTTCCAAATGTGTGCATGCATACTCAGGCGCTTTAGTTGTGTCCAGCTCTTTTGTGACCCCATGGCCTGTAGCCCACTAGGCTCCTCTGTCCATGGAATTCTCCAGGCAAGAATACTAGAGTGGGTTGCCATACCCCTGTCCAGGGGATCTTTCCAGCCCAGGAATCGAACCTGTGTCTCCTGTATCTCCTGCGTTGCAGGCTCATTCTTTACCTCCGGAACCACCTAGGAAGCCCTATTTCGAAATGACAAGGCAAAAACAAACAAACAAAAAAAGGTGCTGTGAACTAGCTCCTCTCAGGGTATAAGTGAGAACATGGAGGTGGTCAGGAGCTTACACATGGTCTCAAGAACAGTTTGTGGCTGAGCTGGAACGATGTGTTTTTTGAGGCAAATGCCCATGCAAAGTCACTGTACCAGAAACTGGTTCATACTAAATCATTGATGACTTCCTGGCCTGTTCTGCTGATCCTGGAATCTTGGCTACTTGAAACTGTTTTGATTCTGCAGGTAGAGGCAGGGAATGATCTGGAAACAAGCCAGGTCTTCCATGAGTCATCTTGTCCGCAAGCATCCCGTTATGCCATTATTTGCCACTTTCCTGAGAGTGGAAATGTATACGATTAGCTAGATGTCCTTCCACAAAGCCCCGGGGAAGGCTCTGTTTCTTTGCTCATTCAATCAGTCAATATATGTTTACTGAACACACACATGTGTGCTCAGCGTATAAGAGCTGCTCACACAGATAATACGGTATGAACAAGAGAGACGGATCTTGGGTGGTTTCCTTTCAAGAGGAGAGAGAGAGAGAGAGAGAGAGACAACAAATAAACAAAAGGAAACAAAAGAAATGCCTAGTGGTAAGTGACAAAAAGACAGTAAAACAGTAGTAGAATAGGGTAGAATAGTAGCAGTTTTCAACTTTTTTTCCCAATTTATTTATTTTTGAGTGTGCCAGGTCTTTGTTCCTGCTCAGACTTTTCTCTAGTTGCATCCATCACGTGGGCTCAGTAGCTGCAACTCCCAGGTTGTAGAGCACCGTAGTTGTAATATAAGGGTTTAGTTGCTCCAAGGCACGTGGGTGATCTTCCTGGATCAGGGATTGAAACCATGTCTCCGGCACTGGTGGGCAGATTCTTTACCACTGAGCCACCAGGGAAGCCTGATTTTTTTCATTATTTATTACCTATCAAAACTTTTTGAACATCTGCCATACACACACACATTTAGACATATATGTAGTGGTTTATCAGTCATATGCTTGTGCCTCTGTACTGATGCATTATAAAATACACACAAAATAAAAACTGTTATGAAAAGGGAGTAAAAAAGTAATAGAAGTAGAAACCCTACCACTTTCTTCTTACATCTCATTGTATTCTCTTTGGCACCCCAGCGTGTGTATCCTGTTCTAGGGATACTGAGAGAGGGGGAAAGGGAAGGGCTTGCTGTCAACAGAACAGTCAAGGACATTTTCTCCGAGAAGGTACCACTCACCCTAAGACCTGACCAATGAGAAGGAGCCACCAAGAGATTTGGGGAAGAATCTTCCAGACAGAAGTGCCAGCATCTACGAGGCCCGGAGGAGGGAGCAGGTTTGGTGTTTCTGAAGAAGAGGCAGATGGTGAGGGTGTCTGGAGCAGAGGGCCTGAGGAGCAGAATGGCCAGAGGACCTCTCGGTGGGGAGGACCGAGGCCAGATCCTGGAGGCCAGCAGACCACGCTGGGAATGTGGATTTTATTCTAAGCCCCCTGAAAACCATTAGAGGGTTTCCAGCAAGATGATGGCGGGATCCGATGTGCATCTTAAACCATTTCACCAGCTGCTCTGTGGGAAGGGATCGTGGGGGCAGAATCAGAAGCCGTGAGACCGGGTCGGAACTTCTTGCAATAGTCCACGTGAGAGACGACGATGGCTTGCAGTCAGGAGGTGGCTGAGAAGCGAGCCGGAAGTGGATGAACTGGGATATGTGTTGGAGGAAACGCTGACAGGACTGGGTTGGAAACGGGGCCGACAGTCGGGTGATGATGGGAGAAGCATCAAGACTGACTCCGGGGTTTCCGGCCTGAGTCGCCAGATGCAGAGTAGTGCCATTCACTTGTCTGAGGAAGTCAGGGTGAAGAAGTAGTGCTCCCTTCTGCTCCAGATGGGGGAGGCAATAAGTAGGCGCTTGTGTATACAAGTCTGCGTATGCCCGTGGGGGAGACCAGGACCGTGAGTGTCCCTTCGGCTGTCACGGGGGTCAGAGGCGAGGTGACTGGGAAGGGCTGGTCCATGGGTGGTGTCCGAGGGCAGCCGGTGGACAGCAGGGGGCAGCCAGGGAGCCCACGATAGGGAGGCCGTGCAGACAGGAAGTAGGCAATCATCCGAGAGAAGCTGCACCCTTGTCAAGTTTTGCCCAGTTGGTTTCAGCCCAAATGGCTTCACATTGTGAAGCAATGCGGTTCTGCTGCAACCTAGAGCTGCCCCTGCGGGCCTGAAGGATGGACAGCTGGAGGTCCTGGGCCCCTTTGCTGGGAAGGCATGTCAAGGTCAGACCCCGGCAGCAGGTGGCCAGGTGGGTAGCCCCTGCATGCTGGCCCCTAAGGAAGGCCCAAGAAGACTCGCACACTCGGCCTGGCGTTCCTGCTGACTGCTGGCACTACAGCTGCTGCCAGGGTCTGGAGCTCATGACATCTCGACAAATGATGCAGCCGGCAAAGCAAATCAACGTTTCAGCCAGAGAGACGCAGGCTTCCCCAGGGGCGGAGTGGGGGAATGTGGGGTGCGAATGCATTTGCCCACAAAGCTGGTGTGACACCCAGCCACGAATCCCTCCCATAAGAAATCGTGTTTTATTTTCTTATAACTGAACGTAATTTCTATGTCAAGTTCTCATGCCACCAGCGGCGGAAGACATTGCCTCTGCCAAGTCTGATTCCCCTTTCCTTGTGGCTGTGTCCAAATGCCAGGGCTCGCAGAGGCCGGAGGTGTTGGCGGGAGGTCAGGAGGGGGGCCTGTGGGTCTCGGTGTTGTCACCTGTGTGGGATGGCATTCTCGTGTCCCTCCCGTCTTTGGTCATCTGTCCAGTACCCTTGGGTCCAGCCGCTCTCACTGCTGCTCCTGAGCCGTCCTTGGGTCCGTGGTGGATATTCCGCTGTGTCCCAGTTTCTGGGCTCTTGGAATGCCTGCTTCAGGCTCCACTCAATATGGGGGTTCGTGTCTCTTAAGTGCTGCAGCAGGACCCGTGATCCCATCATGGCCAGTCTGCCCAGTTCAACACCTGTAGCTGACTTGGCTTCTTTCACACTGGGCCTGGTGGTCCCGAACTTGGGCCACTTCTTGGGGTTCTTCCACGTCACAGGCTGCTTCTCCTCCTGGGGGCCCGAGCTTATCTAGAAATTATGGCTGGAGGGGTCCCCATGCTCTTTGCTGCCTGGTTGCTGAGGTCCTAAGGGGCTAGAACTGCTGGCCTGCCATGCTCTGACTTAGCCCCTGTCCCCACTTTTCCTTCACACTTGGCTCTTTTTTAAAAAAATTAATTATTTTTGGCTGTGCTGGGTCTTTGTTGCTGCTCGCGGGCTTCCTCTGGTTGCGGCAAGTGGAGGCTGCTGTCTAGTTGCAGAGTGCACAGGCTTCTCGTGTTGGGGAGGATGGGCTCCAGAGCTCGGGCTCAGTAGTCATGATGCATGGGCTTAGTTGCCCCTCAGCATGCGGAATCTTCCCAGACCAGGGATCGAACCCCTGTCTCCTGCATTGGCGGGTGGATTCTTAACCACTGGACCACCAGCGAGGTCATGCACTTGGCTCTCAACAGAGGCAAACAAGGAGGATGGGGCAGAGACTGACCAATCAAGCAAACGTTGCTAGAGAACTTGCCCCACCATCCATGTGTTAAGTTGGGTTTGCTCAAGGCAGAAAACTCACCTTCATTTACCAGGTTGCTTGGGGTTCAATTAGGTAGCAGCCTCGGTGTGGTTCCCTTTGTGAGGGGTTTGGAATGGAGCAATGTAAGTGTGTCTGTAGGCTGGGCCTGATGATGACTAGAGACCCAGTTTCTAGGTGAAAATTAGTCTAACAAGAGGACTTTCTCTTACAACTGTTTTTATGGTGAGTGTATTTTATGCCCACGAAACCAGCTGAGCAGTGACAACTTTAATCCAACACAATAATTCATTGGTGTACAAAGCCTTGTATGTTGCAACGTGTTTTACTATCTGCATCCCCATAGGGGAGCCGTAAACACCCCAAGAGACAGGCAGGGTGTGGGTTTGTTATCCCCATCTCGCCAACAGGGGAAAGTAATGACCGGGCATGGGATCTGTAATCTCCCACCTCTGCTCTGGCACCCTTTCAGCTCCCTGGTGCTCCATGGATAATATCTTCCCACTGAAGTGCCTGGTTTTACAACATGCGCTCTTGTGGACACAGCCACCTGACCCACTCTGACCAGCTGTAGACACTGCCTGGGATGCATGCTCACCCTCCCATGTTCTGCAGCCACAGGACAAATCCTTGTATTCCTGCCTCCAGTGCCAGAGATGAGAGAGCGATTCTAGCACTCAGGAGTGAGGGTCCACCTCACTGTGGGCCAGGATCACTTGGGAACTTTAAAAAACAACATGTCTGCTATAGAAAGCAGTATGGAGGTTCCTCAGAAAACTAAAGATAGAATTACCCTATGGTCCAGCAATACCACTCCTGGGCATATATCCAGACAAAACTATAATTCAAAAAGATATGTGCACCCTATGTTCATAGCAGCACTGCTCAACAATAGCCAAGACACAGACAACCTAAACGTCCATCAACAGATGAACAGATAAAGAGGGTGAGGAGACGGGTACATAAGTACAGTGCAATACTGCTCAGCCACAAAAAAGAATGAAATCATGCCATTTGCTACAACATGGACGCAAGTAGAGATTATTATACTAAGTGAAGTAAGGCAGACAGAGGAAGACAGATACCATATGATGTCACTTCTATGTGGAATCTGAAATAGGACAGAAGTGACGCTATCTACAAAACAGAAACAGATTCATGGGCGTAGACAACAGGATTGTGATAGCCAAAGGAGGGGATTAGGGGAGTGGTGGAGTGGAAGGTTGGAGCTGGCAGATGTAAGTTAGGTTAGGGGACCGGTTCAAGGAACAGCCCCAACTTTGAACCACGAGACCTCACCACCTTGCTAGGAGGCTGGCTGGAGAGGGCAGGGGTGTCTGGACCAGTCAAGGGTGAGTGTGGCTCTGGGGCTGCAAAGACTTCCCCATCTGAGCCTCCTGCCTGTGGCTAGGGGAGCGCTCACCCCACTGGCTTGTTGTGAAGGTGAGATGGGGTCCCCTCTGCAGAACACCCAGTACCATGCTGGGAACCCAGTCATGCTTGTGGTGCATTGGGGGATCTGACTCTGAAACCCATCTTGGGCATATGGATCAGGTCAGAGAGAACAGGGGTGGTCTCGGGGGAGGGCCTGGAAGACCCAGTGAGATCTTGCTCTCTGACGGGCCTTGCAATGCCCTGCACCATGCTCCACAAAAACCGCTCCCTCGGCCAAAGCAGAATGTCGAACTAGAACTGGAAATGTGGCATTAAAAAATTGCCACAGCGGAACCAGCAGCCGTTGGGAATCCATGCAGTAATAAATTAAATGATGCTCCCAGCATATGTGGCTTCCTTCTGGCCTCTCAGGAACACATTTCAATATAAATAATTTACCAGGTAAAGGGATATTGAGCCGGCCACCCGGAGCTGCAGGAATAATAATAAATTCTGGTCTTGTGAGTCAAAGAGAGGTGCCACTTTGTAAAGCAAGGGCCCTGGACCGGGAGTCTGAAGATCTGGGCCCCTGTCTTGGGCTGGGTCATGGGACAGCAAACCCACTGAATGGCTTCAGGCAGACACCCTACACATCCCCAGGCCTCTGTCCTCTTTGCAAAGTGCTCAGGCCAGAAAACCATGCAAGCGTTTTCTTCCACCTTCTCTTGCTTCCTGCTGCACTCAGTTGCTCAGCCCTGTCCACCCCATGACTGTAGCCCTCCAGGCTCTTTGCCACCCCATGACTGTAGCCCTCCAGGCTC
>SJYA01002934.1:1473090-1492783 GCA_006410615.1 Neotragus moschatus | reverse complement strand
GGGATCCCTTACCACTAGTGGCTCCCCAGATAGTGAGCACTTTGGTAAGTCAGGCTGACCGTAGGTCGTTGACGTGTGCTTCCCACACACCCATGCACACCCACACGACACTGCAGAAAGAAATCCTTCTCCTAAGTGTTACTGTGAACAGATGGAAAATAATGCAAGTGATTTTCCAATGCAAGGGAGAGCAGAAGGCAAATGGTCAGGAGGGCGACATGATAATGACCATAACCAAAGCCCCTGGCTGGAAACATTAACCGTCTCCTGGTGACAGTGTGGAGGAGGGGCAGCTCTCACCCCAGGAAAGGATCCGGGATGCATCCTGGGCGGTGTGTCTCCAAACCTCCCTCCTTTGGTTCCAGGCCAGCCTGGCTTCTTGGGCAGGTGAGTCAGCTTCTCTTCTTCTATCAGGACAGCGGTGCTGCTCTGAGCAGAGACGCTCCTGCTCTATGACATCGCCAGACCCAGCAACCTCTTCCCAGGCCCGCCCTGCCTCTGCTTCCCGCCCCGGCTCATGGGGGTTGTCTTCTTCTCCAGAGTCGCTGATTTGTACTGTCACTACTTCCCAGAGCTGAGCCTTGGTCAGGAGCTGAGTGCTGGAGCCAACAAAGCCGGCCGGTCCCACCCGTCTCAGCCAGGAAATGAGCACAAAGAGACATGAGAAGCTATTCAGCTCCAGATCAGAACCAGAAAGCCTTTACATTCTAATTGTACCTCTATTCCAAAAGAGAATGTATTCCACGACACACTTTGTGATCAGAAATAGGTACTGAGTGCACCAAAAGTCACCGCAGGACACCAGAATTCTCTCTCTCCTCTCGTCCCTCCTTCCTTACGGAACTATTTCTCAAGCACATGTTGGGAGGAAGAAGCTCAAAGAGAGATAAAGAGGGTGGGGAGAGAAGACAGAGCCTCTGGTCTCCTACTGGAGACACGGAAACATTAGCCAACAATTTGAAAGCCGTGCATTAAGTGTAATCAGAGAAGAAACACAGGCTGCAAAGAAGAGGCATCTTATTCGATTGTGAAATAAGTAAGATTTAGCATCAGCAAAGCTTCCAACGAGAGGCGCTACTCCACCTGAGCTGCAAGAACAAGGTGGGGCTCAGAGCAGTCAAGGTGGGCCAGAGTAGCCTTCCAGACGGAGCACGTGCAAAGCAACCAGCCAGAGAGAGCAATGTCTGCAGCCGGGTGCAGTAAGATGGTGAGGCCAGCCTGGAAAAGTGAAACTGTTAGTTGCTCAGTCGTGTGTCTGACTCTCTGCCACCCCATGGACTGTAGCCCACCCGGCTCCTCTGTCCATGGAATTCTCCAGGCAAGAGTACTGGAATGTGCTGCCATTCCCTTCTCTCCGGAATTAAACCTGAGTTTCCTGCATTGGCAGGCGGATTCTTCACCAATGAGCCACCTGGGAAGCCTTGAGCCCAGCTTGGACTGCATCTGAAATGAGACAGAGTCATGGGCTGGGTTTCAGTGCAGAAGAGATGGGATTCAAGGCTGAATTGCACGCCCCAACTTGGGCAAAGACAACTGGTGGTACTGTTCCCAGCATTAAGCATGGGGAGGAAGATGAGGAAGAGTGGGTGGGGGGAGACAAAGCCATTGTACAGCTTCTAGAACAGGAATGTCCTTCCTCAGAGGACAGCATCCCGCCGGACCCCACTATTGCCAACGACTCTGCCCTTTTACAGAGGAAACAGCTGCCTTCCACAGTCTCCACGCACAGATCTTAACATTGCCCTCCAGAGCCACACAGAACATTTCTCTTCTCTCAGACAAATATTTGAAGACAACTGTTAGCAAAAGAATGAATAAGAGGCGTGCGAACGGTTGTAATTCAACCTAAGATGCTTAGAGTGTTTGTTTTTTGGCCCAAAGCAGCCAAAAGCAGGCAGGCACTTCAGNACAGATCTTAACATTGCCCTCCAGAGCCACACAGAACATTTCTCTTCTCTCAGACAAATATTTGAAGACAACTGTTAGCAAAAGAATGAATAAGAGGCGTGCGAACGGTTGTAATTCAACCTAAGATGCTTAGAGTGTTTGTTTTTTGGCCCAAAGCAGCCAAAAGCAGGCAGGCACTTCAGGCTGAGAGGACGTGACAGAAGCCTGAGCCTCCGGACGGGGGTTTTTCGGGGAGGGCCATGAGCCCCCCCCGGCAGAACAGAGGAGGTGGCGCAGGAAGGAAAGGGGAAATGAGGAGGAGGAAGGGTGGGGGATGGCTTTGGAGGGAGGCAGGGTCAGACACCCGCCCCTGGGAAGCCATGCTCTGATTGGTCAGGGCATTCCCAAAAGGTTAGCCTATCAGTGTTGAGAGCGATGATGTGATGGGCATGGCCGTGGTCTTGACCTTGGAGACTGTCTGGTCAAGAACAGAGGCCTGATAAGTTGGTGGGGACACACAGGTCCTCACCGGGAAGTGACAGAGGCCAGAGAGAGACTCTACCCATGCCCCCATGCAGGGACACATGAAGGGGCCCGAGGAGACCTGGGAGGAGTCCGTGGCCCTGTGGTCACAGACAATGCAAGAATTGGGACTGTGGAAGGCAGTGAGGTGGGGGTGGTAATCAAAGAGATGAGATTTCTGATCATCCCTCTAACCTTCTTTACTAGGGCGGCCGTAAGCCGCAGATCGGGTAGATAAGAGCATAGACTTTGATTTTTTTCACAGTTCTAGAGGCTAGATGTCCGAGACCATGGTGTCGGCAGGGTTGGCTTCCTTTGAGACCCTTCTCCTAGGCTTGCGGACGGCTGCCCTTTCCCTGTGTTCGCACACGGCCTTCTCTTTGTGTATATTTTTGGCCTCTCTGGGTCTTTGTTGTTGCGTGCATAGTTGTGGTGAGCAGGGGCTATTGTCGAGTTATGAAGTGTGGGCTTCTTTTTGCAGTGGCTTCTCTTGTTGGGGAGCATGGGCCCTAGAGCACATGGGCTTCAGTAGTTGGGAGACACCAGCTTAGTTGCTGTGTGGCATGTGGAATCCTCCCAGACCAGGGATCAAACCCATGTCCCCCTGCACTGGCAGGTGGATTCTCAAACACTGAATCACCAGGGAAGTCCCCCAATCTCTTTTTTTTATAAGGACACAAGTCATACTGGGTTAAGGCGCACTAAAATGACCTCATGTTAGCTTAATTACCTATTCAAAGACCCTATCTCCCATTGACAGAGGAATGGATGAGATATATAGATATACACACACACCTACTATATACACAATAAACTACTACTCAGCCGTAAAAAAGAAAGAAATAATGCCATCTGCAGCAACACAGATGGACCTAGAGATGATCACACAAAGTGAAGTAAGTCAGAGACAAATACCATATTATATCACTTACATGTGGAATCTAAAAAGATGGTACAAATAAACTTATTTACAAAGCAGAAAAAAAATTAAGACCCGATCTCAAAATATAATCATATTCTGAGGAGTTAGAACTTCAACACATGAATTAGACAGGGAACACAATTTAGCCCATAACACCCTCTGAAGCCAGGGACCATGTCTTCTATTTTCAATGCTCTTTTTATACAGCTCATTCTCAGACCCCAAACATATCTGACCCACATTAACGGACTTGAAAACCTAGTCTGGCCCCAGCTGTAAAATATCCCTCATCTGTTCTCTTGACTTCTTATCACTTTTTCAGGGCCTGGGTGGAACCCCTTAGGCTCTGCCTAAACATGCAGACTGAGTTAACAACTTTTAGTAAACCATGAAGTGTTTGTGAATGAAATCTATCAAAACCCTGCAAATTATTATTCATGCAGTTTTCATGTACAGAATGATAACTTGTTGGGCTTTTCCCAGAAGCCTAGAGAGATTTCTTTTTTTTTTTTTTCTTGTTCCAATGGAAGGTAGACATTAATAATCTTTAGGAGAGAAAGTTAATAATTCAATATGATGCCTCATGGGCACATCTGTGCAAAAGTGTATCTGTCAATGTTTCAGGACATTTAGAGAAGGAAGTGACATGTCTTGTTCTACTGCCTCTAGGCCCTCCAGAAAGGGTAGAGGAAGCCTTATCCATCAAGAAAATGGCTGGAGTTCTTTCTAAACTTTTTGGTGAAGCATGACTACTCAGAATGGATCGCTTTCTCTTTTCCCTGTTGGATGTCTCATTTGAAATGGGCATGAAGACTTGTTTCTGATTTCACTGGATGAAATATACATTGAAGCTTGCTGTTATACTCAAACATAAGATATCATACATTTTTTATTTCCTATGCCTTGAAGACCCAAATTCATCAGAAACTTATTAATTCAAACTTGCCTCAAAGCTCCTGATTGCCAAAGGTTTTAAAAAGATTATAGCTTTGCTCTACGAGCCTACAGAAGAGCCTTCACATTATTAATAATAATGGCTAACATTTATAAAGTTCTTACTCTGAGCCAGGCGCTCCCCTGTATATTTTACGTGGCATCATTTCGTTTAATTCTCATAGTAAGTCTGCGAGGTAAGGGTGATAATATCTCCATTTCCCCGAAGCTTAGAGAGCTCATATAACTTGCCCAAGGTCACGTGGCTAGAAAGGGTTGGAGCTGAGAGTCAGATCCAAGTCTGCCTGCCGCAGCCTGACTCTGCAAAACCCTGGTCATAGCCTGCCATGGTCAGGGAAGACTGGGATCCAAGGTGGCAGCCAGCTGCTACTGTCTAGCACCGGGAGCTCCTCTCAGTATTCTGTAATAACCTCTATGGGAAAAGAATCTGAAAAAGCGGATGCATAACTGACTCACTTTCTGTACACCTGAAACTAACACGACATTGTAAAGCAACTACATTTCAGTAAAAATTAAAAAAGAAAAATTCACACACATGCATACAAAATGGTGGTCAGGAATTCCTACTCTGTCACTTGATATAATATGTACCAGGGCTAGACTTTGTGCTAGATCCTATTTATTTAAAAAAGGACAAGAAGTCACCTTTCAGAGCCCCAAGCCTGGAGGGGAAGGCAGCCCTGAACAGGGTAGGTGGCTCCATGATGGGAAAGGCGCCGGATGCTATGTGAGCACAAGCAAGTAATTCCCTGGGGAAGAGAGCGCAAGAGGAGACCGCTGACCTTTGCCCTGAGTTTACAGGTAGAAGCAGAAATTTGCTTTTTTGTTTGCCAGGCAAACAGGGGTGGTAAAGGCACAGAAGACAGAATGATCACGGCTGTGAAAGGGCCTGGCTGGTTTGAGGAGTGGCAAAGTGTTCAGCAGGAGTGGTGAAGAATGACTGATGTTATCAGCTCGGAAGGCTGGATAGATGGTGATGTTAAGTGAGATCAGCGAGGGAAGAAGACTGGTGATGGGGTGTGGGACATGGGGGGAACCTGTGGTACTTTCCAGGGAGGTCGAGAGTAAGAGTGGATGGAGGCTTGGATTTGGGCGTCACTGATAGACAAGGGATTGTTGAAGCTGAAGCTGTTGAGAAGGTCGCCCAGGGAGGCATGTAGAATGAGAAGATGAAGACAGCAAAGGAGAAGCTGTGGGGAAAAGCAAAATCCAGGGGAAGGCAGGGATGTTGGAACTGGACCAGGAGCCCAGGAGGATATTTTTCAGAGAGGTAAGGGGGAAAGCAGGAAAGACTTTGAGACTGTGGATGGCTAACTGTGTTAGAGGCCTCGCACGGCACTGGGAGTTGGGTCGGGGTTGGGGTGGCTGTTGGTGATAGTCCACTGGCTGAATTCTTGGTTCCTTATGTTTCAGCAAATGGTCCAGGCTGAAGAAGGAAGAGACTGACTCTGGAGAGACTTGACTATGTTGATGAGCTGAGTAGATGGAGGTGGAAAACAGGGGAGACAATGTCATTAAAGCTGAGATGGGTTAACAAGCTGAGCCAGGAGAGGAAGAGGAGGACGGGGCTGAGAACCCGGACTCACACAGGGCCGCCAGTGTCTCTCCAAGGCAGGGGAGAAGGACGGGTGACTCCACAGAGATGGGAAGGCAGGAAGGAAGCGAAGATGAAGGAATTCCTGGGCGGTGACTCCTGTTTGTCCCAGGAAGCTGGGGGAAGCTCACCTGGAAAGAGAAGGGTGGGGCAGGTGGGCTGTAAGAAAGGATGATGGGGATGGTGAAGGTGAGTAAAAGCCGGTGAGAAAGGCGGGTCAGGACTTGATAAGGGACCAATGAGTGTGGTTAGGAGCTATACATCTGTGGCCTCAGGACCTAAATATTTATGTGACTTTCCTTAGTAGCACCTGGCCCATTGGGAGGAAGATAAAAGAAAACTGACAGACAGACAGACCTTGACCTGGAGGGTCTCCAGGCAGGAGTCAGGGATGACAGGGAGATGAAACATGCAAGTATCGGCAGCAGAGTCTTCACAGTGACAAGAGGGTCAGGCGGGGTAGGGTAGCCAATGGAGCAAGAAGAAGAGGGCTGAAGGTTGATGAGAGTAAAGGATATCAATAGAAATCTCATTGAGACATTTTTTTAAAGGGCAGCAAGGAGAACAAAAGGGCTGGAGCTGGCAAGCCACATTATAAAACTAGAAAAGAGCAATCTGGGTAAGGTTGGGGTCCAGGGTGGGACCAAGGAGAGGGGAAGCTGGGCGTGGAGGAGCCATTTTCCTGAGCTATATCCATTCCCCTGGTCACACACACTCCCCCCAAGCCAGCTTCCAGGCTTCTCTCCCTGTGGAAGACGGACGGGGTGATCGAGAAGGACAAGCAGAGTCTGCGTGGCCTCCTGTCCCTGAAGCACGTGGTGCTGGCCCCCATCTGACACGGGCCTCCATGCTTCAGCCCTGGGCTCAGCTCACAGAACCAGCCTGACAGACGTCCAGTGTTGCTAAACCCATCTTCTCCCACCCCTAGAGCTTGGGGGATTTCCTTCGGAAGGTGTGAGATGGGTGTGTGTCGGGTGCACGCTCAGTCACTCGGACTCTGCAACCCCATGGACGGTAGCCCGCAAGGCTCTTCTGACCATGGAATTTTGGTCAAGAAATCCAGGAGCCGATTGCCATGACATCCTCTTGGGGATCTTCTCAACCCAGGGATCAAACCTGAGTCTCCTGTACCTCCTGTATCGGCAGGCAGATTCTTTATCACTTGAGCCACCTGGGAAAATCCCGTGAGATGGATACACTATTTATTTTTTTTTATTATTAACTAGAACAGGGAAAGAGGGCCAGAGCTGCCATCCGCAGAGATCACCGTGATGGGAATCAGCAGGACTTATTCACTACAGATGGGAAACCAGGTAGAAAGCCTGTCCCCCTCTCCCACCAACCACCCTTGCTGGGCCACACCTGATCACTCAGGAGACTGGAACCTGCGACTCTTGGGACGCACACCTTGGCAGTCTGTGGCCTGATGGAAGGCAAGCAGCCCCAGGGCCACTAGCCTCTGACAGGTTGTGGCAGGTGCCTCGCCTCCCCCAGGAGCAACATGAATCGGCCCCTCTCAGCCTTGCACCTACCAAGAGCCGAAGACACTCACCATGGCTGCAAACGCCGGCTCTGTTCATCTCAAAGTTCCTGGAATGTCTAAAACATGCTCCTGCAGACCTGGACCTGAATGGATGAGGGTCACCTACAGAATACTGAGGATGTAGGGTCAGAGGAGATGCAGTAATTGCCTGTGGCTGGGCCAAGGCCCCTGCTGGGAGAATGAAGGGGATTTTTTTCTCTTTCTGTGAAAGAGACAGAACACAGACAATGGAGAAGCATTCACAGCTTCCCAGTTCGATGGGCGGAGGTCTTGGCTCCATCAGAGCAGTCTGTGTGGCCAAGACTGGTTAAAGGGGACCACAAATCCCCTCCTCTGCCAGTCCTAAGTCTGTTTTTTGTTTGTTTGTTTTTAATTTTTGGCCGGACCACGTGGCATGTGGGATCTTAGTTCCCAGACCATGAATGGAAACTGCGTCCCCTCCACTGGAATTGCAGTCTTAACTGCTCGACTCTCAGGGAAGTCCCTCCCAGCCCTAAGTCTGGATCTTGGGAAGCCAGGTTGATTTACACCCCCTACACTGAGGCTTCCAAGCAACCAGACCAGAACTTGCTGGTTTATTCCTGCTCTGTGATTCTGCGTTGAAAATGAAACATCTCAGACTCAACTGAACATGCAGTCCTGGATTTTTTTTTTTTTTTCCTTCTTTGAGTGAAATTGTGATGGAGGTACAAAGTGCCGTTAGCTTTCTTCACCAGAGATTTCACTTCAGAAAATGAACTCTGTTTCTTGGCAAGTGGTTCCAAAAATAAAGGTGTTAAAAGTGATGCCTTCAGGGACTTGTAGAATGGCAGAGTGTCTCCAGACTGTGACTGTCCTAAACACCATTGCTCTTAAAAAAAAAAAAAAAAAAAACTCTTACCAAAAAAAGCAAAAGTTTTCCTTCTTACTTTTTGTTTTTTTTAGTCTTTCAAAAACTACAAGCTTCCCAGTGGAAGGGAGTGATAAGGTGGCAAGTTGCTGAGGAGGTTTTCTTTCAGGGACAAATAGCCAGTCACTCCCAGTGGCTCCAGACTCCATCCTGCATTTGACTCAGCTTAGTTAGGGCTGGACTTCTAGACATTTCTCAAGCTTCTGTGTTCCCCACTGCAGATAGACCAACCATTTGTTTTGTAGATGAAATTCTGTTATTTATGAAGCCACATGGCAAGCTAACCATCAACCATGCCACAAGTATATGTACAAGCAACACTGGTGTTTTTCTGGCACCCAAGAAGACAAAAGAACCATCCCCCAATCTGCAACCACAACAAAACATTCAGGCATTTTGTTGAGTGCCCAAGAAACAGCAATGATCGGTTCAAAGTAATCTGAAGATCTCTCCAGGTGGTGGTGTCAGTGTTCAGTCACTAAGTCATGTCCAGCTCTTTGCGACCCCATGGCGAGGTGTTAACATATGTCTTAACATAATAGAGGTTCTTTTATGAATGCATGTTTATTGGTAAAGCAATATGATTACAACATTAAAGCCACAAAAAACAGAAATAGGCAACTTATAATATTATAACCCGAACACGATGTTATAAATAATACTGCAAGTACATTTAGTAATCAATCTTTATCCACTTCTCTGGTTATTGCCTAAGAATTTAACCCTAAAAGAGGCATTATTGGCTCTCAGAGCATGGGCATTTTTCAAGATTATTGATATATATTGCCAGATGGCTTTCCAGAAATAGTGTTTTATTTACCACCTCATTGTTAATTTACATTTCTTTGGTTATTAATGAGCTTAAGTGATACTTTAAATATTTACTAGCCATTGATATTTCTTCCTGTGAGTTGTTTACTTCCTTTGTCTCTATACCTTTTTGTCAATTTGTATGAACTCTTTATTTATTACGGCTCTCATATGTGTTGGCAACATTTCCTCATCTGTCCTTTAATTTTATTGATGTTTGATATATAAAATTTTATAATGCCATTTACAGCAACATGAAAATATGGCAACCTACCCCAGTCTTCTTGCCTGGGAATCCTATGAACAGAGGAGCCTGGTGGGCTACAGCCCATAGTGTGCAAGGACTGAAGCAACTTAGCACGCATGCATGTATGGACCTAGAGATTATTTTACTAAGTGAAATAAGTCAGAGAGAGAAAGACAAATATTGTATGATATCACTCATACATGGAATATAATTTTTAAAAAATTATATAATTTATTTACAAAACATAAACAGACTCACAGATTTTGAAAACAAACTTATGATTACCAGAAGGGAAACACTGGGCAGGGAGGGATAAATTAGAAGCTTGAGATTAACATACACACACCGCTATATATAAAATAGATAACCAACAAGGACCTATTGTATAGTATGGAGAACTCTACTCAATAATCTGTAATAACCTATATGGGGAAAAAAATCTGAGGCTTCCCTGGTGGCACTAGTGGGTTAAGAATCTGCCTGCCAATGCAAGAGACACAGAGATGTGGGTTCAATCCCTGGGCTGGAAAGATCCCCTGGAGGAGGAAATGGCAACCCACTCCAGTATTTTCCTGGAGAATCCCATGGACAGAGGAGCCTGGCAGGCTATAGTCCAAACAGTCACAAAGCGTCAGACTCAACTGAAGCAACTGAGCATGTACACATATATACAGCTGAATTACTAAGCTGTACACCTGAAGCAAACACAACATTGTAAGTCAACCGTACTCCAATAAAATTTTAAAAATGAATTTTAGCAATTTATGTTCAAATATATCCAACTATTTCTTATTATTTCTTAAATAATTTATACCATTTATGGATCACCTATTCCATGCCAGGCAATCCATAAGATGGTTGAGATTCTGCTCACCTGTTGCATGGGCCATGGGTTCAATCCCTGGTCAGGGAACTAAGATCCCACATGCTGTGCAGTGAGGCCAAAAAAAAAAAAAGAGCACAGGGCTGGCNCCTAAATAATTTATACCATTTACGGATCACCTATTACATGCCAGGCAATCCATAAGATGGTTGAGATTCTGCTCACCTGTTGCATGGGCCATGGGTTCAATCCCCAGTCAGGGAACTAAGATCCCACATGCTGTGCAGTGAGGCCAAAAAAAAAAGAGCACAGGGCTGGCCTTGAGCTGGGGTTTTATGCAGGGAGCAAGGCTGGGTCTTTTAGCTCACACAAATTCAACTACACACATTTCAGAGTGATCATAAGAGTATGTTTTCCTGCTTCTCGGGATCTCTGGTGATTTAAAATTGTGTTTTATTCCTTCACATATTGTGTTGAGCTTTTGGCAGGCAGACAAGCTACCTGTGGATCACTCTGATCCCTTTGAGCTTTGCTAGAGTGGATCTGGGTTTCCCCGATGGCTCAGCGGGTAAAGAATCCACCTGCAATGCAGTACGCACAGCCCTGGGTTGGGAAGATCCCCTGGAGGAGGAAACCGGCAACCCACTCCAGTATTCTTGCCTGAAAAACTCCATGGACAAAGGAGCCTGGCCGACTATGGTCCATGGGATCGCAAAGAGTCGGACACGACTGAAGCGACTGAGCACGTATGTAGCCAGTACCCAGCAAAAATCAGGGCCCCTGTGCACCTCTATGAAACACTTGTCATGCATAACTCTGTCCTTTCCAGAACTCTGCCCTCAATTTCCAGCTGCAGCAGCCTCCCCAGGCTTCCAGCTCTGTCTCCTCAGCTCACAGAGGCTCTGTGTGTGTGCCCTTTCCCACTCCTGTGCTCTGGAAAGAGAGCTGGGCAGTCAGGGGGCCACCTCATTGGTTTCTGTTCCCCCAGGATTCACAGCCCGGTGCTACCTGCGCTGCGAAGTCTGAAAACACCTTATCCCTAGTCCAACACCCGGAAACAATGTCCCGTTTCCTAGCTGTCTGTGGTGGAAGGTGAAGTCCAGCCCTTATTATTCCCAAATAGCCCAGCAAGGATGTGAGCAGTTTAAATACCACCAGCTAATCTGCTTGGTGAGTGAATGCCCCGACGTGCTGGGAGAAAGAAGGCATGGCTCTCCTGCCCCCTTGGTTTGTCTCAGGGCCCTTAGGTGCATCCTGGTTCCTCCTGTGCTATAGAGACGTTGTTTTCACACAGTATGGCCCCACGGGGCACGTCAACAGATTCATCTGGTGCTCATTCAAAGAACAAAGATCTGTTCTCACTGGAGGCAAAAGTGCCTGTTTGGCCTTCCTGAGGTAAAGTATGTTATTTTCCAGTGGAGTGGACTTTCAAATGGACATATTTTTACTCTAGACAAGTTTTGTATTATGGGCTGTTAGAACTCAACCTCCTCCTAAGACACATTCTACTTAGATCCTTCCTCCCTGTTTTTGGCCTCGTGGCATGCGGNCCTGTTTGGCCTTCCTGAGGTAAAGTATGTTATTTTCCAGTGGAGTGGACTTTCAAATGGACATATTTTTACTCTAGACAAGTTTTGTATTATGGGCTGTTAGAACTCAACCTCCTCCTAAGACACATTCTACTTAGATCCTTCCTCCCTGTTTTTGGCCTCGTGGCATGCGGGATCTTCCCCAACCAGGGACTGAACCCTCACTCCCTGCAGTGGAAGCTCAGAGTCTTAATCACTGACCACCAGGGAAGTCCTATATCACCTCTTGAGGCTGGGTGAACCTGCCTTTCTGCTCAGGAGTCTTGAATGAGTAGTTTTGCTCTACTTGTCAACTGGAGTTCCCAGAATGCTCTGCCACCAACATTGGACTATTTATGACCAATCGTTCCCACTTGAACCCAGGCCCTGCTTCTACCTAATGACATTTTATACCTTTTAGCTTTCTTCCATGGAAGAACCCAACATTATAAATCTGGGCAGGCTTGGTATTAAATTTTCACGCTTCCTCCTGCAGTATAAAAGCCACGGCAGTCTTTACAGCTCTGAGCCTTGGTTCTCTCGTCTATCAATGACGGTGATGATTTTCATCTTGCAGTGTAGCTGGGGCAATGAAATGAGTGCATGCCTTTATTTTTCATTTCTCTTGTATGGCTTTGAAACTCATCGCTCCATGGAATCTGCTCCTATCAAAGTCAACACCATCTATCAGGTACCAAACCTAAAGGCTTTTTCTCTGGCCCTAATTTTACTAGATGGCTCAGCAATACTTGATATTATAACTACCTTTTCCTTTAAACACTTTAAAAGATGTCATGATATCCTATTCTGCTAGTTTTACCTTTGCCTCTCTGGCTACTCCTTGGTTGGCTCACCTTCTTCTACCCCAACCTCCAAATCAGTGTTCTTTAGATTTATATTAAATTTTATTTAAATTGATTTCAATTTAAAAAAAATCCATAATGTACAGAATATTTGAGGACAGTGGCTCATGTACCTAATTTTAAGTAAATGTGCATATTGGAAGGAGAAGCTAAACATCTCTATTGATGGAGGCGGAGTTGGAATTGCTTTAGAGGCTACCACTGCTGTAAATGTTGGAAATCCTCAAGGTCTGACTGTGAAACCTATTCTCTTATTTTACAATGTCTCCCTAAATATCCGTTTCCACTTATATGTCAATAACTCTGCAATTTACATGGGCATCCAGACCTCTCTCACAAGCCATAACTTGTATATTCAACCTCCTGTTGAATGATTTCCTATGTTTTTAGAGGACTTCTCAAACTAAAGAGCGCCCAAATGAAAATCTTTGTCTTCTCACTTAAATAGGCATTCTTCTTCCAGGCTTCTCCTCTCAGGTAATGTCATACCCATGATATCCCTCTATACTGGCTAGTTCTTTGAACATACAAAGCTCCTTCTGATGACCTTGTCTTCATTCCTGTCATCCCTCAACCTTTAGTCTCTCTCTTTTTTGTTTTTTTGGTCCTCATTGAATTTGATGCTCTATTGCTTTTGTTTTGTGTTTCAGTTTTTTGGCTGCAAGGCATGTAGGATCTTAGCTTCCCTGCCAGGGACTGAACCGGCACCTCCTGCATTGGGAGTGTGGAGTTAACCTCTGAACCACCAGGAAAGTCCCTGTCTGCCTATTTTCTAGTCAACCTTTGAGAGTCAGCAGAAAGACCGCTTCCCCAGAAAGCCACTTACTCTGTTCTTCCTTTCAGGTATCTCTGTCCTTTTCTTACTACCACTCTGCTTTGCTTTTGGGGAAGCAAGTAGTCTTCATGAGTTGGGCTGTCAAGATGCTCGGTTTTCCTAATTAATTCCCACCAGCCCTCCAAGGAGTTGACACATGAAGAAAGCTAAACCAATTTGCTTCTCTCTCTCTCAGAACTTTGAATTTTGGTCAGATGAGTCCAAGGAAATAGAATAGTGGGAACACACTTCTTCTGAGAGTGATGCCCTGGCGAGTCTGCCTATTCATTTGGGCTCCCAGATCACAGAACTGCCATGGTTTCTGATTTTCTAAGACCTGCTTATTCAGCGTTTACTCTGATTTTTCTGGGCTAAAAGTAAGTTGATTTCATTTGATTAAATTCCTTGTTTTCAAATGAGTCAGCACGTCTTTCTATTATTTACTCCCAAAGAAATCTAATGGATACATACCCCAGTCTAAATTAGGCCCCATCTCTTATTCTATCTTACATAGCACCCACATTAGTTTCCAAAGGCTGCTGTTACAAAGTACCATGACTTGGGTGGCTTAAAATAGCAGAATTCAGGGGTGGGGTGGGGGTGGGGGGGTTTGAGAGAGAGGGGAATATATGTATACATATAGCTGATTTGCGTTGTTGTACAGCCGAAACTAACACAACATTGTAAAGCAACTATACTCCAACAAAAAGGGCCCCTATCACCTATGAAGTATTCTCGGCAAAATAACAAAACTTGGACTCTCATCAGGCTTCTAGGTCTAGCTAGAATTTTAAAGAAAACAATGGGGATAGAGAAGCAGGTTTGGCAATGCCAATGGAATCTGATTTATAAAACTGATAGAGATTTTCCACGATTAAAGTCCCAGAGAGGAGAACGATGAATACCTCGTATTGACAGAGAAACGTCAGNGGGGATCTTCCTGACCCAGGGATTGAACCCAGGTCTCCCACATTGCAGGCAGACACTTTTACCTCTGAGCCACCTGGGAATCTGCTGTGGGGCGGGGCGAAGAGGGGGGGCGGAAATAGGTAGGGTTGCAGTTGAAGTAAAACTGACCCTGGGTTGATAATTATGTAATCTGGATAATGGTTATATGAAACTCAACATATTATTCACTCTACTTTGGAAATGTTTAGTTTTAAAAATCAGATTACACAAAGCCACTTTAAATAGAATCTAATGAAGCAATTAAGAAGACAGCAGAAATGTACTCTCTTACAGTTCTGGAAGCTGGATGTCTCAAGTCAAGGTGCTGGCAGGGCCCCGTGCTCTCTGAGGCCTCTAGTAGGATGAGCCTTGCTTCTCTCCTTAGCATGCAGTTGGCCCCTGGTGTGCCTTGGTTTCTGGTAGTGTAACTCCAATCTCCATCTCCCTTCTCACAGGGGCATCTTCCCTCTCTTTGTCTTCATGTGACTCCTCTGTGCTTCTCTCTTCTTCCTAACAAGGACAGAGGTTGTATTGGGTTAAGAGCCCACCCTGCTGTAGTATGGCACATCTTAACTCAGCTAATTATATCTACAGCTATCCTATTTCCGAACAAGTTTCCATTCTGAGGTCCTGGGGCGTTTTTAGGGGGCTGGGGCATGGGACACAATCCAACCTGTAACCACACCATACTTTTTCTTTGGTAGCAATTTCATTGTTTACGTTTTGATTTGTGAGCTTACCTGTTTAAAGCTTGTCTCCCCTATTAATCCATGAGGGTAAAGACTGTGTCCAGTTGGTCATCACTGTCTACCCAGAGCCTGGTACAGCTGGCATAACTATGATGCCAAATAGTGCACCTAGCTAATACCTAGTGCACCCAAGACTCCTTCTGGCTCTTTAGGGAATTGTTGGGATATTTCCCACTGTTAGCGTCTTATCAGATTCTATTGCATTCTGTACATGTCCAAGGACAGGGGATGAGGGTGGAGTTAAAATACCCAAGGGATCTGTATGCTTATCTTTAAGTATCGAGAGTCATGCGTGGTTGAGGAACGGAAAAGCCCTGCCAGGCTCCAGGTGTGTCTGAGGGGACCACGAGCTGCCATGTAAAAATAAGGCCTCCATTGTGATGCTGAGGGGCACAGGCAGCCCCCAGCCGTCTGGAAGAATGTCTGCATCGCTGCCGGTGTTCATCCATTTCCCATGGCAGGGCTTTCTCTGTCTGGCTCAGGGGTGGAATATGAATCAGGCTGTCCCCAGTATCCAGAATTAATCATTTCTCCTTCAGGTTGATTGTGTACCCCCAGAGGATGGAGTTGGACCAGAAGTTGTGGAATCTGTTTTCTAAAAAGATTTTCCAAGTTGGCAAAAATGTTCCTGCTGGTGGAGGGGGAATGGGTGAGCTAGGGAGGAGATTGTTAAAGGTTTGAAATAAGGGAAATGATTGTGGGGAACTGAGATGAGATCTGACTGCTGGCCAATAGGAGGATGGCCAGGCAGGTAGTGGGAGGTGAGGGGGGAACCAGATGGGATCAAGAATCAGAAATTCACAGTGGCATCTGTCTGGGGTGGGGGGTGGTCTAACTTTCTCTAGCAACTCAGTCCCCTGAGAACCAGAATGTGAACTTCATTGCTACAGGGTTGTACAATGGATAAGGGGAAGGACAAAGGGATTTTAGTATGGAAGAAAAAGAATTGAAGAAAGTAAGAATATTAGAAGGAGAAATGAAGGGGTAGAGGAGAAACGGAGGAAAAGAAAGGGTATGGTGGTGGAACAGGCTGGGACCAGGACCCTCTGCTGAGTGCCTGCGTCTGGACAAATGTCTTCTTGAGTAACAAAGTACAAAGAAAATTTTACAGGACTAAAAATAGCTATTTGCGTGCTCAGTGGGGGCAAATTGTGGACAAAAAGATACAAAAAAGACCCCAAACCCAGCTGCCCCTTTTGAAGAGCCAGGAGCAAAAGCAGGGTACTACCCATGCACCCTGCACACAGCACCACCAAGGGGGTGGGCAGACCACATAAGCCATCTCTCCCACTGGAACGCTGGACCTGTCCCTACCCTCACCCCACATGAGGAACCAGCTCGCTCCCCTCGGGGAGTGAGAAATGGAATCTCTGCGTTGCTTTCACGTTCTTATGCTGCAGCAGGAGCCCTAGTGAAGCCCTGCCTGAATTTCTTGTTTATCTTCTTTTCAGGATAGGCCAATAACTTCTATTCCAATTGATTAAGGAAGGCCAATAACTCAGGTCAGTAACAGTGAGATAAAGAAGGGGGGTGCTGAAAGGACTGAGCTTATAACACTTGAGTTTAAGATTTGAGAAAGTGCAGGTGTCCAGACTAAAGGGGAGAGAAAATCCAGTAGTGTGTGGCTAAACTGGAACGGCGGTGGAAGTGACTGGAATTCCGAGACCTGGGAAGGACAGCAGTGTTATAACTAAGTCTACCAGCCAACTATCCAGGCAGGCTTTGAGGCAACTGCTCTCATCAAGAGCCGCGATGACCTCCTGTTGCTGTGTGTCTCATCTCATCACATTTCACTTGTTGGCCCTTTGACAAGTTGACCATTCCCTCTTCCTGGAAATGCTTCCTTACTTGGGGTCGGCTCTCCAACCTCTTGGCTTCCATCTCTCCTGCCCACTTCACAGGCCAGTCCTTATTTTCCTTTGCTGGCTCCTCTTTCTGACCACCTAATTCGCCCAGACTGCATCCTCAGACTCTTGTCTGCACTCTTGCTTAAATGTTCCCTTCCAGTACCGAGGCTTAAATGTGACCCATACCCTCATGTCTCCCAGTTTACATTCCTAGTTTGCTCTGAATTTCAGGCATCAGGGTCCAAAGGGTTCCTTGATTTTTCCACTTAGGTGCCTCATTGGCATCTCAGCTTTAACTTGTCCAGAAAAAGAAGTCATGATTTCCCCTGCTTAAATGATCACCTCTATTGGTCTTCATCCTAGGAACTGGTGACTCCATCCTTCCGGTTCCTCAGATTTGGTGTAAGATGCTAAGCTTCTTTGTGTTTCTATTTTCTCATTTATAAAACAGAGCAAATGATGGTACTTACTGTATAGGGATTCTGTAGGACTACTTAATTATTGCATTTAAGGCACTTAACATTGTGTCCCAAATATTCCATAGTTGTGGTCTATTATTGCTATTAATATATATACGCAAAATCCTGACTTTGTATTGCCTGTAATTAACTGATAAAGAACTCCTGATAATGTAACTGACTTAAAGTGGAGTTGTTCTTGCTTAAAAACCACTTAGTCTGGCTTTATAAGAGTTCAAGATCAGTGTGGGCACATAGGACTGGGGAAGGTTAAGAAATTCCTTATGCTGTTTTAAATTTTGTTTTGGTGGCCAAAACATCTGGATAAAAATGAGCATTTCATCTGGACAAAAATGAGCATTTCTGCTTTCAGACATTCTGAGTCTATGAGGCCAAATGTCTGGGTTTTGGCAACCTTGGGGAAACCCATTCCCCAGGCAGCCTGTGCTGGGGCCCTGGCAGGGTCTTGCGGCCAAAGGCCCAGGCTACAGTGTAAGAGTGGGCGGTGGGAAGAGATCCCTGGCTAAGCTTTGTTCCAGGGTCTGGAATTTAAACAAATCCTGTTTTCAATTATCTAAATATTTCCTAGAAAACAGATGTTTAACATCACGTAGCTGTAATATGCCAATAATCAGCTAAAATTCCCAAGCAGCCAAGAGAAAAGTGGAAAAGAACCATCCCTCTGCTGGAGGGTAGTTATAAAGGTTTTTACTGCTGGGATTCTGTACTTTCTTTTTTCCCTTCTATAAACCCTTGGGCGTACTCTTCAGCTGTGAGGGGAGATGCCATAGCAGAGCTCCCAACAGTTTCTCTTTCAGTTGCCATTGTGGTCACCCCGCCCCCTTGTGCATGGATCTCAAATTGGGAAAGTATTCTTCCTACCCCCATGCTTGGGGAATGCCCTTCTTGGTTGAGAAGGCCAGCCTCTCCCACCAAGATAAGCAATGGAGGGAATGCCTTCAAAGGATTAAAGAGAACTGGGAACTGCCCTTCTGGACAATCCAGTCAAGGCTGCTCCTTAGGGGCTCAACAGAATGACAGAGGTCTCAGGCAGATCTTCTCACCTCCAGGATGGTAGTTAAAGCAACTTTAAGGAGCACCCTTTAAATTTCAAGAAAGAAATCAATAAACCAAGACCTGCTAAATTTAAACTGCTCAAAGGAAATCAAACACAGAATCTGGAGAGAGAATCAATTCAGTTCAGTTGCTCAGTCATGTCCGACTGTGCAACCCACGGACTGCAGCACACCGGCTTCCCTGTCCAGCACCAACTCCTGGAGCTCACTCAAACTCATGTCCATTGAGTCAGTGATGCCATTCCAACCATCTCATCCTCTGTCACCCCCTTCTCCCCCTGCCCTCAATCTCTCCCAGCATCGGGGTCTTTTCCAATGAGTCGGCTCTTCGAATCAGGTGGCCAAAGTACCGGACTTTCAGCTTCATTCATTAGTCCTTCCAATGAACATTCAGCACTGATTTCCTTTAGGACTGACTGCTTTGAATTTCATGCTGTCCAAGGGACTTGCAACAGTTTTCTCTAGCACCACATTTCAAAAGCACCAGTTCTTCAGCACCTAACCTTTTTTATGGTCCAACTCTCACATCCCCACATGACTGGAAAAACCATATCTTTGACTATACGGATCTCTGTCACAAAGTGATGTCTTTGCTTTATAATACGCTGTCTAGGTTGGTCATAGCTTTTCTTCCAAGTAGCAAGTGTCTTTTAATTTCATGGCTGCAGTCACCACATGCAGTGATTTTGGAACCCAAGAAAATAAAATCTGTCACTGTTTGCAATTTCCCCCCCCATCTATTTGCCATGAAGTGATGGGACCAGATGCCATGATCTTTCTTTTCTGAATGTTGCGTTTTAAGCCAGCTTTTTCACTCTCCTCTTTCACCCACATCAAGAAGCTCTTTAGTTCCTCTTCACTTTCTGCCATTAGAGTGGCATCATCTGCATATCTGAGGCTGTTGATATTTCTCCCAGCAATCTTGATTCCACCTTGTGAGTCATCCAGCCTGGCATTTTACATGATGTACTCTGCATATAAGTTAAATAATCAAAGTAGAAGGGGCATAAACAGGGCCAGAGAAAAAGAAGGGGAAGGGGGCTGTAGTAATGTATGTGTCTATGAATCCTACCATGAAATGAACCACATCATAAGCGTGCAGGTATTTTGTGTACATTACCTCTGAGAATAGACCCATTTCATCTTCAATTTACCACTAAATACTTGGTATTATTTAAA
>SJYA01002934.1:1369350-1472990 GCA_006410615.1 Neotragus moschatus | reverse complement strand
GAATCATTCCAAAACCATCACCCCTGCCCCAATTCATAGAAAAACCGTGCTCCATGCAACTGGTTCCTGGTGCCAAAAAAAGGCTGGGGACCACTGCACCAAAGAATAAAAGCGGTACATGGTAGGTGAGGGGCTTCTGTGCCTGATGTCAGGGAAAGGTTTGAGAGACAGGAGTGAACCTGCACACACAAAAAATAATCGCCCTCCTCTCCAAGCAGAGTCCTCTTGAGAGTGAATTAGTTACGTCCTTTTCCTGGAAATATGCTAGCTGTGTTTATCATGAACCCCCAAATTTTCATACAGTTTGAACAGTCACCTTTTTATTAGGAGCCAAGTTTAATAATCTGAAATAAGAAACTGTTTTGTATGCAAAGACATGCATCTCAAAGTGTGGTTCTCAACACTCTTCATACACTACAATTACCTGGTTTTTTTTTTTTTTTTTTAAGGACTAGCGCCCAGGCCTCAACCCAAACCCAAGGGTGGAGCCAAAGTACAGCTAGTAGTGTTTGCTTTTGTGGTTGATAATTTGTTTTTTAACTCCCTGGATGGAGAGCTGTCCTCACACTGGTCAGGACTAATTCAAATTTCATTACCTGTGAAATGTTGTCTGCACCCTCTACCCAACCCCACACTCCGTCCCAGATACTCTATTTTCCTATTTCACCTTCTTCAAGGTTTATTATCTGTTTCTTTCTCTTGTCTTCTTTTTCCCTAAGGAGTTCTTATTTTTATTTGGTCTCTAATTCTGAGGAATTATACTTATGGTGGTTGTACGGCAGGAGGCTGGGGGCAGGCAATGGGTTGAGAGGCAATTGGATACTGTTTTTAAATTTTGCCATTTATTTATGTATTTTAACTTCTGGCCATACCCTACAGTGTGTGGGAGCTTAGTTCCCCAACGAGGGAGTGAATTCACACTCCTTGCCCTGGAAGGTGGAGTCTTAACCACTGAACTGCTGGGAAAGTCTGGTTGCTGGTTATTTAAATTCTAGCCTGGAGAGGCTATAAAGAAAGTTCTGGTGGCTTCTCTGGCTTCCTCTATTTCCCTCAGCAACAGTCAGAGACTCCTACCCTCCAGGCCAGTGGGGTTTCCATGACTCCTCCCATGGCAGCCTCTTGAGTCCCTCAGGTCATCTGTTTAGAGGATGCTATGAAACCCCCCAGGCTTTGCTGCTTCACAACTCACCTTCTCTGTGGGTCAGAAGTCACACTAGAATTCTGCTCACCAGAATCTTCCATCAGCTACCACTTTTTCAGAGGGTAAGCTGGCAAGTTGTGCCCTTCCTTGTTCCTGGGAAATTTTGGAGCTGTTTTTTTCCCATTTCAATTATTTCTATTTTCCTTGGCTTATTTTGTTAGCCTGGGGAAGAGGAAGAATTATCAAGGCCATTGGACTCATCATTGTTATCAGGAAGTTGGCAAAAAAGTTGCTTTTGGTAATGTAATAAAATGCTGATTATATGGTGTTCAATCCCCAAACCAGGCTAGATAGATAGAGACTATATTTAATACAAGAACTGTGGGCAAAAGGACAACAAAATGATAACAGTTGTGGAATTTTTATGAAGAAATTTTGAAAGATTAGTTTAAAACTTTTGACTGCTCTCAAGTTTTCCACAACATTCTTATTTTGCTTTTACAGTGATAAAACGTGCTGAAAAAAAAAAAAAAAAAAAGCTTTCCTCCTTGGAGGCTGAACCCTTTATCACATAATTCAGCCAATGCTTAGATAGTAGAATTGTCTACATTCCATGGTCTCTTCTTATGACTGTTATAATTGAGGCTCATCTTCACCCAAAGACTTGGGCTGGGGTTGGTAAATCAGTGAGTGATTGAGCTTGGAAATGCAATTTCACCCCACTGACAGAAAGTGTGGCTAAGTGGTTGGCTTGGAGGTCCCCTCCCAGGGAAGAGCCCCAGGCTATTTTGCACACTGACAACAGCTTAAGTTTCTGAAATGCATCCCCTCTGCCAGGACCCCACGTGTTCAAGTGTACTTAATACACAGGACAACTCAGTGCATCTGGAATTCTTTCAATTCCAATTTTGTCGATGAGAAAACCAAGGATAAGTAACTTTCTCAAGATCCTAGAGTAAGTCGCAGTGGAAAAAAAGTAAAAGTGTTAGTTATTCAGTCGTGTCCGACTCTTTGTGACCCCCTGGACTATAAAGCCTGCCAGGTTCTTCTTCCATGGGATTCTCCAGCCAAGAATACTGGAGTGGGTGGTCATTCCCTTTTCTGGGGGATCTTTCTGACCCAGGGATCAAGCCTGGGTCTCCTGCACTGCAGGCAGAGTCTTTACTGTCTAGGTCACCAGGGAAGCAAAGCTTGAATCAAAACTCCAGAGCCCACCCTCTCAACTGCTATTCTGTACTAATCCTTGTAGAAGACGGTGGCCTCATTGGAAAGAGCCAACATCCCAAGGAGATAGCTTGAAGAGGGCAGGCGTCACAGACCTGGTATTATTTGTTCCAAGCTGACTGTTTAACTGCAGAGTGGTGGAGTGTGAATGACTAGGGGATGGAGCGCTAGAGTATTATCTGATCTGTCCCCAAACACATGGGCCCCTAACTCGCGCCAGGACCCAGCAAGGCCAGTCCCTGTAGCTGAAGGCATGTCAGTGCTAACTAAGCATCTTCATAAAGACGCTCACCTGCTATTCTGCCTTGAAAGGGGAAGCTGGTCAAACAGGGCAGCACAGGGGTCATGGGCTCATCTGGTCCCCAGGATCCGTTACCTCACAAGCATGCCCCCGTGCTCCCTGATGGTTAGAAAGTGTGGCGTCTTCTCTCTGCACTAACCCACACTCTTTGTGCACTAACACACTGAGGGGCACTTAGCATTTGGCATATTTTAGAAATAAGACAGGGCCCCAGTGCTCCACCTACGGACTTCAGTGTGTGGGACGGTTCTTATTTCTCACACTTCCCTCCCTTTTCTGTCTGTGTCCTCTTTTGTCTTCCTTTATCCTGACATTCCTCTTTTCCCCCTCTTTCTTAGCTCATCTGCCTTTAGACTGTGTTCCTTAATCTTTTAAGAGGTCACAGATGCCTTTGAGAGTCTATGAGAGCTGCCCCCCTCCCTGATTAACTGCGCATGTACACATACATACACAGATTCACAGACTCATGTGCATGTATGTGGAAGGCTTTCTCATGGACTCACTATGCGCCTCTCTGCCTTCACAAATTCCCTGATCTCTGGGTGGAATTATCCGTTCATACTTTCCAGTCCCCTGCAGATGAGAGCATCCACTTGGCTTCTAACATCCTCTTTACAGACTGGAGAGAGGGAGTGGTCCCTGCGCTCCTCTCCAGCTTTTCTCATGGTCAAACGACTAAAGGCATGGATCCTGAGGATGGATCATCTGCATAAAAATTCTGGTTCTTTCCTTCAGTTCTATGCCCTTGAGCAAGTTTCTTCACCAGCAAATAGAGAATAACTATACCTTCCCTATAGGGATTTATTGTAATTTCTTGTGTTAATAAATATAAAAGCCCTTAAACAATGGCTAGCAGGGAGGAAACTTCACTACTTGCCATTTTTACTATTTGAGGGCTCAGTGACAGAGGGAACAGAATAAGCTGTTGTTTTGCGAGCTTATGGTAGCTTCTCCCCCTCCATCCTTGTTTCAGGGAGGTGGGGCAGAACTGACTAAGAACCATCTTGAATAATTTAAACATCTAGGAAACACTGGAACCCTCTGGAGATGACTAAGATACACTTATGACCACCAGGGAGCTTAATGCTTAGCCCCAGAAATAAAATAACCCAGACAACTCCAATGCAAGGCAGAATTTGACAAATGGTTCAAGGGAGGAATAAATTCAAGGCTGAGAACGAGATTCTGTCCAGCTTTCGGGGAGCGGGGAGGGGTGGGTTTGGGGCTGTCTCTTATACACATCTAGATGTGTATAAGAGACAGCCCACACTCTTTGTGCACTAACACACTGAGNCTCTCCAGTTTTGGGGGGGGGGGGAGGGGTGGGTTTGGGGTGGGAGCCATGAAGAATGTGCAGGGCAGGCTGGGGTGAGGAGCAAGGGCTTTTGCAGCAGATGTGGTGTGGAGAGGTTCCGAGGCTGCCGGTACTGGAGGGGTCTGGGAGACAAGAGAGTCTGGAAAAGACTGTCCTGGGAAGTGTCAGAAGAAATCTTAAATCTTTAACCACACATGTCTTAGAGATAATTTGGTTGCAAGAGCAGAAACCCGCTCAGGCAAACTTACATAAATAGCGATTTATTTTAAGATATTATCGTTTCTCACAAAGCTCATGGAGATGAAGGAGAGGCAAGTCTCTCAAGAGATAAACTGGGAACCAGGAGAAGTACCCATCTGGGTATCTTTCACACTCTTTCCCTGTCCATCCACCGCCCCATCTCTCTGCCCTTCTGTGTCTTCATCACTTTCAAGACTGCCTCCCACGTGTCTCTCTATTCTCTCTGCTTCCTCCCAGCTTTCAGGATCTTGCAATGGTGGCCCTACGCCCATGTCCATGTGATCTCGGGGATCCATGTCCCCACAGACTGATTCCGTCTCAGCGGGGGTGCTCTGGATGGCTGGGCAGGTTGTGCCCTACATAAGGGTTCTCTGCCAAGGGGGTGAGAGGGTGACTGACAGCAGAAGCCCAGTGAAATTCTCTCGCTGAGGTATATGGACCAAAGCAAGGCTCATGGACAAATTTCAAAGAAGATGGTGACTTGTGTTTCTGTCATGGATCCAGAAGGACTCTATGGGTCCAGAAATGTTTGGGAACAACTGGACGATCCCGGGGTCAGGAAGATCCCCTGGAGAAAGAAATGGCAACCCACTCCAGTCTTCTTGCCTGAGAAATTCCATGGACAGAGGAGCCTGGCGGGCTACAGTCCATGGGGTCAAAAAAGAGCTGGTCACAACTTAGCAACTAAACAACCACCACCTGAAGTGGATCACACGGTAAAAAAAGTTTTAAGGATACAAAGCTGTATTCAATGAGAATAATTTTCAGTATCAGCACATTCCTTTTAAGCGCTGAACATCTCATTCCTATTACGAAATGGTGCATAATATTCTGTGGCTGTATCACCATTTGTTTATGCTTTCTTTTTAAGGGACATTTGGGTTATTTTCAGTCTTTATATTAGATAATGAGACAGCCCATTTTATTGTATATATAAAGATCTTTTTTCATTTGAGAACATATATCTTTAGGATATAAGGAGAATCCAAAAATTATCACCTCCCACTGTTACAATAAGCTAAAAGCTGACCAGGCATCCTATTAATGACTTTTTGTGAACCTATCAGAGAACTAAAGTCACAAACAACTGTCCCGAAGAGACACTGGTGCCTGTAGGGAAACACAGGACCTGAGAATTTGCTTATCTCAAGGCAGAAACCACTGGATACCATAGAAACTGGTAGAAGCATTAAACTAGAAGTTTTAGTGGTTTGCTGGAGGCCAGATATGGCCTAGGGCTTCCCTGGTGGTTCAGTGGGTAAAGAATCTGCCTGCAATGCAGGAGACCTGGGTTCGATCCCTGGGTTGGGAAGATTCCCTGGAGAAGGGAAAGGCTACTCACTCCAGTATTCTTGCTTGGAAAATCCCATGGACAGAGGAGCCTGGTGGGCTACAGTCCCTGGGGTCTCAGAGTCACACATGACTGAGTGACAAAGAGATACAGACTAGTTTGAGTGGGAGGCTCTGGGGGGCTGTAATGTGGGCAAAGATTCTCAGCCTCTTTGGGGCTTTTCTTCCAAGAAGCCTGCCAGGCTCTCACATGAAGGTTGGGGAAAATTTAGAGACATTGGCGGTAGGAGGGGAATGACAGGCACTGCTGAAACTCCACAGAGCCTTTTCTTCCTTATGGAACAAACTGTTTTATCTGCAAGTGGATGCACATTGCCAGAGGCCACTCTCCCCAGCCTCAGCCTCCAGGTCTCACTCAGGGGAAAGAAAAACTGGAACTTAGTCTGCAAGGATGTTCTCTTCAGAGACAGAGATAGAAGATGTCGGAAGCTATTCGCTGCTGCAGGGGAAAGGATGGGGTAGAGGGACAAGACAGGGGAGAAGGGACAGAAGCCATTGCTAAGGCTATGATCCAAGATAGAGTATAGCCCCTGCAACTGCAAAGACGGAGACTTCAACAGAACATTCGAGAAGGCTCTCTGTGCTCCATATCTACCAATGTGCTAGCAAGCTTTGGGTAATGATAGTAAGTAAATAATAGTCAGCACACAGATGGGAGAGCTCAAGAGGCAAAGACAAAATCTTGAAAATAACTGCAGAGGGAGAGAAAGAGAAGGGGAAAAAACCACTTTACTAACAGAGCAACAGGATATGGCAGTTTTCTCCTCAGAAGCCACGCAAGCAAGAAGACAAGGGAAGAACACCTTTAAGATGTTGTAAGAAAAACACCTGCTGACCTAGAATTCTATATCCAGTGAAAATACGCTACAAAAGCAAAGAACTGCAGACGTTCTCAAACAAAAACAGGGAATTCCAGCAGGCCACTATACAAAATATATCACAAGAGGTTTTTTAGGCAGAAGAAACACTATTAAGAGAGAAACTTAGATATGCCCAGGAAAATCAAAAGGATTGGAAATGGGATGAAGGTAAAATATAATATTTTATCTTATTTGTCATTGCTCTAAAACTGTGTAAAGCAGGAAGAGCAGTGATGTTGGTGTCTATATCACATGTGAATATCTGTCCACAGTGACACAAGGGAAGGAAGGAGCAAGGAGCATTCTGTTATAAGGGTCTTTCACTACATGTGAAGTGATATTATGATAAAATATCTTATTGTGACAAAAGATGGATTATTTAACAAGTTTTATTGTAAGCCCTAAGGAAACCACCAGAAAAGTCAGAGAAGTAGTATGTTAACAGAGAAGATAAAATGGAATCATAGGCTCATCAGTGTTTAATTAAAAACAGAGAAGACAGGACTTCCCTGGTGGTCCAGTGGGTAAAGATCTGCCTGCACAGGGGCTCAATTCCTGGTCTGGGAAGATCCCAAATGCCAAGAGGCAACTAAGCCCGTGTGCCACATCTACTGAGCCCACGCACCCTAGAGTCTATGCTCTGCAAAGAGAAGCCACTGCAGTGAGAAACCACGCTCCACCGACTCGAGAGTACCCCCACCTGCCTCAACCAGAGAAGGCTGGCGTCTTGCAATGAAGACCTAGTGCAACCAAAAATAAATAAAAGTAAAATACAAAACCAAAAAAACAGAGAAGGCAAAAAAAGGAGGAAATAAATTTAAAAAAAATGAAAACAGGTAGCAAAAAAGATAGACTTTAATACAAACATTCAACAGGCACTTTAAATGTGAATGGTATAAACACACAGTTAAAAGATATTATCAGATGGGATTAAAAAAAAATAAATCAAGCTTCNAAAACTGCCAGCTCCCCAAACCCTCTGTCCCCTCACCCTCGCCGGACAGAGCCATTATCCAGCTTCTGTGATGATCATTTCCCATTTCTTTATAGTTTCGCAGTGGTGCCTGTTCCTGAGTCATGTAAATGGAATCATATAGTCTGTGTTCTTCTGTGACAAGAGGAAGAAGGTGTGAAGATTGGGGGGGAGCAGGGCTGAGCTGGGAGTGGTCTGAGTCTGTCCTTGTATGATTCGGGAAACTGAAGTCCAGAGAGGTGGAATTTTCACTCCTGGGCTCACAGGAGAAAGAGGCTGGACACAAGGTCTCCTGACCACAGGGCAGAGCTATTCTGCTTACCTAGCATTTTTGTTCAGGGTCACATGTTAAGCAGGAGGACTGGAAGAGGGCCATCATAACAGCTTGAGTGAACTTCTCGAGGACTTCTGGCCACCAGGTGGATCTTATGTGAGGCAGGCTGCTCAAGGTGGACTCAGCTCAAAGAGGTGTAGTTTGTGAAGGACCAAGATACTGCCACACAGAAGTGACAGCGAATACAGCCCCAAGGGAGTAACCTTAAGGATAGTATCATAGGAAGGGGAGCCAGTGCTTTACTTTACAGAAATGTAGGTGGGGCTACTTCATAGCACCTCATAGCTCAGCACCTCATCGCTCCCTCATAGCTCGGTCGGTAAAAAAATCTGCCTGCAATGCAGGAGACCCGGGTTCAATCTCTGGGTTGGGAAGATCCCCTGGAGACAGAAACGGCAACCCACTCCAGTATTCTTGCCTGGAGAATCCCCATGGACAGAGGAGCCCGGCAGACTACAGTCCACAGGGTTGCAGAGAGTCAGACACAACTTAGCGACTGAGCACAGAGCACAGGTGGTGCCAGTAGTAAAGAATCCTCCTGCCAACGAAGGAGATGCAAGAGACTTGGGTTCCATCTCTGGGCAGGGAAGATCCCCTGGAGGAGGAAATGCCAAGCCACTCCAGTACTCTTACCTGGAAAATCCCTGGACAGAGGAGCTTGGTGGGCTACAGTCCATGGGGTCGCAAAGAGTTGGACATGACTGAGTACACGCATGCATGTGATCTGTAACCTATGATGCAGGTAGGCTGAATAATGGCCCCCAAGCCGTCCATGTGCTGATAGCTAGAATCTGTGGATATTACTTTAGCAAAGCCTATTCAGGTGTCATTAAGTTGAGGATCTGGAGATGGGGAGATTTTCCTGCATTATATGGTGGTCCATAAATGCAACCACAAACATCCTTATAAGAAGGAGGAAGAGAGAGATCACAGACAGAAGGGGAGAAGGCAATGTGATCACCGAGGTAAAGGTTGGAGTGATACAGCTGCAAGCCAAGGAATACCAGCCTCACCAGCATAATAAGAGACAAGGAATGAACCCTTCTTAGAGCCCGCAAAGAGAGCACAGCCTTGCCAACAACACCTTGATCTGGGCTCAGTGAAATTGATTTCAGATTTCTGGAGACCTCTGGCTTTCAGAACTGGTGAGAGAAGAAATCTATATTGTAGGCTACCAATTTTGTGGCAATTTGTTAGAGGACATAGGAAAAATATACAGGTGTATGTGTCAAATATCTACAGTTCTAGATACTTTAGATAAAAGCATAAATTAGACTTAGCCCCTTATGCCAAGAATTCTAAATAGTCCGATGGGAGGAGAGATATGTGAAGGAAGGCTTCTTGGAGGAGGTGGTGCTCAAGTGTAGATTGAGCACTCTAAATCCAATCTAAAAAGGATGAGCAGGAATTAACCAGCTGAAGAGAAGGAAGCACATGCCAAGAGGAGGAGCAGCAGCTATACCATGAGGATGCACAGAAGCTCAGGAAGGTCTGAGAACACTCAGAGGGCATGCAAACAGGAGTGATCCTCAAGGCTGCACTGTACAGAGGCTCCGTGGAGACATGGCTGTCATAGGGTGATACTCTTCCTACCCCTCCACTGGGGACCGCATGGGAATTGACTCCTCGTGACTCAGGAATCAGGATTCAAAATGCAGCTGCCACACCAGCTGCAAAATGATGCCAGGTGTCCTCTGCTTCTTCACATTTCTAACTTCCAACGTGGAGCCCAGGCAGGGCACTTAGCTGAGCCGGGATGTGGTTCCATGCCTAGCTGCAAGGGAGGCAGGGAAAGTAAGTATTTTGCACTTTTGGCTTCTTGATAAAAGGTGTGCTTCATTGAGAGAGCTCAGCAGCCAGAAGGAACAATTACCACCAGGACTGGAAATGGGGGGATGGATTCAAATGGCTTTGCAGACTTCCTCAGAGAAAAAGTGCCTCAACAACTGAAGGAAATTAGGAACTCCGGGTCATTAGGATTTTATTAACTCCTAAGAAGAGCCCTCCACTGCCTAAGCAGCTGCTCCGGCCCTGCAAACTGAATGCTGCTCTCAGCCACTGCATGATGTTTTATGATCAGTGTACGTGAATGCTGTCCTTTAAAGACCACTGGCCATTATGGAAACAGTGAGTGTTTTCATCATCACTGCTTCTCTGATCAATCCAACCTGACATTTCAAGTATTTCCTATTTCAACTGCGACGGCCATGGTTCATGTCTTTATCCTGAGCATCTCAGAAGGCCGAGGAGGTGATCCTTGGGGCTACGTCTCGCCTAACAGGGATGTGGGAGACCCTGGGGGCATCTTGGGTTGCTCAGTCTTTGTGAGGAGGCCCTGGTTCTTCTTAGAGAGATGCTCTCCCTGGAGGTGAATCTTCTCTTGCATCTCCTTCTGTGAGGATTTCCTGAAGCCCAGACATTTGGCAAAGATTTCCCTTTTTCCAGAAAACTTGAACTCACACATCATCTTCATCATTGTTATAATAATCAAGTTTCATGGCTCAACAAGGACTATAGCATTCCCTCACATTAAACCACAACAGCCTTTTGAAGGCATATATATTGTAATTCATTTCACTGGTGGCTCAGAGGTTAAGGAATCCGCCTGCAATGTGGGAGACTCAGGTTCCATCTTTGGGTTGGGAAGATCCCCTGGAGAAGGAAACGGCAACCCACTCCGGTATTCTTGCCTGGAGAATCCCTGTAGACAGAGAAGCCTGGTGGGCTACAGTCCATACGGTCTCACAGAGTTGGACACAATTGAGAGACTAAGACAAACACAGTGTAATTCACTATTTTTTTTGGCTGCACTTCAGGTCTTGTGGGATCTTGGTTCCCTGATCAGGGATCAAACCCTGATCCCCAGTGAAAGCCTTGAGTCCTAACCACTAGACTGCCAGGGATTTCTTTTTAATTCACATTTCATAGATGGGGAAACTGAGACAATGAGAGATTAAATGATTTAGGTAACGAGGGCTCCAGGGTGTGGATCAAGGCCAGAGAGAATTGTCTCTCTACATACCTAATCTTAGCTCTGGTCACTCACAAGGACATAGCAGGGCTCCACACTCAGGTCCTGCTACAGTGACATAAAGGAACCCTCTGGGAAGGTGTGAAGAAATGCAAGGGTTTGCAGCAATAAGACTGCAGTTGGACCCCAGACACCTTGAGAAATATCGACATCTGCTGTGTGTGAGTGTTGGGGCCGAGGGGGCGGGCGCGGGTGGAGGGGGCAAGGATGAAGGGACGGGCATTAAGCAAAAGCCAGTTCCATATTCAAGACTCGGGACAGAGGAACAATGGCCTCTTGGTCTTGAGCGGCGGAAGTGGCCACGGCCCTGAGAGGCTGGCTCCTGGACAGTGGGGCCTGGTCAACAGGGGTAGGAACAGGCAGAGTCAAGGGCAGAAGCAGCAGCGCCAGGAGCGTGGCGGGGCTTCTATCAGCTGTGAGGACTCTGCTCACGGCCAGGCTGGGCGCCGCAGTGCCGCGGCCCATGGGTGGAGGGCGTTGGTGACCCCTCTCGTAGCCCAAAGGCGGAGGCTGGGGTGCAGGCGGTCACATCTGTGCTCCTCGCCTTCCTCAGTCTCTGCCGGCCCCGCTGCCTCTCTGCTGTGTCCCTCGCATTCATCTTGGCCACTCGCCCTCTGCGGTGCTCACTGCTTGACCCCTCTCAGACATAAACACTAATGCTGTGGGGAGTAGTTATTAATAGCTCTGAGCTGTCACACGGCTAATTTAGGGGAGATAAACAGCTTCGCAGCTTTCCTCTTCCCCAAATGCGAGAGAAAGGAGAAAAAAAAAATTGCGGGTACCAAAATAGATGTTTCTGGATAGCAGCTTCTAACATGAGGACGACGCTGAGATTTCCCATTTATTTTATGTGCTGTGAAGTCAAATCATTTATAGGCAAAAACAAACACATTACTGAATTTAAAAAACAGATTATTTTAAAGTGTTCTTTATATCTGGTAAAACTAATTGAGCAGGAAGAACGTGGTGGGGAAACATAACATCTGCATTTCAGAGGATGCTGGGCCCAAGGTAGGTGAGCTCACCAGGGTGTGGAATGTGCCCACACCACCTACTGTCTTTCTCATCCTTCGGCCTTCTCTCTGGCTAGTCAGCTCATCACTGTTACGAGCTGGGTGCTAAATACTGCAGGATACAAATCTTGGCATGTAGAAGCGATCCTGACCCATTGCCGGCTGGTGCTCTGGCCTTGACCTCTGAGCCTCGTGTGCCTTAGCTGTCAATGGAGAAAGTGTTTCCCTCATGGAAACAAATCAACACGGAGATGCTCCCTACACCCAGAAGTGACTCATGTGGTGAGTTCCTTATGTCTATTCATTTTTAAAATTTTGTTTATTCATTTCTAGCTGCCCTGGGTCTTCGTTGCTATGCCTGGGGTTTCTCTAGTTGCAGTGAGCATGGGCTAATCTAGGTCTGGTGCTTGGGCTTCTCACTGCTAATGACTTCTCTTGCTGCACAGCACAGGCTCTAGGCACACAGTCTTCAGCAGGACACAAGTTTAGTTGCTCTGAGGCACATGGAATCTTCCTGGACCAAGGATCAAACCCACATCCCCTGCATTGGCAGGCAGATTCTGAACCACTGGACAACCAGGGAAGTTCTGTCTCTTTAGAGTGGTGGCTTTCCTGTTCTTCAGCCACAGCTTGCAGCTGCAGGCTCTGAAGACCACTTAACCCACCTGCACCCATATGCTTCCCTAGGGGGGAAAAAAAAATCACTCATCAAAATGTGAGAAAGGGCTCCTGCGGCTGGTGAGACACCGACAGGAAGTAAATGGTGTTAGCCTGTTGATTTGTTTCCGAAAATAAAGATGAACATAGCCAAATCCTAAACACAAGCCATGTTGCTGGGTCAGGAAACAAAAATAATAGCTGTCTCATTAGCCTGAGCTTTTTCTGTATAAGCGTGATGCGTTTCAGGAGACTCAATTTAGAGGCCAGCCCTAGAAACCTCTGCAAGACTTCTGTGGACATCCAGGTTCCTCAGACATCCTGTGATCTGTGCAGCGTGTGGAGGCCATTAGCAGTCTACACGGTTGCAGGCTTGGTAATCACTTCTCTAGGGTCTTAACGGAAAGTCGGGAGATGTGAGCCCTGTTTCAGACGTGCCCACTAAGGGAGCCAATTCCGCCAGAGCGGATTAAAGGTGTGAGTGGTAGGACAAATCTCTTCCTCTGTTAAAGCCATCTTATCCTTGCCTTTTGAAGATGACACTGCTAAGCCACAGTCATCAGCGTGTAAACGAGGAGCCGTTTTCCCAGAAGTGGAGGGGGATTTATCCTGTTCTGTCCACACGTTCTGGCCTGCTGCTTCTGCAAGATTTGTCAGGCACCTGGCCAAGGTCAAGAGAACTGTCTGTGCCCCAGAGCCTGGGATTCAGTACACTGGCTGAGAAGGGAGATGTTGCTGTGGGTTTCTGAGCCAGCTTGGCTCATCAGACTCCAGAGGCGGAGGCAGACGTGGGGAGGCAGAAGAACCCCTGGAGGAAAAACAGGTGACACTTGGACAATGCGGGGTTCATGGGTGCCAACCCCTTGTGCAGTCAAAAATCTGCATATAATTTTTGACTCCTCCGAACTTAACTGGGCTCCCCTGGTGGCTCTGGGAGATGGTGAAGGACAGGAAAGCCTGGCATATTGCAGTTCATAGCATGGCAAGAATCGGATATGACTTAGTGACTAAACAACAACAATGAACTTAACTATTAATAGCCTCCTGTTGACCAGAAGCCTTACTGATAATATAAACAGTCGAGTAACACATATTTTGTATATTTATTTATACACACACACACATACACAGAGTTCGGTTCAGTCACTCAGTTGTGTCTGACTCTTTGCGACCCCATGGACTGCAGCACGCCAAGCTTCCCTGTACATCACCAACTCCTGGAACCTACTCAAACTCATGTCCATTGAGTCGGTGATGTCATCCAACCATCTCACCCTCTGGCATCCCCCTCTCCTCCTGCCTTCAGTCTTTCCCAGCATCAGGATCTTTTCAAATGAGTCAGCTCTTCACATGAGGTGGCCAAAGTATTGGAGTTTCAGCTTCAGCATCAATCCTTCCAATGAACACCCAGGACTGATCTCCTTTAGAATGGACTGGTTGGATCTCCTTGCAGTCCAAGGGACTCTCAAGAGTCTTCTCCAACACTCCAGTTCAAAAGCATCAATTCTTTGGCACTCAGCTTTCTTTACAGTTCAATATATATATGTATACACATATATTTTATGCATTCATGACATACCTTATATATATATATATATTTCTAGGCTACACAGTTGGAAAAGGAAATGGCAACCCAGTTCATCATTACCTTTTCCAAATTTTCACAAATCTCCAAATTTTTTTTAAAAAGATTCTACTTCACTGAATGGCGTTTTCTTTAATTAATTAATTAATTTTTGGCTGCACCGGGTCTTCTTTGCTGTGCAGTCTTTCTCTAGTTGCAGGGAGTGGGGACTATTCTTCACTGTAGTGCTCAGGCTTCTCACTGCGGTGGCTTCTCTTGCTGCAAAGCACAGGCTGTAGGCACATGGGCTTCAGGAACTGCAGCATGTGGGCCCAGTAGTCATCGCTCACAGACTTAGCTGCTCCAAGGCATGTGGAACCTTCCCAGATCACAGACTGAACCTATGTCCCCTGCTTTGGCAGGTGGATTCTTAAGCACTAGACCAACCAGGGAAATCCCTTCAATGTATTTACAGAAAAAAATCCGGTATAAGTTGACTCATGCAGTTCAAACCTGTGCTGATGAAGGGTCAGCTGTACCCAGCTTTGCTTCACTGTGAAACTCTCGAAGTCATTCATGTTAATCACAGCAATCTCCATGCAGCTTTTAATCAATCGCTTCATCCTTCTTTTTAATAACATCCTGAGCACCTTTTTTTGGTGAAAATGCTAAATGGATTGAGGAATAGAGAGACATCATGGTGCTGCTGATTGTACAAAATAGTCAGCACTTGAGAAGTTTTAATAGAAAAATAATAAAGACATTTGCATGTAACTCTCCCACACCACACCTCATTCTACAAAGGCTCTGAGGTAGCTTGTGCACATTCTCAGTTGTGTCCGACTCTTTTCGACCCCAAGCACCACTGCCCACCAGGCTCCTCTATCCATGGGATTTCTCAGGCAAGACTACTGGAGCAGGTTGCCACTTCCTTCTCCAGGGGATCTTCCTGACCCAGGGATCGAACCTGCAGTTACTGCGTCTGTTGCATTGGCAGGAGGATTCTGTACCACTGAGCCACCTGGGAAGCCCGCTGAGGCAGCTTACAAGAATATGAATAATATGATAAATGAGATAAACTTTTAAATGATAGCTGGAGGAGGAAATGGCAACCCACTCCAGTACTTTTCCCTGGAAAATCCCATGGACGGAGGAGCGTGGTAGGCTACCGTCCATGAGATTGCAAAGAGTCGGACACGACTGAGCGACTTCACTTCACTTTAAATTATAGCACAGGAAAATACAGATATAATAAAGAGATACATCTGGCAGAAACACAGAGTTATATATGATTAAATGAAGCAAAAAGTTAACTATTAAAATTGGGGAGAGTTTCCCATTTACCAAAATAAATCATAAATATAATTTATCACAGATATCACTGTTTTGCTCCCTTTCCCTTGAATTATATTAATTCTTCAGGCTAAAACAAAATTTTCTGGACCAATGTGTCTAAAAATTTTTTTTGGCCACACAGAACATCATGAAAAAGACAAAACAATGGGTTCAACATCGTGCCTGCAGTAATGCAGGAGTGGGCTTGTGCAGTAGCTTCTCATAACACTCCTCAATGTGAGCAGAGGGGCCACTTAGGAAAGGCTGCTTCACAGATCATTGAGCTGGAAGACAGAGCGGTGGAAATCACTGCCACAGAACAGAATCAAGAAAAAAGAATGAGAAGAGGATAGTTTACGAGACCTCTGGAACAACATTAAACGTACCAACATTCACATCATAGGGGTCCCAGAAGGAGAAGAGGGAGAGGAAAGGCCTGAGAAAATATCTGAAGAACAGAAATAGAGCCACAGATGTGGAAAACATACTTATGGTTACCAGGGGGATGAGGGTAAATTGGGAGATTGGGATTGACATATACACACTACTACATATAATATAGACAACTAGTAAGAACCTACTGTATGGCACAGGGAACTCTACTCTACCCTAATGACCTATATGGGAAAAGAATCTTAAAAAGGGTGGATATATGTATAACTGGCTCACTTTGCTGGACATCTGAAACTAACACAACATTGTAAATCAACTCTACTCCAATAAAAATTTTAAAGAAAGAGATAATAGCTGAAAACAAAGGAAACAATCACTCAAGTCCAGGAATCACAGAGAGTCGCATACGGATTTAACCTAAGGAGGAACACACTGAGACACACACAAATCAACTGACATAAATTAAGACAAAGAGAAGACACTGAGAGCAACAAGGGAAAAACAACAAACACACAAGGGAACTCCCATTAGACTAGCAGCTGACTATTCAGCAGAAACCCTATAGGCCAGAAAAGAATGACATGATATAAAGTGATGAAAGAGAAAAGCCTACAACCCAGAATACTCTATCTAGCTAGGCTCTCATTTGGATTTGACAGCGAAATCAAAAGCTTTACAGACAAGCAAAAGCGAAGACTCTTGAGAGTCCCTTGGATTGCAAGGAGATCCAACCAGTTAACCCTAAAGGAAATCAACCCTGAATATTCATCGGAAGGACTGATGTTGAAGCTGAAGCTCCAATACTTTGGCCACCTGATGCAAAGAACTGACTCACTGGAAAAGACCTTGATGCTGGGAAGGATTGAAAGCAAAAGGAGGAGACAGTGGCAGGGCGTGAGAGGGTAAGATCACCGACTCAATGCACATGAATTTGAGCAAACTCCGGGAGATAGTGAAGGACGGGGAAACCTGGTGTGCTGCAGTCCATGGGGTCACAAAGAGTCAGACACAATCTAGCAATGGAACAACAGCAACAACAAAAGCTAAAAGAATCCAGGAAAGGCTCTTTTGCTGCAGAACTAAGCAATAGGTAGTTCACCACTGGTTTAGGTCGAAAGTCCTCAAGTACATTTGGTGTACCTGATGTAGATCAGAATTTTCTGCTAACTTGTTTATCAATATATGTGGATACTCAGATTCAGTATCTTGTCATAGATCCAGACTCCATGAATTGAAGTGAGCATCTCTATTTTTAATGTTCTCCCCAGGGGCCTCTTACATCTTCCAAAGACTGAAAATCATTGGTCTGTTCTGGTCCTCAGACTTCATGAGCCTTGCCAGGCCACTGGTCCCACCAGCCAGGGTCCTTCTCTGGGGCTTCTTTTTAGATTTGCTTAACATATTGAGACACTTAGGGTAATTGCTTCAAAAGACACCCCACTGGACTTCCCCAAGTCAACAACCAAATCAATAATCTCTAGACATTTAAAGCTTTACTTTTATATTCCAGATCAGTGAGTGCAAGGAAACTTCCCCTGTGTCTTGAATTCTAGCAGATTTAAATTGTATTGCGTGAATTAAAGTTGTATTCATTAAACACCAGGAAGGTAATTATGTTTGGGAAGATGTAAGTGCTTTCCCCCGTGGGTAGGAAGAAAGGCATATTAGAATCTCGACTGGATTCATTTTCCTTTCTCTTGGTAACTTTTCCCTTCCCAGGATGTCTTCTTTGTGTCTACATGGGGCTCCCAATTCAACAATTTGGCTGAAATAGCTAGCTGAAAATGAGTTAGCTGGGTTAACAAAAAGTTAATTAAGTTCGTTTCTTATTAATTAAATAAACACATGTTTAACAAAAACTGGCCTTCAAAACCTACAAACTATGACATGTACACAAAACTGTTCAATGAATCATTAAATATGTTAGCAAAATATACATTTAAACATTTATGAATGAAACTGGTGGCTAATTAAATTATGTTGCATTCACAGGATAAACACATGCAGTCGTTAAAAGTAATCCATTCATTATAAAAAGGAACAAAGTACCGATGCTTTGTGAATGAGCCTCAAAAATATGCTGAGAGGGGAGTGATATTAACAAAATGGCAAATAGGATGTTGCCAGCTCACCTCCACACACACAAGTGACAATCTGTTGGCCATTCATGAGGTGGGAGCTTTAGGAACCAGGTAGAAGGCTGCAAAACCCTAGTGAAGCCCAAGACCCAAGAGAGCTGCTTTGAGGAGGCATGTTCATGTCCCAGTGGAAGGCTTGTTGAATGTGGTCCCAGCTGCAGACTTTGGGGTCCCCTTCCTTTGTGGACACAGCTCTAGCTTCTCTTGGTCATGGACCTGCAACCAGCCCCAACTGCCAAAAGACCTGGGAGGAAATTTACCCACCCATGTCCCTGGTAAGAAGCTTGCTGACATTGGTTCCAACTGCAGATTCTGAATCAGCCCTGTGACCCAACTGCAGTTCCCACTTGACCACAGTCCATAGTCAGCCCTGTCTCCCCTGGGACCCAGTGATGCCAGTCTGGACGCCTGATATTAGACTCACAGGCCTTAGTCCTGACTGTGAATCCTGAAGTAGCCCTGTGGCCAGCTCCACCACCACTATAGTGAAGTCTCAGACTCGGTTCTGCCTGCCCAGGAGCTGATCCAGGGACCTGGGAGGATCTGGCAGGAGCCACATTCATCTGTGTCCCTGGGAACAGGCCTGCCTGACACNAAAAGATTTCATTTAGGTCATGCCTGAATGATGTAGTGATTTTCCCTACTTTGTTCAATTTAAGGCTGAATTTAGCAATAAGGAGTACATGATCTGAGCCACAGTCAGCTCCCAGTCTTGTTATTTGCTGACTGTATAGAGCTTCTCCATCTTTGGCTGCAAAGAATATAATCTAGGTTATCTCATTTAATTCTTCTATCGTCCCTCTGAGTGGATCTTATTATCTCTTTTGTAAAGGGGAAGAAACTGTGACTCAGAGAGGTTATATAACTTGCCAACAGTCACACAGCTAATATTAGAAGGAAGGGTCATGGCTTCTGAATTTAAACCCAAATTCGTTTTCTTTTGCAATGCTTTGAAAGCCAGATTACAGTGGCCATTTACTGATAACCCAGCCAGCAGGAGGGAAGGCCCGAGACTCTAGACTCACAAAGGAACCATTGTAACTTCTGTTTTCGCATGTTGTCCCAGCAATTTTTACCTGATTGCCTGACTTGGCATAGAGCCATGGGCTTCTGAGAGGAAGAGCTGGAGAGCAGACAGGGCAAAGCACACGTCTGACATGAAGGATTGGTCTGACTAGGAACTTTGAGGTAGACTGGACCAATCGTGGAGGAGAAAAACTCAGTTGGAGGAAGTTAATTCATGGAGAACGCACCACTTCGAGATTCTTTTTACACATTAAGTGCTTCCTTGAGTGCCTGCTCTGAGCTAGGCACTCGGTCAGGTCCTACTTTTTCTTCTTTAATGTCATGGTCAGCCAGGCCCACAATGTCTCATCATCTTTCAGCTCCTTCCCTCTGTGCCCTCCCACTGTTCTGACTTGCCATTACAAATTAATTTGTTGGTCACCTATAATATAGTGAGTGCTATGTTAGGTTTAGGTCAAACACACACACAAATGACCTGCTCCCAACTTCTGGTAGGAAAATGAAAAAATTAACTAATAGGCTAGAGTTAAAACTAGAAGTCTCTGAAAAAAAAAAAAGTCTCTGAAATAGACACAAAATAAATATTGAAATTTGAAATGTAATTGGAAAGACATTTAAAATTATTGGATAGTGCTAAGATAGTACACAAATTGGAAGGCCTTAAACTTGGATCCCTAACCTATACAATAAATTCTGGATGGACAAAGAGTTAAATATAAAGAGGAAAACCCATAAGAAGATATTGGAAGACCATGTTTCTTTCCCCTAAGGATGGAAAAGATTTTTCTAAGTGTAAAATCCAGGAAAGAAATCATGTAAAAATATCAATAGATCTAACTTCACAATTTAAAAAAAATATACACACAAAGAAAAATACTATAAACAATATTGCTGGAGGTCTTCCAGGGCAATTGGATGCTGTGAGTTCACGGCTGAATGATGCTCTTTGTGAGAAACTCAGCAATGATGGATAAAACACAAAAGGGAAAACTGAAAGATGGATTGGGGCTCAAGCACAGGATAAACGTCTTTGTGGATTGGACATAGCAGAAAAACAAGCTGAAGCCATGGGCTTGCTGGATCCTGGGTACAGAAGCAGGCTGAGAGTGGGGTGTCTAAGCTAAAATCACTGTTCTGTTTGAAAATAGTTGCTGAAGAGAGACTTACAAACATCACAGAAGCAGGCTGAAAGCAAAATGCAACAGAATGTTGCTGAAGGAAAACACTTTCAGATCCTACATCTGATAAGAACTTGCATCAAGATCACATAAATAATTGTTACAATCTAACAAAATAAGACAAAAAGCAATTATAATGGGCAAAGGATCTGAACAGCCTTTTCTCCAAAGAAAATACTCAAGTGGCCAATAAATAAATGAGAAGGTGCTCAACTTCCCTCTCGAGTCATCAGGAAAATGCAAAGCAAAGCCACTTCATAGNATTTAAAAAAAATATACACACAAAGAAAAATACTATAAACAATATTGCTGGAGGTCTTCCAGGGCAATTGGATGCTGTGAGTTCACGGCTGAATGATGCTCTTTGTGAGAAACTCAGCAATGATGGATAAAACACAAAAGGGAAAACTGAAAGATGGATTGGGGCTCAAGCACAGGATAAACGTCTTTGTGGATTGGACATAGCAGAAAAACAAGCTGAAGCCATGGGCTTGCTGGATCCTGGGTACAGAAGCAGGCTGAGAGTGGGGTGTCTAAGCTAAAATCACTGTTCTGTTTGAAAATAGTTGCTGAAGAGAGACTTACAAACATCACAGAAGCAGGCTGAAAGCAAAATGCAACAGAATGTTGCTGAAGGAAAACACTTTCAGATCCTACATCTGATAAGAACTTGCATCAAGATCACATAAATAATTGTTACAATCTAACAAAATAAGACAAAAAGCAATTATAATGGGCAAAGGATCTGAACAGCCTTTTCTCCAAAGAAAATACTCAAGTGGCCAATAAATAAATGAGAAGGTGCTCAACTTCCCTCTCGAGTCATCAGGAAAATGCAAAGCAAAGCCACTTCATAGTCATCGTTACTGTTTATTCACAAAATCCTGCCTGACTTTTTTGTGATGCCATGGACTGCAGCCCACAGAGGAGCCTGGTGGGCTATAGTCCATGGGATTTCCCAGGCAAGAATACTGGAGTACCATTTCCTTCAGGGGATCTTCCTGACCCAGGGATCAAACCTGCATCTCCTACATCTCCTACGTTGCAGGCAGATTCTTTACCACTGAGCCATCAGGGAAGGCCCCAGTTAGCATATGACCGTGGAATTCCATTCCTAGGTATATAGTCAAGGTGTAAATTCCCGTGTAAAAATGTATACAGAAATGATCATAGCAGGTGCTGTTTTCCCTCCAAATTCATGTTGGAAGCCTTATCACCCAGTGGGAGGATATTTGGAGATATTAATAATTCGGTTTAGATAAGGTTGTTGGAAAACACCCTGACGCTGGGAAAGATTGGGGACAGGAGGAGATGAGGGAGGATGGATAGAGGATGAGATGGTTAGATGGCATCATCGACTCAATGGACATGAATTCAAGCAAACTTCAAGAGATAGTAAAGGACAGGGAAGCCTGGTGTGCTTTGGTCCATAGTGCTACAGAGAGTCAGACTCTTAGTGACTGAACAACATCAGGGAGAGTCAGGCCTCTCTGATGGGATTAGTACCCCCATAAGAGACACCAGGAGACCTTTCTCTCTCTCTCTCTGCCATGTGAGGACCCAGCAAGAAGGCAGCCAGGGACTTCCCTGCTGGTCCAGTGGTTAAGATTCTGCAGGGAGTACAACTAAGATCCCACATGCCACACAGCATGGCCACAAAGTTGAAAAATAAACACAATAAATAAAATTTTTTAAAAGGAGAAGGTGGCCATCTACAAGCCAGGAGGGTACTTTTCACCAGCCTTGAAGGCACCCAAACTCAAAACTGCAGCCTCCAGAATCATGAAAGAGAAATGTGTAGCTTTAGCCACCTAGTCAAGAGTATTTTGTTATGGCAGATTTTTAGAACCGAAAAATGGGATGCATGATGCCTGTGTGCTCAGTCGTGTCTGCCTCCTTGTGACCCCATGGACTATAGCCCACCAGGCTCCTCTGTCCATGGGGTTTTCCAGGTAAGAATATCAGAGCAGGTTGCCATTTCCTCCTCCAGGGGCTCTTCCCAACCCAGAGACTGAATCTGTGTCTCCTACGTCTCCCGCACTGGCAGGCAGATTCTTTACCACTGAGCCACCAGGGAAGCCCAAGAAGTGGGGTGCTGCTGTAGCAAACAGCTAAATACATGGAAGCAACTTTGGAACTGGGTAATGGGTAGAAGCTAAAAGAGTTCTGAGGTCCATGCTAGAACTATGGTCATTATGATTCTGACATTCATTCCAATGTGTGGGGTTGTTTTTTTTAACCCACACCAAGCCCAAGCAATTCTCTGACACAGCAGGGTGTCCTAGAATTTAACTCGATTCTGATATTATCTACCTGGAAATAGAATCAGACCTCACAGGTTAAGGGCTCAGTTCCAGAAGACTGCTCACAATTCAGATGCCAATCGTAAGTACAGGTTGTCACCTGTGCTTCTGACTGTAAATCAGAGGTTCCCAAGACCCCTTTCTCGGGTCTGACTCATTTGCACAGAACTCAGGAAACCAGTTTACGCACTAGATTACCATTACAAAGGACATTAAAGGAGACAAATCAACAGCCAGATGAAGAGAAATATAAGGTGTGGTTCTGAACAAAGGAGCTTCTGTCCTCATGGAGCTAGGAGCCTGGCATGGCAGCACATGGATGGACTCTGGTTCACCAACCTGGAAATGCCCTGAACCCCCTCCTTTTGGGTTTTTAAGGAGGCTTCATGACATGGACACGACTGAGTAAATCACTGGTCATTGGCAGTTTAACTAGATTTCCAGCCTCTCTCCCCTACACGATGTCCAGGGACGGGACTGAAGTTCTAATCCTCTAATCACAGGGTTGGTTCTCTGTTGATTGGCCTAAGGTGACCTAAGGGCTTTCCAAAAGTCACTCAGTTAACATAAAAAAAGACACCTTTAAAGCTCTCCTCACTCTGGACATTCCAAGGCTTTTAGGAACTCTGTTTCGGGAACAGGGATGATGATGAAATATGTATTTCTTATTACAAATCATAATATCAGAGATGTTCATGGTGATTCTGGTGAGGAACCTGATGGAAATGAGGACCATGATGTTGCAAACTGGAGGAAGGGCAAGCCTGGCTTTAAAGTGGCAAAGAACTTGGCTGACCTATGTTCTAGAGTTTCATGGAATGTACAGCTTGTGAATGATGAAGCTGGACATTTAGCTGAAGAGATCATTCTAAGCAAAGAGTATAAGGAGCAGCTTGGTTCTTCCTGATTCCTTATAGAAAAATACAAAAGGAGAGAGATAAACTGGAGAAGAAATTGTTAAGCCAAAAGGAACCTGGCTTTGAAGACTTGGGACATTCTCAACCTATACACATACTGCAAAACACGAGAAAACTTGGTTCTATAGAGAATACTAATGGTGTGATGGAGCAACCATTTGATAAGGAGATCATGGGTACAACTCATGAATATAATCAACCATCTTGGAAGAAGCAGAAAAATAGAGATGGTACTATCCCGGCAAAGACACTGCCAGTAAGTATAAACTAACAGGGACAGAGAAAGTGGGATGGGATTAAGGAGTACTTTTCTACTTCTTGGATTCTACAGAACTAGACCAATATTGAAATACTCAGCTATGTTCTTCCTTAAAAAAGGGAAAATGACCACAAAGGCCATTCGGAGATCATCAGGACTGCCTCCTCGGTTTTGGAGTGAGGTCACTGCCTCAATTTCAACTGGCTGGACAGCCTCCACTAGGGTGGAGGGCTGGAATGACAAGAACCTTGGAGGCAAGACCCCTGCCTGAAGAGGAGGCACGACTGACACCCGAATGTATTATAAGATCAGGACTGCCACCTCAGGGAGTCCAGAAGACGGGATAACAGGCCAAAGAAGATTATGAGCCCATAGAGGGAATTCTGCTTGCAGAGTTTTGCACTCGCTTGGGACCTGTCGCCCCTTCATTCCTTCCTGCCTCACCCTTTCAGCATGGCAATATCTATCTTGTCCCCTAATTATATTGCACATAACTTGCTGGGTTTCACAAGTTCACAGGTAGAAAGGAGTTTTCCTTGACTGTGATGACATTTAGATAAGTCTTTAGAATTTAGAAATTAAAGTTGACACCGGAATGAATTTAAGTTTAGAGGCCTGTTTAAGGTGAAATTAATGTATTTTTCAGGTAAGGAAAAAGTTGAGCAACCTTAATGCTGAGTAACAGTATTAAGAGGTCATTTGCAAGAAGAAGAATACCAATGACTTATGAACTTACAAAAGCAAATTTAACATCACTACCTAAATGCAGATTGAAGCAGCAACGAAGTATACTTTTTTTTTTTTTTGACTACTAAATTCTAGGTATTTTCCCTTAGGAAGTAGCTTAGAATTCTATAAAACTTTATTTTCAGAAATATTATTCATGGTTCGTTAGAATGATGAAAAAAGATACAGCAATAAAGTGCATGCATCTGCCTAAGCCAGATATCTGGGAGAATCTTTTGATTCATTTTATCCTTTTACTCCCCATTGCCAAATACTGATAGTTCTGCTCACTAAATGCAATGCCACACATTTTTGCTTCACATTCCAGTGAAAGGGGGATGTGTCTTACAGCCACTGCCAGCCAGGGGGCAGTCGTGATGGAGCTGTCATTGTCTACAGGTGCTCATCAAAGCTTGTAGAAACAAATAGGTGTCACAGTCTTTTCACAAGCTTTGGAAATGCTATAAAAACTTCACATGTGCGAACAAGCTGAGAAATGCATATTCATCTCAAAAGTACTGTCTTAGTACAAGTTAGAGCAAATGAAGATGAATCTAAGCAGGCTGCATGCGTGCTAAGTCACCTCAGTTGTGTCTGACTCTCTGTGATCCTGTGGACTGTAGCCCGTCGGGCTCCTCTGTCCATGAAATTTTCCAAGTAAGAATACTGGAGTGGGTGGCCATTTCCTCTTCCAGGGGATCTTCCCAACCCAGGGATTGAATCCGTGTCTTTTTTTGTCTGCAGCATTAGCAGGTGGGTACTTTACCACCAGCGCCACCCAACCCCTAAGCAGGTTAAGTGGAACAATGTCAAAATCACACATTTATATCTAAGGTACTTCCTAAGATGACACAGAACAAATCTAAGCAGACTGTTTGAAACAAGCAAAAAATTACACTTTTAATTCAAATGGGATGGGAGTTAGGGTGAGTTTCGACAAAGCTAAGCAGTTTGAGTCAAACAAGCTCAGAATATATCAGTCTTCTTAAAACCAATTCCTTTAAAACCAAGTTCTAGTTGATTCTAAACAGTTTCTATGAAACCAAGCTCAAAACCCCCTGTTCACATCAAACGCAAGTCCTCATTAGAACTAATTATTATGAAACTAAATAGTTTATATTAAACCAAACATTGTTTTCAAAAGTAACAACCTAGGATGAGTTAGAGTATGTATCACTGAAAATATAATTTCACTCTGTGACATAAGGCTCGAAATCCCCCATTTCAAACAAAACTTCCAAGCTTCATAAAGTTACTGTGTGCAGACAAGACAGAAAAAATGTTTGCTGCTCTGGTTATCTAGGGGTCACTGGATGCAGTGACCATGTGTTGCCCACCCCTTGAAAGTCAAAGCTGGATGCTCGGATGAAAGGATAATCCTAGCAGCTCCTTGAGGAAAGGATGTGAGGGACGTGTTAAGGAGGATGTGCAGGTACCCTAAAGCAGGCATCCTCAACCTCCGCAATCTAATGCCTGATGATCTGAGGTGGAGCTGATGTGACCATAATAGAAATAAAGTGCACAATAAATGTAAAGTGCTTGAATCATCCCTAAACCCCCTTGGTCCCTGGAAAACTACTCATCCACAAAGCCAGTCCCTGGTGCCAAAAAGACTGAGGATTTCTGGTCTAAAGGAATGTACAATGATGGGACAAAAAGTTAATATCCTCGCTGTGTAAAGGGCTAATGAGAATCTGCAGGGAAAACTGTGAGTCTCCAATAGAGGAACTGGCCAAGAACAGAGCTCACAAAGGAAGAAAAGTAATCAGCCAAGAAATATTTGAAACATTTATAACCTCGAAGGAAATCAGGAAATGCAAACTAGGACAAGGAGTTAATTTTGCTTCTCAGATTACCAAAGACTGAGATGATAAACTCTCACTGTCACNTAATTATTATGAAACTAAATAGTTTATATTAAACCAAACATTGTTTTCAAAAGTAACAACCTAGGATGAGTTAGAGTATGTATCACTGAAAATATAATTTCACTCTGTGACATAAGGCTCGAAATCCCCCATTTCAAACAAAACTTCCAAGCTTCATAAAGTTACTGTGTGCAGACAAGACAGAAAAAATGTTTGCTGCTCTGGTTATCTAGGGGTCACTGGATGCAGTGACCATGTGTTGCCCACCCCTTGAAAGTCAAAGCTGGATGCTCGGATGAAAGGATAATCCTAGCAGCTCCTTGAGGAAAGGATGTGAGGGACGTGTTAAGGAGGATGTGCAGGTACCCTAAAGCAGGCATCCTCAACCTCCGCAATCTAATGCCTGATGATCTGAGGTGGAGCTGATGTGACCATAATAGAAATAAAGTGCACAATAAATGTAAAGTGCTTGAATCATCCCTAAACCCCCTTGGTCCCTGGAAAACTACTCATCCACAAAGCCAGTCCCTGGTGCCAAAAAGACTGAGGATTTCTGGTCTAAAGGAATGTACAATGATGGGACAAAAAGTTAATATCCTCGCTGTGTAAAGGGCTAATGAGAATCTGCAGGGAAAACTGTGAGTCTCCAATAGAGGAACTGGCCAAGAACAGAGCTCACAAAGGAAGAAAAGTAATCAGCCAAGAAATATTTGAAACATTTATAACCTCGAAGGAAATCAGGAAATGCAAACTAGGACAAGGAGTTAATTTTGCTTCTCAGATTACCAAAGACTGAGATGATAAACTCTCACTGTCACTTCAGTTCAGTTCAGTTGCTCAGTCGTGTCCGACTCTGCGATCCCATGAATCGCAGCACGCCAGGCCTCCCTGTCCATCACCAACTCCCGGAGTTCACCCAAACTCACATCCATCGAGTCAGTGATGCCATCCAGCCATCTCATCCTAGGTCGTCCCCTTCTCCTCCTGCCCCCAATCCCTCCCAGCATCAGGGTCTTTTCTAGTGAGTTAACTCTTCGCATGAGGTGGCCAAAGTATTAGAGTTTCAGCTTCAGCATCAGTCCTTCCAATGAACACCCAGGACTGATCTCCTTTAGGATGGACTGGCTGGATCTCCTTGCAGTCCAAGGGACTCTCAAGAGTCTTCTCCAACACCACAGTTCAAAAGCATCAATTCTTCAGCGCTCAGCTTTCTTCATCGTCCAACTCTCACATCCATACATGACCACTGGAAAAACCATTGTTGCTTAGGTTACTGTAAAACAAAAAACTGTTTTGTCCTCATTCTGGGAGGGCTCATGGAAGCAGTCTGTCTGGAAATCTATTTGCTAACGTGCAAAAGGAGCCTGAGACACATCCACACCTTGCTTATTTATGCAAAAATAAAAAATATAGGAAGGATAAACCAAAAAGTAACCAAATTGTTTATCTATGGGGGCGGTGTTGGGGGGGGAGAAGTATAAAAAAGGGGAAAGAGGAAGGAAATCTTAGGGACAGGAAGAAAAAGACCCTTGTCTGAGTATATGTATCTTCTATATAGTTCTGAACTTTAGAAACAAAGTAATGCTTTACATGGGTTTTCCTGGTGGCTCAGTGGCAGAAAATCTGCCTGCCAATGCAGAAGACACGGGTTCTATCCCTGGTCTGGGAAGATCCCCTGGAGAAGGAAATGGCAATGCCCTCCAGTACTGTTGCCCGAAAATCCTCATGGACAGAGGAGCCTGGTGGGCTACAGTCCTTGGAGTCACAAAGAGTCGGACATGACTTAGGGACTAAACAACAACAATGCCTTACATACTCCCAAAGTAACAAATAATTAAAAATCATTCAGTGTGTGGGGAGATTCCCAAACAATATAGATAGCAACAAATGAATCTAATTATGTTACAAATGATTAACCATACTGAACATAGTAGGGAAGAAAGGCACTAATCTTAGTAACTCTGGAAAGAATAATTTTGACTAGATATTGTAAGACTAAAGACCCAAAGAATGATAGATACACTGTGCTCAAATTGGTAAGTGTGTTTCCCTCAGGGATTTGGGGTAACAACTAGGAAACTATGTGTATACTAGGATAGGAGAAATAAATAAATACACTGTAGACAGTATCTGCAGGGCTTCTCTGTCAGAGAAAGAAGTTGCAAATAAGGAAAAGGCGAAGACAGAATTAACTCTGGTTTGGGATTGCAATGGGAGGTATCAACATGAACTCATAGTCCTCAGACAGAAAAAGGCAGAAATAACCACGAAGTTGTTTGTATGGATGGATTAGTTTCATAAAATTTCTAGCTTTTGTCCACCAAGAAGGCCTAGAGGCAGTGAGGTGGTGGCAATGAGGACAATTAGCAACTAGACCTTCTCTTCTAAATACCCAGTGAAAAGAACCAGACTTGTTGGAGAAGTGAATGATTCCAGAACTGGGGCAGGGAAAAATGCAAGGTGAGCCTGGAGCATCTTGCATTGCCAGAAATTAAGGAAGTGCTCAACAGGAGAGAAAACACTGAAGCAGCCTCTAATAGCCAAAGTTGGAACAGATGTAGCAGCAAACTAACTATATTGGATTTTTAACTCTTAGAATGAAAAACAAAGAAACAAAGGAAAGGAAAGAAAATCTTTGAGTCTATGTTGATTCCAAAAAATAACTGAATAAATAAATTAATAGGTGTAAAAGAATAATTCCTTTTTACAGAATTCCAATCCATGAGTGTAAGAGGAATAAACACAATTTTAAAAAGGCAAACACCACAGTAATAACCGTAAGCAAGTTCCACCAACAGATGCTAAAATTAGTAGTAAAAAATTGATATTAATTGCACTTCTATACACTAGCAATAGGCTTCCCTGATAGTTCAGTTGGTAAAGAATCTGTGTGCAATGCAGGAGATCCTGGTTTGATTCCTGGATCAGGAAGATCCGCTGGAGAAGGGATAGGCCACCCACTCAGTATTCTTGGGCTTCCCTGGTGGCTCAGCTGGTAAAGAATCTGCCTGCAATGCAGGAGATCTGGGTTTGATCCCTGGGTTGGGAGAGCCACTGGAAAAGGAAAAGGCTACTCACTCCAGTACTCTGGCCTAGAGAATTCCATGGACTATATAGCCCATGGGGTTGCCAAGAGTCGGACACGACTAAGCAACTTTCAAAAAATAAAAACATTAGCAATGAATCATCTGAAAAGGAAATTCTTGTAACAGCATCTGAAAAGAATTAAATGCTTTGCAATACATCTGATCAAGGAGGTAAGACATATACAGTGAAAACTATAACACACTGCTAAAAGAAATTAAAGAATACACAAGTGGAGAGACATCCATGTTCATACACTGGAAAACTTAATATTGTTGAGATGTCCATAAAACCCAAAGCAATCTACAGACTGAACATAATCCTTATCAAAACCCTAATGGTTTTTTTTTTTTTTTCCAGAAATACAAAAATATTTCTTAAAACACACACGGAATCTGAAGAGGCTCAAAACAGCCAAAGTCATTTTGAAAGAGAAGAATAAAGTTGATGGACCCACACTTTAAAACATTAAGGACCTACACTAAACAAAGGATACAGACAGACATATAGACCAATTGAATAGAGAGTCTAATAATAATAACTATATGGTCAAATGGTCTTTGATAAGGGTACCAAGGCCACTCAATAGAGAAAGAACAGTCTCTTCATGCAATGATGATAGGGAAACTTGATATCTACATTCCAAAGAATGAAGTTGGGACCTTATCTTATACAATTATTAACCAAAATTGAACTACAAAAATCCATTTTTAGTACAAATTTTATCTAAAAATGAATTAAAGACATAGATGTAATATCTGAAACTATAAAATGTGGTTTTAAAATAAAATTAGGGGAAAACTTTCGTGACATTGGACTTGGCAATGATCTCTTGGATATGACACCAAAAACACAGGCAGTCAAAGCAAAAATAGACAAATGGGACTGTATCAAACTTTAAAAACTTTTACGCATCAAAGAGTACCATCAATAGAATGAAAATGCAACCTACGGAATGGGAGACAACTCAACTCTATCTCTGATAATGGGTTAATACTCAGAATACATAAAGCACTGCAACTCAACAACAAAATCAAATGAATCAGTTTAAAAAATGGGCAAAGGACTTGAATTGCCATTTCTCCAAAGATGGTACACAAATGACCGAGAAGCATATGAGAAGACTGTCAACACTGCTAGTTATCAGGGAAATAAAAATCAAACCACAGTGAATATTACCTCACACCCTTCAGGACGGCTATTATTTAAAAGACCAAAGAACAAAACCAGAAAATAACAAGTGTTGACAAGGGTGTGGAGAAATCGAAACTTTGTACACTGTTGGTGGGATTACGAAATGGTGCAGCTACTATGGAAAGCAGGTAGATGTTTCCCAAAAACTTAAACACAGAACTACCATATGATCCTGAAATCCCACTTCTGGACATGTAGATTCAATTGAAATCAGTCTTGAAGAAGAGGTATCTGCAAACCCGTGTTCATAGAAGCATTATTCACAATAGCCAGGAGGTGGAAACAATCCAGATGTTGGCCAACAGATGAGTGGATAAACAAACTGGGGTATACACAAATAATGGAACACTAGTCGGGCTTAAAAAGAAAGGAAAGCCTAGCACATGCTACAGCACGGATGAGGACATTATGCTAAGTGACGTGAAGCCAGTCACCAGACAGGTCCGGTACGATTCCACTCCTGTGAAGCACCTACAATAGTCAAATTCATAGAAACAGCAAGGAGAATGTGGTTACCATGAGCTCGGGCTGGGCGGGGAGTCGGGGAAATGGAGCTGTTGCTTAGTGAGTTTAGTTTCAAATTTGTGAGGAAAAAGGTTCTGGAGATGTGTTTCACAACAGATGTGAAAATACTAAATGCGACTGTGAACACTACTGAACTGCACACTTAAAAATAATTAAAACGGTAACTTTTACAATAAAATGGTTAAAATGGCTTTTACAATAAAAATAAATAAAATTTGAGAAGAAAGAGGATATTTGCATAGAGTTAACAGATAAATTGGCTTCCCTGGGACCTCAGTGGTAAAGAACCCAGCTGTCCATGCAGTAGACCTGGGTTTGATCCCTGGATCAGGAAGGTTCCCTGGAGAAGGAAATGGTAACCTACTCCAGTATTCTTGCCTGGGGAAAATCCCATGGATAAAAGAGCCTGGGGGGTTGCAGTCCATGGAGGTCACAAAAGAGTTGAATACGAGTAAGCACCTGAGCACAAGCACCTGGGTATCACCTGTTAAGATGTTGGATATGCAGATACACACACACTGATGTCAACTTGATTTTTCCCTCTGGCTCAGAATCAAACCTAGTGCCAAGTATTGTATTTGGTTGTGTCTGTTTAGTCTCTTTCCGTCAGTTTGCCTCTTTACTTTTTCATGCTGCTGGCTTTTTTGAAGAGCCTGTGTTCTTCAAAGATCCCCCAGAGCTCATCTGTCTTGCAGAATGCATTACACTCCGAATTTCTCAGATTACTTCCTTATAGTGTCCCTTGACTCTATCTTCCTTGTTTTCTTTCAGCTAGAGTTTGGCAATGGCACCCACTCCAGCACTCTTGCCTGGAAAATCCCATGGACGGAGGAGCCTGGTAGGCTGCCGTCCATGGGGTCGCTAAGAGTTGGACACGACTGAGCGACTTCCCTTTCACTTTTCACTTTCATGCATTGGAGAAGGAAACGGCAACCCACTCCAGTGTCCTTGCCTGGAGAATCCCAGGGACGGGGGAGCCTGGTGGGCTGCCGTCTATGGGGCTGCACAGAGCTGGACACGACTGGAGTGACAGCAATAGTAGTAGGAGAGTTTAACTCCAGAGCCACACTGTACAATATGGTGCTTACTGGCCCCAGGTGGCAACTGGGCCCTTGAAATGTACCTAGGGTGACCAAGGAACTGAATTTTTACTTTGCTACAGCTTTAATTAATTTATATTTAAAAACAGATACTCCCTACATTCTTTGGGAATTTTCAAAGTAGTATCACATAGTCACAGGTGGATCTATTTTTTTTCCACTGTATGTTATGAACACAATTTGGTCATCTGATTCAGGTATAAAATAAAAACTGGATTTTGAAGACTAAGAGATGAAAAGGAATTCATCCATCCATCCACAAATCTGAATTCAAGCCGTGGTTAAGAAATGCAGTGAAACACACAATTTTAAAAAATCAGAGAGGCACAGGCAAAAGCAGGCTGAAAAATGGCTCACCAGGTGGGAATCCTCTCTCTCTTACTCACCGGTGTATCTGTACTATCTGCACAATACTGGCATGGCGTGGGTAATGGATATTTGCAGAATAAATGAGGGAGAGGGAAGGAGTGACCAAATCGTCTGGCCTTCAAGTAAGGAAGAATGGCTTTCTTTGCTCAGAGAGCTAAGGAGGCTCTTCCCAGTGGACCAGCCAGCAAGAACAGGCCAACAATGATGCCGTAATGTTACTATTTAAAAAGTGGCTTGAGGGGCTTCTCTGGTGGTCCAGTGGTTAAGGCCCCATGCTTCCACTGTAGGTTGCACAGGTTTGATCTCTGGTTAGGAAACTAAGATCCCACGTGCCGTTCCGTGAAGCCAAAAAAANGAGTCAGCTCTTTGCATTAGGTGGCCAAAGTATTGGAGTTTCAGCTTCAGCATCAGTCCTTCCAATGAATATTCAGGACTGATTTCCTTCTCAATAGATGCAGGAAAAAGGGAAATAATGTGATTAGGGATGTGTGATTAGGTGGTAAAACTGTAAGAAAAAACAAGGAAGTGCTTACCGTCAAAAAAGATTGTCTCCTTGGCCAAACTGTAGCCAGGTTTCTAGGATCCTCTTTTCAACCTCATCTCAACCTTGGCTTATAACAACTGCAGACTCTCACTGCATTCCCTCACATTCAAAGGCTTCAATAAATACTAACACAGTTTCTAGCAGCAAAAGGCTCATCCCTAAAGTGACCTAAGTCCCCTTAAAGTGCCTGCCTGAGAAAGTGCAAGGCTGCCAAGAGGACTGATTTACTGTTTGTTTTAGCCAACCCCTGAAGATAGGCCCCCAGCCATGCTTCTTACAGCAGGAGCTAAAAATCCTTCCTCTGTCCCTTTGAGATGTGTCTGTATCTCTTACAGCTCAGAACTGTCCTTCTCAAGTACCTGAAAGCCATTCCTTTAAAATGTGATCTTTACAAAGCACAGAGGCCCAGTCTTGTGGGAGGAGGGGAATTCTAAGGATAATTGCCAGTGAACAAACACACCTTCCCTAGTCAACACTGATACTAACCAAGCCTTTGTAATATTTCACTCACCAGACTCTATTGAGCCCCTACTTTCTCCCTACTCACTCATCCGCTTTAGAGAAGCGGTCCCCCATATTTTGGCAACAGGGACCAGTTTCGTGGAAGCCCATTTTTCCAAGGTCCAGAGTTGGGGGGGGGGTGGTTTTGAGATAATTCAAGTGTGTTACATTGACGGTGCACTTTATTTCTATTATTATTATGTTGTGATATACAGTGAAATAATTATACAACTCATCACATGCAGTATCAGTGGGAGCCCTGAACTTGTTTTCCTGCAAGGAGAGGCTGTAAATACAGATGAAGCTTCACTCACTCATCCGCCGCTCACCTCCTGCTGTGCGGCCCGATTCCTAACAGGCCACGGATTGGACCCCTGCTTTAATAGACAATACCCAGTCACCTCTGTGCAAATCAAAGTTAAATTCCAGCTGGGCCCTCTCTCCTGCTTCAATAGCATATTGCTGGTCAAAGTCTGTCCCCTCAGCACTTTAACTGGCGTCTGGCTTTGTTTATCTCTGACATAAAAATGGGATGGGGGAGGCGGAGAGGGATGGCTAGGATGCAAAGCTAGCTCCTGATGCCGAACTTCTAGTTCTTGACCAGGGTATTGGTGACACAAGGGGCTGCTTGCAGTTGAATCCTTGCCCATTTTTGATTTGTAACCACTTCTGTAGGTGTGTTACATTTCATCATTTTTTTTTCTCTTTTGATTTGATTTTAATTGAAGGATAATTGCTTGACAGTGTTTTGTTAGTTTCTGCCATACATCCACAGGAATCAGCCAGAGATACACTCTCCCTCTTGAACCTCCCTCCGACCTCCCACCCTATCCCACCCCTCTAGGTTGTCACAGAGCTCCAGGTTGAGCCTGCTGCATCATACAGCAAACCGTTTTTGATTTGTGACCATTTCTGTAGATGTGTTATGTTCCACTATTTTTTTTTTTTTCAATAGATCTCAGCGAGGGAGCTGCTGTTCCACTATTTTTAAAAAGGATTTTTTTTTGTTTTTTAAAAAAGCAAATTGACTCTACTTCCCCCTGAGAGGCTGGTACACAACCAATAGAATGTAAACACAAGTGCTGCTTATTATCAGCATCAGGAGAAAAACTGTGAGGATTTAGGTGTTGCTGATATGAGTTACAGTAAGGAAGAATTAGATTTTTAAGTATTTGCAGCATTTCTGAGAAGCCACTTAGTTTAAACTGTTGCTATTGACTCTTCCTACACGCTTAATGGTTTCTTTACATTTCCTGAAGTGTGTATTATAGCACAGGAACCTCCTAGGGACTAGTATCCTGGTAAACCTTGGACTGTGAAGGAAGTTGTGTCTTGCTGTTATTGTTTTTCCTTTAAATAATCACCTCGCACAACCACACCAAAACTATCTGCAGCACAACCATCCATGAAAAAGACCGAAACCTATCAGAAAAGGTCTTCTACAACTAAAGATGTAAAGACACCAGTCGGAGGGATGGAATCATGATATAACCAAGTCCCACAATCCCCGAGTTGAGTGACCCACAAACTGTAGAATAAAAAGAATGCAGAGGAGCTTCCCAAGGTGGCGCTAGTGGGAAAGAATCCGCCTGCCAGTTCAGAGACAGACTCCATACCTGGGCTGGGGAGATCCCCTGGCGCAGGAAATAGCAGCCCGTTCCAGTATTCCTTCCCTGGAGAATGCCATGGACAGATGAGCCCCGCAGGCTACGGTCTTTGGGGCCACAGAGAGTTGGACACGACTGAGTGAGCACAAGAGAGGTTCCCCCGCAGGAGCGAGAGTTCTGAGTTCCATCTCGGGCTCTCAGACCTGGGGGTTCGGCACTGGGAAGAAGAGGACCCAGAGGGCTTGGCTCTGTAGGCCCCTGGGGCTTAATTTCAGGAGCCCCAGGGGCCTGGAGGAATAGAGATTTACTCTTAGACAGAATCTCACACACACTGGGACCCCGGGCAGGAGCAATAACTTGATAGGAGCCTGGGTCAGACCGACATGCTGGTCTTAGAGGCTCTCCTGGGGAAGGGGCGGGGGGCAGCTGCGACTCGCCCTGGGGACACCTACCGTAGCAGCAGCCATACTTGGGAGCTTGTCCAACTGCGCAGATGCCGACGTGGGCGGGGCCCACGGCTCAGTAGCGCCAAGACCTGACCCCGCCCACAGCCTGTAGGTGTTTTCGCTGGAAGCCTCGCCCAGCCCAACACCTAACCGGGTGAGGACACAGCCCCACTCATCAGCAGCTGTTGTGGTTCATTCACTCAGTTGTGTCTGACACTCCGTGACCCCACTGACTGCAGCAGCCCGGCTCCTCTGTCCTCCACTATCTCCCAGCGTTTGCTCACATTCATGTCCATTGAGTCGGTCTAACCTTATCCTCTGCCACCCCCTTCTTCTGCCCTCAATCTTTCCCAGCATCAGGGTCTTTTCCAGTGAGTCGGCTGTTCTCATCAGGTGGCCAGAGTATTGGAGCTTCAGCTTCAGCGTCAGTCCTTCCAATGAATATTCAGGGTTGCTTTCCTTTAGGATTGGCTGGCTTGATCTCCTTGCTGTTCAGGGGATTCTCAAGAGTCTTCTCCAGCCCCACAGTTTGAAAGCATCAGTTCTTCAGCACTCAGCTTTCTTTATAGTCCAGCTCTCACATCTGTACACGACTACTGGAAAAACCATAGCTTTCTTTATATGGACCCTTGTCAGCAAAGTGATGTGTCTGCTTTTTAGTATGCTGTCTAGGTTTGTCATAGCTTTCCTCCCAAAAAGCAAGCGTCTTTTAATTTCATGGCTGCAGATTCTGCCTGAAGTCTTCCCAGGCCCACAGCTGCCTCTGCATCTGTATCTAGAGGCAGCCCTGCCCAGGGATGGGCCAAGACCCAGTTCCACCCACCAGCGGGGAAGCCCTGGCCCTGCCCCCCAGGAAGCCTGCAGTAGCCACTAGACCAGCTTCATCCACCAGGGGGCAGGCCCCAGACACAAGAAAACCACAGTCCCACTGCCTGCAGACCAAGGCTGCCCACAGTAGGCTAGACCTTGCCCTGGGACCAGTTAGGGACTGGCTATGCCCACTAGCAGACCAACACAAGCTTCAGGACACCCTGTACCCAAGTGTGTCAGAGCAACCCTTCACCTCACCCCCGCAGTGATCTGACACCACCCCTAGCATCCCTGGGCGCTGTACCCAGATTCCAGAGTGTGGCTCTGCCTGCCGGTAGGCCTGCACTAACCCCAGGACCTGGCTTCACCCCCCTGTGGAGGAGGTGGGGAGGATCAGCCCAGGAGTCTTCTGGACCCTGAATCCACCCACCAATGATCCAGTACTATCGCCAGGGTTCCCTGGGGTTCTGCAGTCAGCCACTTCATGACCAAACCCTGCTAACCATGTCAACAGCATCCAAACAAGGTATGGCGTGACAACACAGCAGGGCAGGAGATAACCAAGCCTACCAGATATATTCACATTATAGGAGTCCCAGAAGAGAGAGAAAGGAGCTGAGGACATATTTAGAAACATAATAGCTGAAAACTTCCCTACCTTAGGCTAGGAAACAGTCACCTAGGTCCAGAAAGTGCGGAGTCCCGTACAGGATGAACCCAAAGAGGAACACACCAAGACACATTGTAATTAACATGACAAAAATGAAAGANCCCAGGGATCAAACCCTTGTCTCCTACATTGGCAGGCCGATTCTTCACCACTGAGCCACCAGGGAAGCCCCTTCCTAGGCAAACAGATCAATAGAAAAAAAAACAAGTCACTGGCAAATTTTGCAGTGACATTCTGAAAATGCAGGTTAATGATAGAGGACTCTGGAGCTGGCTGTGTAATGGAAGAGGGAGGGCCCCGCTCTGCCCGCTGGGTTCTCCAACAGTGGCCCACTCCTCCCAGCTGTAGATGCTTGAGGTCGCCCCAAAGGCTCAACTCCTTTCCCGGGGCTGAAAGCCAGCCTGGCTTTGAGATGTCAGTGATAGGCCAGGACATAAGGAGATGGTGTAGAATAAGGTTCTGGGGCTCAGTCAGCATCTGGTGGGCCATGCTGCTGATCCGGACACACAGATCAGTCTCTCCTTGCCTCCTGGTTCTCTCTCTGATCCCTGCCTAGTAGCTGTTAGTTCAGACGCCCTTCTTTTCTCCTGATCATTCTTCTCTCCCAGGGAAGTAGTCAGGCCCCTGTCCTCCTAACCTGTGGCCAGGGATCTATGACCTGATAACAGACCCATGAGGTATGGATCAGATCCCTGAATATTTCCTGTCCCCGGGTGATCTGGGGCTCAGTTACTGGACCTATCACAGTTCCTTGGATACCAGGTTTCCTCTGCCTGCCTGGGCCTCCTCCATCCCCTGCTGTTGATTCTGCCCACTCCCTCAGTGCCCGCTGCCACATCCCTCTTGCCTCCCTTGAACCCTAGGAACACCGTCCCGTGAATGGCGCCCAGCCCCACCTCCACCAAGAAGACTGCCCTCAGTCTGCCTCATTCCCCTGGAGTTGGGGGCCCCTGTATAATGATGAAAAAGAGTCATTTTGCAAGGCTTTCTTCAGTTTGTTTGGGGCAGTGTTTGCTGAAGCATGATGCCCAGATCTCTAATGGAATCTGAGAAAAACGAGGTGGTCTGTGGATGGGCCATATTCTGTAAAAAGGTTAATCCCTCAACGTGCGTTATGAGCAAAGATAGTTTTCAAAACAAACCCATGAGGAACGGCAGTGGCCTACCATGGTTCAGAGCATGAAGTTTAGGGTTAAATTACTGGCTTTAAAACCTGGCTTTTCCATTTACCAGTTGTGGGAGGTTGGCAGTTACTAAACGGCTCTGTGCCTCAGTTTCCCCATGTGTTAAACAGGCATGGCAGGGACTTCCCTGGCAGTCTCCTGGCTAAGACACCACACTTCCTGGGCAGGGGGCACAGGTTCCATCTCTGGTTGGGGGACAAAGATCCCACACACAGTAGGGTGTGCCAAAACATAAACAAGCAAATAAACACACACATCAATACCCAAATGGCTCTTAAAAAATGATAATAATGGTGTCTGATATAGGGCTCTTACGAGAATTAAAGTGAGTTAATGCATGTGAAACATTAAATAACTTAAAACACATGTGTTAAAAGAATAACACATTGTAAACATCTAATAAAATTGGCTTTTTTTTTACTCTGTGGCTGTTGTCTAAAATGCAGTTAATTGAAGAGAAAAGTGAGTTTGTTTAGCTAAAAATTCTCTGCATAATAATACCATTGGTGCATGCGTGTGTTTTAGTTATTCAGTCGCGTCTGACTCTTTGCGACCCCATGGACTGTAGCCCGCCAGGCTCCTCTGTCCTTAGAATTCTCCAGGCAAGAATACTGGAGTGGGTAGCCATTCCCTTCTCCAAGGGAATTATCCTGACCTAGGACCCACGTCTCCTGCATTGCAGGCAAATTCTTTACCATCTGAGCCACCAGGGAAGCCCAATACAATTGGTATGTAAACAGTAAAAGAGCTGTAAATATATCCATTAAGGATGGTTGTGGTTGCCATGAACAACCCCCAAATTCAGTGGCTTCAAGTGCAAGAATTTTATTATTTTCTTTGCAATACAGGATAGCTGTTTCCAGTTCGCAGGTACATTTGCTCCATGTAGTACTTAGGGCTCCAGGGTCCCTCCATCCTGAGGCTCCTCTTGCCCCTTTGGGTCTCCTCATCACCTGCACGGTCAAGGCTGTGTTGCCATCTTCAGGTTCTAGCACACAGAAAAGGCAAGGAGAAGAGTGTCTTAAAGACCTTGACCCAGCACTAGCCACACCACTTCAGCTCACATTTCACTGGCTACAACTTACTCTTATATTCAAACCTAACTGCCGGGGGAGACCAAGAAGAGGAGCGCAGCTGTGTCCCAGGGTTGTTTTTGTTTGTTTGTTTTTTTAATTGATATATATGGGCTTTCCAGGTGGCTCAGTGGTAAAGAATCTTCCTGACAGTACAAGAGAAGCAAGAGAATCGGGTTCAATTCCTGGGTCAGAAAGACCCCCCTGGAGTAAGAAATGGNGACCAAGAAGAGGAGCGCAGCTGTGTCCCAGGGTTGTGTTTGTTTGTTTGTTTTTTTAATTGATATATATGCGCTTTCCAGGTGGCTCAGTGGTAAAGAATCTTCCTGACAGTACAAGAGAAGCAAGAGAATCGGGTTCAATTCCTGGGTCAGAAAGACCCCCCTGGAGTAAGAAATGGTAACCCATTCCACCATTCCTGCCTGGAAAATTCCATGGACAGAGGAGCCTGGTGGGCCGCAGTCCATGGGATTGCAAAGAGTTGGGCATGACTGAGCACACACACAGACACACATAACTGCTTTATAATTGTATCATTGTATAATGTTGTATTAGTTTCTTCTGCACAAAGTGACTCAGCTATATGTACACATCTATCTCCTCCCTCTTGGACCTCCCTCCCACCCCCACCTCCCATCTCACCCTGCTAGGTCATCTCAGAGCACCAAGCTGAGCTCCCCTGCTGTACAGAAGCTTCCTGCTGGCTATATATTTTACACATGGTGAGGTGTATGTTTCAGGGCTACTCTCTCAGTTTGTCTCATCCTCTGCTTCCCCCACGGTGTCCACATGGCCGGTCTCTACAGCTGCATCTCTATTCCTGCCCTGCAAATAGGTTCACCTAGACCATTTTTCTAGATGCCACATATACACATTAATGTACAATATTTGTTTCCCTCTTTCTGACTTACTTCATTCTGTATGACAGACTCTAAGTCTATCCATATCTCTACAAATGGCCCAATTTTGTTCTTCTTTATGGTTAATATTCCATTGTATACGTGTACCACGTTTTCTTTAGCCATCTATCCATGGTCAGCATCAAAAATCTACAAACAATAAATGCCGGAGAGGGTGTGGAGAAAAGGGAACTCCCTTGCACTGTTGAGGGGAATGTAAATTGATACAGCTATTACGGAGAACAGTATGAAGATTCCTTTAAAAAACTAAAAATAGAACTACCATATGACCCAGCAGTCCCACTCCTGGGCATGTCTCCTGAGAAAGCCATACTTCAAAAAGATATATGTACCCCAATGTTCATTGCAGCGCTACTTACAATAGTCAAGACATACAAGTAACCTGAATGTATCCCAGGTTTTCACAGGGAACTAGCTGACTCTGAGTATAGACAACCGAAATTTGGGAAACATTGCTTATGGTGGGGGGAGCTGGCGAGGTGGCAGGATTCTTTCTAAGTCCAAGGCCAAGAAGCAAATTGGTAGTTAAGGGACTCCCTGTGACAGGAAAGACCTAGAGAGTTTTGGGCCTATGGAGAGTTAACACTGAGGTTTACTTTTCTCTGCTCTCCTTTGTAATTCTCACGATGCTCTCTGCTCTTAGAGAAAACCTGTTACATCCTTCCTTTGAATTGGGGGTGAGTGGGACATGAAAGATGGGTGATGGAGAGAATAATGTCCCCTGCAACACCATAAACACGTTATCACCCTAATCCCCAGAACCTATGAATGTATTAGCTCACATGACAATTTTATTATTTTTTCTTTTCAAATTAATATTTGTTTCATTTGGAAAAACAGCTGGAACTGGAATCACTAGATTGTATAGTAGTTCTATTTTTAATTTTTTCAGGACCCATAAACTGTTTTCCATGGTGGTGGCGCCAATTTACATTTCCTCCAATAGTACACGAGGGTTCCCTTTTCTCTGTACCCTTGCCGATTTGTGCTATTTCTTTCCTTTTGACAATAGCCATTCTGACTAGTGTGACATGGTATCTCATTGTGGCTTTGATTGACAATTCCCTGATGATTAGTTACGAAGAACATCTTCTGTGTTTGTTGGCAATCTGTAGGTCTCCTTTAGGAGAATGGCTAGTTAGATCCTTTGCCCATTTTTTCAGATAGCTAATTTTTTTCTTTTTGATTTGAGTTGTATGAGTTCTTTATATACCTTTGGATATTAAGGTATATACCTTTAGATATTAAGTGGGGTATTTTGTTTGCCAATATTTTAGGTAATTTGAAAAAATGGAGAAAGTTTATGGCAATTTTTCACAGTGGCAAAAGAAAACTAATACAGAGACCTCTTGGTTGAGAAAAATGTTGAAGAGGGGGTATGCAGATGTGGAAAAATATTGACTGGGAAACCAAGGGTTTTGAGGTGACAGTACAGCTAGATAAAGGTGAACGATCCCAAGGAGTCTTAACCTTAGAAGGACTGGGAGAGGGCACTGGACTTCCTACAGCAACTGTGATGGAGGATGTTAAAGAAAAGAGTAACTGAGAAGCCTGGAGAACTTCGGGACAATTGGCTTTTGTGTCCTTGGTGATGAAGTAAGTTAAGGATGCTGCTGCTGCTAAGTTGCTTCAGTCGTGGTCGACTCTGTGCGACCCCATAGACGGCAGCTCACCAGGCTCCTCAGACCCTGGGATTCGCTAGGCAAGAACACTGGAGTGGGTTGCCATTTCCTTCTCCAATGCATGAAAGTGAAAAGTGAAAGTGAAGTCACTCAGTCGTGTCCGACTCTTAGTGACCCCACAGGCTGCAGCCTACCAGGCTCCTCTGGCCATGGAATTTTCCAGGCAAGAGTGCTGGAGTGGATTGCCATTGCCTTCTCCAGGGGATCTTCCCAACTCAGTGATCAAACCTGGTCTCCCGCATTGCAGGCAGACACTTTACCATCTGAGCCACCAGGGAAGCCCAAGACAAAAATCCCATTACTTCTACTTACTCCAGAAATTCTGCCTATACCATGAGAACTCTGGTAACCTTGCTCTTCTCCAAAGTACTTGCATAGTATTTGGGGCTGTTCCACATGAACTGCTAAAAATTGTGCTTTCCTGAATATTTTCTCTAAACAAGTTGTTACATTCAGCAAAATAACCAAGGAAGTTGCAGTTCCCAAGGTTACCTCCAGAGACTTCATGGAAGCACCCAACAGAGCTAGTCCTGAGGTCAAGCTACTAACCACTGGAGAGGGGTCCTTGTTTTTTATCCACCAGCAGATACAGGTTGACTGGGGGAGGGAGGGGGTGGAAAGTCACAACGTGAATTGGTTGGGAGCAAAATGTACAACATGAGTTAAACTTTTATTGGGGGCAAAATGAGGACTATAAACTGGGAAACTGCATCTCAGATATCTCTGAGAAACTCTTCCAAAGAGCTGGGGGAAAGGGCAGTATATATATGATTTTGGTAAAGGAGGAGTACATGCAATTAAGCACACATTTTTTGCAGAAGGTTACTGCTAATCACAAGGAGCAGATGTCCTACCATGAAGGATTTCAGTGCTTTTCTAGATAGAAGGAGATATAAGATTTGGGCTTATAAAATCAGCTTCTGAAAATACCTATTTGAAGAGCTGTTCTGCCAGTTTTTGCCAGAGCACAAGAGTGCATTGTTGCTGATCTCCACCCTGAACTCTTTTCAGGGGGCACTGAAGGTCAGCAGCTGCAAGGGCCCATGATTTAATCCTTGTAGAGGTGGATGGCAAGTGCCAACTTGTAGCTCCGATACTTTGGCTACCTGTTGTGAAGATCTAGCTTGTTGGAAAGAACCCTGATGCTGGGAAAGATTGAAGGCAAAAGGAGAATGAGGCAACATAGAACGAGATGGTTAGACAGCATTACTGACTCAACAGCCATGAATTTGAGCAAACTCCAGGAGACAGTGGAAGACAGGGGAGCCTGGCATTCTGCGGTTCATGGGGGCGCAAAGAGTCAGACATGACTTAGTGATTGAACAACAACAGTGTGTAGTTGGCATATGTAACAAGAAAGGCATTGTGGAGTGTTCAAATACACATTTAAGATGACTCTGGAGAGTCAAGGTCAGATTGTGGACAGGGGAAAAAGAGTTCCAGTCCTTAAAAAGAGGGTGCAGCTCAGTGGTTGAACAACTGCCTCTAGTTGCCCTTCTCTGACCCTGAACACCCACACCTGCCATTGTTAACTGGAGCAGGACTTGCCAGGTAGGACTAGAGCTGGCGTGGGGCCTGGGGGGTGATCAGGGAGTGGGGCTGCAGAGTGAAGGGGCTTTGTGGCTGCCCTTCTCATGGATGGGCTTCCCAAGAGGCTCAGTGGTAAAGAACCCGCCTTCCAGTGCAGGCAGATGCAGGAGATGCGGGTTTGATCCCTGGGTCGGGAAGATCCTCTGGAGGAGGAAACGGCATCCCACTCGAGTATTCTTAATTGGAGAATCTATGGATGGAGAAGCCTGGTGGGCCACAGTCCATAGAGTCCCAAAGAGCTGGACATGACTCAGTGAGCACAGAGTCTCACGGATGGTTCCAGCCCCTGGTCATTCTCGTTCTTTCTCAGCTGCCTGGCCCACTCAGGCCAGGGTCCTGCTGATCCCTGTCAACATCACACAGCATCTGTGTGGTCCATGACAAGAAGACCCAGTCTGTTGGCCTCTTCTTCACACCCTCCCCCTACAGCCAGAGCAAGCACTGGTCCTATGAAGGCTTTTAGTCATAGCAACAGCCGGCCATGAACAGATCAGGCTTCCCAGGTGGTACTAGCAGTAAAGAACCTGCCTGCCAATGCAGGAGACATAAGAGGTGCAGGTTCCATCCCGGGGTCGGGAAGATCCCCTGGAGGAGGGCATGGCAACCCACTCAGTATTCTTTCCCGGAAAAGCTCATGGACAGGGGAGCCTGGTGGGCTACAGTCCATGGAGTCACAAAGAGTCACACATGACTGACATGACTTAGCAGACGGATAGTGAAAAGTCACCTTCCTTGCTCCTTCTCTATAAGTTTCTCTGTTTTGCTCGCAGAAATCTGGCAGCTCTTTTGGCTGCTATCAGTGTTAATTAAGTTAAGAAAAGTTGTGTACTTAAATACAATAGAGGCTTGTGCATATGAAGGACTAGGGTAAGATTCATCTACACTTGAGAAGAANCTTGCTCCTTCTCTATAAGTTTCTCTGTTTTGCTCGCAGAAATCTGGCAGCTCTTTTGGCTGCTATCAGTGTTAATTAAGTTAAGAAAAGTTGTGTACTTAAATACAATAGAGGCTTGTGCATATGAAGGACTAGGGTAAGATTCATCTACACTTGAGAAGAATGTCAGGGCCTGGGTATTTCCCATAAAAGGAGCCGTCCTTGGGAGGAGCGTGGGGATCCCTGAGTGAGAATTAGAACAGTTCCAGGAGCCCGTAGGAGGGAAGCATGCTACCCCAGCAGCCCCTTGGACTTGGTCCCCTGGAAGACTTTTGACTTTGAACACACAGGCCCAGCCCACCAGCCACCCCCAGCATTAGGTCTTGTTTCACCTAAGTGTTATTTACTTATTAAGATTTTTTTATGTGGATCATTTTTAAAGTCTTTATTGAATTTATTACAATACTGCTTATGGTTTAGTTTTTTGGCCATGAAGTATCTGGGATCTTAGCTCCTCAACCAGGGATCAAATCCACACCCCCTGCATTGGAAAAAGTTAGTCACTCAGTCCTGTCTGACTCTTTGTGACCCCATGGACTGTAGCCCAACAGGCCCCTCTGTCCATGGAGTACTCCAGGCAAGAATACTGGAGTGGGTTGCCATTTCCTTCTCCAGGGGATCTTCCCAACCCAGGGATCAAACCCAGGTCTCCTGCATTGCAGGGAAAATCTTTACCAATTGAGCCACCAGGGAAGCCGTGGAAGGCAAAGCGTTAATCACTAGACCACCCAGGAAGTTCCTCTCCTAAGTGCAATTGAATAATTTTGGTTCGTGATTTGTTTGCTAGCTATTTGCCTCAACTTCACTAGACTGTAAGCTTCCTGAGGGCAGGGAATATGTGTCCAGAATACCCTGCGTGCGGTGGCACACCAGGAAGTACTCAATAAATGCAGTTAATGAGTAAGTCAAGGACTAGATACTTTGCAGATTTGTAGATATGTTTGTGGGTAATTTTTCCATAAAAAGTGGCATATGTTCAGGCTCTCTGATCGGGTTCCATGGAGTGAGGACTGGGATGCTAAAAAGGCCTTAAAAGGGTCTTTTGAGTTTTCAAAGGAATCTAACTTCTGGTAGAAAGAAAGCATTTTAGGGAAAAATACAAGTGGAGGGCTGCCATGAAACTTGGCCTGTAGGCAAGGATTGCTTTTTCCTGTCAGATCCTACCAGGAAAAGATACAAAATGTACTTGCCCATTATATGTATCATTATTTAGGTAATTAATTAATATTTGGCCACACGGCTTGCGAGATTTCGGTTCTCCAACCAGGGATTGAACTAGGACCACAGCTGCGAAAGTCTAAAATCCTAACCCCTTAGGCCATTAGGGAACTCCATATTTATCATTGCTTATAAATTATATACATGTGTTATGTATATTTTCAGTATCAATATATGCAGATTTCTTTCTCATGAACCTTTGATGAACGTTCTAATATTTTATTTATCCAGTAAAGATGTCCTAATATTTGATTTTTGTGCCCTAGTGGGTTGTCTTGTGTACCCACTGTGGAAGTCACTGCTGGTGGCTGATGAGATCGTGGTCAGAGGAGTAGGCGCTGGGGTGGAGGGGGTGGCCTATATCTCTCAGACAGGAGGACCTGCTACCCACTACTACTAACAGCAATAGCAACCATATTTGGGCTTCCCTGGTGGCTCAGATGGTAAAGAATCCACCTGCAATGAGGGAGACCTGGTTTCCATCCCTGAGTTAGGAAGATTCCCCTGGAGGAGGGCATGGCAACCCACTTCAGTATTCTTGCCTGGAGAATCCCCATAGACAGAGGAGCCTGGAGGGCTACAGTGCATGGGGTTGCAAAGAGTTGGGCACAACTGAAGCGAATTAGCAAAACCAATATTTATTGGGTGATGAGAGGTTGAAGTACAAGGACCTGACCATGTGTGACTATAGAACTCTGACCCTCAAACCCTCCAGCAACCAGCCTGGGAAGCCCAAATGTAGGGCTTGATACCAATGGCTCAGAGTGGTCAGCATTTGGTCAGTAACTGCCTGCTTCTCTAATTTTTCTTCCCACTTAGGTCCCAATTTGAAAGTGAAAGTGAAGTCGCTCAGTCGTGTCTGACTCTTTGCGACCCCGTGGACTGTAGCCTGCCAGGCTCCTCTGTCCCTGGGATTCTCCAAGCAAGAGTACTGGAGTGGGTTGCCATTTCCTTCTCCAGGGGATCAAACCCAGGTCTCCTACATTGCAGGCAGACACTTTAACCTCTGAGCCACCAGGGAAGCCCTTGGGACCAATCAAGTAAAGCCAGATATGTTCCCTTAACCAATCACAGAGGAAGCCCTACTGCTGGTCTTCCTGCCTCCACCTTCTCCAGGCCAACAGCCTCCAGTCTGGGCATATACAGAGCCTCCCCTTCCCCTTTCCTTTCCACTGTAAAAAGCTTTCCCTCTCCTCTGCTTGTCTTTGAGTCTCTGCCAGACACAAGAGATGGTGGCTGACTCCTGTCAGTGAAAGAATGTTGCCTGCCATACCGGTAAACAAAGGATGTTGCAGCCATCAAGCCATCATACCACAGCTGCCCTGACCATGAGCCCTGGGAGGAACTCAGGATAGAAACAGGATACCCCCATGAAGCCATCAGCCACTGCAGCCACCCTCCCCGGCCCCAAAAGTGCACCCTGAGAAGACTCAGGATGGGAGAACATGGGATACTGGCCCCAGATAACTGAGGTGCCTGTTAAAGGAATGATTCAAAAAGCCTAGACGTTGGCCTCTTCCCACACATAGAAAAACACCAAATTCATTAACTTGAGACATCTGATTTTCTTTAATTAATAGTAATCTTTTCATGTTCTGACTATCTGATCTTTGTTGCAATAAAGAAAAGAAAGTGAAGTCGCTCAGTAGTGTCCGATTTTTTGCGAACCCATAAACTGTAACCTGCCAGGCTCCTCTGTCCATGGGATTTTCCTGGTAAGAGGACTGGAGTGGGTAGCTGCTCCCTTCTCCAGGGGATCTTCCCAACCCAGGGATTGAACCAGTGTCTTCTGTATTGCAGGTAGACTCTTTACCTTCTGAGCCACCGGGGAAGTTCTTACATATACTGGCTCCTCTCTTACTTTTTTTGAACAATTTCTCAGAGTTGTCTGAGAGGCCACATTCTGGACTTAAGTCCTCTGTTTTGTCTTAGGTTGTGAAGATTTTTCTTTCTTCAGTTGACACTTGCAGCAGCAAATTGAATATATAGCCTTTGCTTGTCCTCAGTTGAATTATCTGGGTTTATTTCCATACTGTTGTCTATATGTCTGTGCTGTGCTTAGTTGCTCAGTCGTGTCCGACTCTTTGCAGCCCCATGGACTGCAGCCCACCAGGCTCCTCTGTCCATGGGGATTCTCCAGGTCAGATACTGGAGTGGGTTGCCACGCCCTTCTTCAGAGGATCTTCTCAACCTAGGGATTGAACCCAGGTCTCCTGCATTGCAGGCGGATTCTTTACTATCTGAGCCACCAGTGAAGCCTAGCCCTGTGTGAAGTGATTTATACATATTTATCCTGGCAACTGGGCTTCGCAAGTGGTACTAGTGGTAAGGAACCCAGCTGCCAATGCAGGAGACTTAAGAGACATGGGTTCAGTCTCTGGGTTGGGAAGATCCCCTGGAAGTGGGTGTGGCAACCCACTCCAGTATTCTTGCCTGGAGAATCCCCATGGACAGAGGAGCCTGGTGGGCTACAGTTCATAGGGTCACAAAGAGTCAGACACCACTGAAGCAACTTAGCATGCAGGTACACATCCTTGCAGCTTCAGGAGGTAGCGGTACGGATATTATCCCTGTTTTACAGCTGAGGAAACAGATGAGACCCAGAGAAGTTAACTAACTTGCTCAGAATCACAGAGCTAAGTGGTGAGTCTAGGTGGATGTGTATGTGGTGCCTGGCACACGATGCAGACCCGTGGCACACTCATCATCTTGGTCTCTCCCTGTTTATTTATCCCCCTCATGGTAGTCTTTCCTCCACTGTACTGTGACTCCTTGAAGTGGAGGAAAGGATACAGTCTGTCTTTTTCTTTAAAAAGAAGCTTTGGCATTGAAACATGTATATTACCATATGTGAAATAGATCTCTAGTCCTGGTTCGATGCATGAGGCAGGGTGCTCAGGGCCGGTGCACTGGGATGACCCTGAGGGATGGGATGGGGAGGAAGGAGGGAGGGGGGTTCAGGATGGGGAACACATGTACACCCATGGCTGATTCATGTCAATGTATGGTAAAAACCAGTACAATATTGTAAACTAATTAGCCTCCAATTAAAATTAATTAATCAGAAAAAGAACAACAACAACCAACAGAATGACAATGGTAAAAAGGAAACTCGAGTAGGATCCTTCCCCAATGTAGAATATCAAATTATCACTCTGTATACTTTAGATTCTTAATTGTTTTGTCATTGATACTGTCAATAAAGTTGAGGGGAAATAAGCAAAAGAATAAAACCCCTCTGATGAAATAAAGAAAAGCTAAATACTATGTAACCTCTTAATGTGAAATCTGAAAACAAAAACACAAACCTGGAAACATACAGAGAAGAGATTGAGGGTTGCCAGACGTGAGGGCTAGTGGGAGAAATGAGTGAAGGTGGTCAGAAGGTAGACACTTCCAGTTATAAGATAAATGCCATGGGAATGTAACGCACAGCATGGTGACTATAGTCAAAGATACTGTTTTGTTTATTGGTGAGTTGCTAAGAGAGTAGATCTTCAAAGTTCTCATCATAAAAAAAAAATTTGTAACTTGCTATGGTGATGGATGTTAACTAGATTTCTTGGCATGAACATATATACAGTATATACAAATATCAAATAATTATGTTGTACACCTGAACCTAACTTAATGATGGATTCCAATTATATCTCAATTAAAAAAAAATCAAATAACAACTCCAATATCTGCTTTAATGTTCAGGCTTTTATGAGAGTGAGGGCTCAACCTCTCTGCTTCTGGAAGAATAACTAGATTGGCAAAGCCATAGGATAGAGATGAACCCCTGGTTTTCCTTGATGAACTTTCAAGTATTTTTTTTAAAGATAAACTGTACTGTATTATAATTAAAAGCTTTCTTATTCAATAAAACACTTTTAATAGAACTAAAATATTTACAAATAATTTTCTGACAAAGGACTTATATCTAAAATATATAATCTCAAAACTCAACAACAAGAAAACAAACAATTCAGCTTTTTAAAAAATGGCCCAAAGATTTGAACAGACATTGCACCAATTAAGATATTTAGATGGCAAAGTGTTTTTAACTTTGGTGATGGATTAGGGTGAGAGGTTTTTAACAGGCAAGCAAAAGTAACACAGTCAAGGCAAAGCTACACGTCATCTGGATCATGGTTGATGAATGAAAAATGTATCTGGAATCAAAACCCTTGGTGACCTATGGACAGAAATATATCTATTTCCTTCCTTTCAGCTTGCTATACAAACAGCTATACTAATAAGCCTCTTTTAAAAGTGTTTGTGCATGTTCCCACATGGATATTGCCATATGCAAAACAGATGGCCAGTGGGAATTTGCTGTGTGACGTAAGGGGCTCAACCCAGTGCTCTGTGACAGCCTAGTGGGATGGGATGGGGTGGGGCGTGGGAGGGAGGCTTAAGGGGGAGGGGACATGTGTATACACGGGGCTGATTCATAGTGATGTGCGGCAGAAACCAGGACAATATTATAAAACAATTATCCTCCATTAAATTTTTAAAAAAATATTTGTAGTTTAGCTGAATTTAATGCTTAGAAAGATTGTTGGAGCCATCCACAAGAAATTTCTTATTTTAAAGTTGAGAATTGATTTGCTTCTTGGGAACAGGTGGAATGAAACCCAGATTCCCTGATGAGCAGGCCACACAGCCACTGAGGTCTAATTTTGTTGGTTTTACTAGCTGGACTGGGGGCAAGTGGCATGTAGACAGATGGCAGTAATTGATTGAGGGAGGTCACCCACACTTTCAGGAGCCTCTGGGCACAGAGCGATTGATGACTCTGTAAATGGGCCCTTTAATCTCTGTGTATGTAGTTTAAGTGGCTAGGTGTGCTCCTTTTGGGTGTGAGAATTTTTTCAGCAGGCAGAAGCTATTTAGTTCTGTTTCTTCAGTTCAACATTCACAGAGCATGTTGGCTTTAGTCCAGAGTTTTCTTTCTTCCATCAAGACATGCAAGCAACCAGAGAGCTCCATCAAACTTGCTTGCCTTGACACCACTGATTTCATAAGCAGCTGCCTACAATAAATATTCAGCTGTTTATGTTTTTGCATATCTAACGTATGCCAACAGGTTCTTCAAATTTTGGTGTCATTGACCACCACTGAGAATCTGATGGAAGTTATAAGTGTTTCCTCCCAGAATAAAGGGTGTTTACAAACTTCTGGAGTCTTTTAGACATCTCTGGGGGAGAGAAGCTGATTAGGGACATGGAACAGTTCTTTTAAGCAGAATGAGGATGTAGTTTATGCTATACACTCTGTATACCATCAGTTGGTAATGTCCCCACACTTTGGGGTAATGTGGTTTTCCCAGGTGACCTTTCTTGTCTGGGTGATACTGATTCAAAAGTGGGCATTTTTTTTTACTGTTTTATTTTAATTATTATTATTATTTTGCCACACTGCTTGGCATGCAGGATCTCAGTGCCTGGACCAGGGATGGAACCCTTGCTCCTGCAGTGGAAGTGAGAAGTCTTAATCACTGGACCACTGGGGAAGTCCCCGGATATTGACAGGCTGGGGGCACTGGGAGACCCTGTCTGTGAGTGTGTGTGAATCGTGGCCACTCCTGGAAACTGTGTTTGAAATAAATGAGTGACTAGATCTCGAATAACCAGGAAGAATACAGAAGGAACTCAAGTGGAGATGTAAGGGCTTAGATGCTTGGGAGGCAGAGAAGGGTAGCTGATGGCTAGAGAATCTATTTGGTTGGAATTGAGAATAATAAAGCAGTGGCCACAGGGTGGAATTTCAGTGCAGGATTGCGGGATTGCATGAGTGCAGCACTTCTGTGTGGTAACAGGATTCAGGGTGTACCTATGACATGGGGTCACTCACTGGGTCTAGAGTGTCAGTTGTCACTTAGAAATATAGAAGCTGTCCAGGACGCATGTGGAATGTGAGGGGAGAAGCCTATAAGATTGATGATAAGGGATTTCCTGGTGGTCCAGTGATTGAAAATCCACCTTCCAATGCAGAGGGTGGAGGTTCGATACCTGGTCAGGGAGCTAGGTTCACACGTGCTGTGGGGCAACTAAGGCTGTGTGCCATGAGAGATCCTGCATGCCGCAAGTAAGACCTGATGCAGCCAAAAATTAAATACATAAATATATATATTTTTAAAGATTCTTGATAAAACCATGAGTTAATCTGGGTAAGGGACATCTCTGGCCTTAGCGGGATGAAAAGAAATCTCACTGGAGTTAAATCTTGCCTAAAAACTTTGTTCTTGTCGTTGTTCAGTCACTAAGTCTGTTGGACTCTTTGTGACCCCATGGACTGAAGCACGTCAGGCCTCCCTGTCTCTCACCATCTCCCGGAGTTCGCCTAAGTTCATGTCCATTGAATCCATGATACTATCCCAACCATCTCATCCTCTGTCATCCCTTTCTCCCTTTGCCTTCAATCTTTCCCAGAATCAGGGTCTTTTGCAATGAGTTGACTGAGGCTATTTCTTCTGTTTTTCTTCCAGCATCTTACTTCTAAATATGCTTATGCTTGGGAATCAGACCCACCATAGTTTAGAACCACTTACTACTGGGCTGTAAGCTTCTGCAACAGAAGAAATAGAACTTTTCTGTAACAGAGGGGGATGGGGTGAGTTTTAGGTGAATTTGCTTGGTACTGGTGTGAAAACCCTTCCTCCAAGTTTTCAGTTTGGACAACCCTGAAGTGTCCCAGAAACCCCAGAGATGTCTGCATTGACAAGATAGCTTACAACTGNTGACAGCTTCCATCGAATGTCTCCTCCTAATTATAAGGAGTCTTCACTTTGATGACGTTAGTAAGACCTGGCTCGGCTCAACCACTGTCCTCCCTGCAGTTGGAGCTAGAGACCAGCCTGGTGGCAGGCAGGGAGAAGGATGTCTTCTTCCCAGTTTCCAGTGATCCCTTCTGGGTCCTTCCAGGTGGGATGGGGTCAGATTTGCAAGCATCCTCGGAAAGGACCCCTTGAGCTTCTTGATATCACTCAACAAGTATCCAGGGGAATCCTTGAACTTGTACGTGCAGTGGGATGCTGCAATCCCACTGACCTCCAGCAGACAGCAGGGCCTGGTGGTAGGTGTGGACCAGCTGTAGGTGTTGTCTGCGGGGGTCTGGTGGGAGCTCTTCTCCTGTATGTCCAAGAACCAAGGCACAGAATGAAAGAAAAGCCCTCAATTCATTTCTGGGGGAACTGGATGCTTGTGGGATGGGCCTTATTACTTTACACAGATCCGGGCCATAGACTGATCCATAAGCCGCAAAAGCACACAAGGTATCTGGCACCCTTAAGTGTCAGGCTGTACCCAAGGACACAAGTCATTTCAATTAGGTAACAGAATATGACNGAACTGGATGCTTGTGGGATGGGCCTTATTACTTTACACAGATCCGGGCCATAGACTGATCCATAAGCCGCAAAAGCACACAAGGTATCTGGCACCCTTAAGTGTCAGGCTGTACCCAAGGACACAAGTCATTTCAATTAGGTAACAGAATATGACGGAGAAGGCAACGGCACCCCACTCCAATACTCTTGCCTGGAAAATCCCATGGACGGAGGAGCCTGGAAGGCTGCAGTCCATGGGGTCGCTGAGGGTCGGACATGACTGAGCGATTTCACTTTCACTTTTCACTTTCACGCATTGGAGAAGGAAATGGCAACCCACTCCAGTGTTCTTGCCTGGAGAATCCCAGGGATGGGGGAGCCTGGTAGGCTGCCATCTATGGGGTCACACAAAGTCAGACATGACTGAAGTGACTTAGCAGCAACAGCAACAGAATATGATATACACCCCATCAATGCCCCTAATAGGAATAATAAAATACTAAGTGGTATTCACTAAGTGCCACTGACACGCCGGGACTCGTTTGGTCTTTCCAGCAACACTAAGGCTAGGTGCTGATAACTCCCCTTTAGGGGAGTACTCCCTGGTGGCTCAGATGGTAAAGAATCTGCCTGCAATGCAGGAGACCGGGGTTTGATCCCTGGGTTGGNGGAATAATAAAATACTAAGTGGTATTCACTAAGTGCCACTGACACGCCGGGACTCGTTTGGTCTTTCCAGCAACACTAAGGCTAGGTGCTGATAACTCCCCTTTAGGGGAGTACTCCCTGGTGGCTCAGATGGTAAAGAATCTGCCTGCAATGCAGGAGACCGGGGTTTGATCCCTGGGTTGGGAAGATCCCCTGGAGAAGGAAATGGTTACCCACTGCAGTATTCTGGCCTGGAGAAGTCCATGTAGCCTGGTGGGCTACAGTCCATGGAGCTGCAAAGAGTTGGATACAACCGAGGAACTAACACTCCCCTTTAAGTAACTTGCTCATAATCACCCAAGTAGGGGGTGACAGAGCTGGGAATTGAAATTCTGACAGAACTGGGATAGTCTGGTTCCAGAATTGAGGTTCTCAGCTGCTTCACTGACTTGTCTTAATCTTTTTCTTTTTTTAATGTGGACCATTTTAATGGTCCAAACCATGAAGAATTTGTTACAATACTGCTTCTGTTTTATATTTTGGTTTTTTGGCTGCAAGGTATACGGGCGCTTAGCTCCCCGAACAGGGATCAAACCTGCACCCCTTGCACTGGAAGGTGAAGTCTTAACCACTGGACTGCCAGGGAAGTCCAATCTTAGGTGTGCCTCAGAGTCACAAAACTCCAATACTGTGGCCACCTCATGTGAAGAACTGACTCATTGGAAAAGACCCTGATGCTGGGAAAGATTGAAGGCAGGAGGAGAAGGGGACAACAGAGAATGAGATGGTTGGATGGCGTCACCGACTCTGTGGACATGAGTTTGAGTAAGCTCCAGGAGTTGGTGATGGACAGGGAAGCCTGGCGTGCTGCTGTCCATGTGGCCACAAAGAGTTGGACATGACTGATCGACTGAACTGAACTGAACTGAGAGTCACATGGAGAGCCTTTTAAGATGTAGATTTCTAGGCCCCACCCACAGAGTCTCCGATTCAGTAGCTTTGGGGTGGGGGTCGGGGTGCTGAGACTGTATCTGGGACAAGCCTGTGGCCTGAACCATGACCCAGAGCCCTCTGCTGCCTATGCCAGACAGATGGAAGAGGAAAACCCACTTGCCTGTTGGTGGGAATCAGAGTGAGGACTTCTGGAAAGCTGAGAGTTTGGTTCAGATGGACTGGGGTCCTGGCCTCTTTTCCTGTGTGCTCTTTTGCCCTGTAAGCAATTTCCCCATCTGGCGTGGGGATGACCACCACCGGGGACTGGTTGCCTGGGTTAGAAAGAAGTGTTTTCTTGACTTGCAGCCTCTGAGGGGAAGCAGGCAGGAAGACTGGGTTTCAAGGTTTTCCTGAACAAGCCAGGAGTTCAAGCTGCAATTAGACAGATGTTATCTTTCTGGCTGACAAATGTAATTTGCAGTGACCTTCGCCCTCTCCACCCCACCCCACAGCGCTCCATCCTCTGCCGGTGCCTGTTTTGGGTAAAGCGGTCCCACCTGTTGACTCTGCAGGCCTGCTGAGGTCTCCTGCTGCGGCGGGAGGGTGTGGCCGTGGGACTCGGATTCCCGTGTCTACTTGCACTGCTGCGTCTCCACTCCTTGCTACTGAAGGAGAACAAGGAAACCTTGATCTTGGTGCTCCTTATTGTTTGGGAATTAATGGAGGGCTTAAGAGAGCCAAGCACTGGGCATACAGGAGGGGCCCAGCCCCTTGGGTACCAAGTGGGAGCTGGTGTTTAATGACGTTCAGGTTTCTCAGACCTTTCCTGGGGACTCATATGAAGTTCAGGCAGGAGACGCAGCACAGCCATCTGTAGTGTCCTCTTACCCCGGAAACAGTTTCTTGGGTGGCCTGCAAGGGCCCCTCTGGGCTGGGGGCGCCAGGAGTTATCCAGACTTCCTCATAACGGGCCTCTCTGCTAAAACTCGTAGTACCTGTCTTTTGAAAAGTGGTTGCAACGCTGTTGTTTTGTTCTTAATGCAGGGTGAGAAGGACACTTTAAAGGGAAGGTGGAAAAGCTAAAATGGAGGGAAAGCACACTGAGATGATTTTGCTCCCTTCCCTCCAGACCCGCTCTGACATCTGCCCTTCCATCTTTACCATTGGGCACCCACTGCTGCCCCCTTACTGCTGCTGTAGCGCCCTTTAACCCAAGCCCCAGCCTCTGTTCTCTCACCCTCCCTTTCAGGACTCTGGCTGTCTGCATGGAAAGCATTGCTTGCAAAGGGCCCAAGACCTTCCAGGAGTTTTGTGTTTCCTGAGGAACTGTGATCAAGCCTGGAAGCTGATAGTCAAGACCGACCACTGTCAGCCCACGTTCCCACCCTGGCCCAGTGCTTCTGCCTCCTCCAGCCAGGCTGATCCGCTTGCTGAAATAGCCCTGCATTTGTCTTAGGGCTGCATCTTCCATGTTTCAGCTCCAGTCTTTGAGAAGTGCTAGTTGTCCTGATTTGCTCTCTCCATCCGCTTTCTACATTCATATGTCCTTTGAAGCTTGACTCAAGGTCACTGCCTGGGGGGCGGAAGGTTGTGCCAAGTCCCACCGTCTGAGCTCTTCCTGCACCAGGTTGCTTGAAGCTTCCTTGCCCATGTCCATTGCACCCATGGCTTTGACTCTAGGGCCTTGGTGGCTTTACCTTTTGAGTTCAGAACTGGACTACAGGTGTTTTGAGGACTTGAACCATATTTTGAACTATTTAGTACCATGCCCATCCTTCAGCATCTGTCATAACACCCTGTATGTCATGTGTGCTAAAGATTTATTGGTTGATTAGTTGGATGGAAGCTAGTTTTAGGAGCTAAATGGTAACCATAGAGGACATAACCTTGACTCTGTAAAGACTGGATTATGTGGGCTGGATGTGGTTGGAGGAAGGAGTTGGAAAGACAGCTGGGGAGAGTGAGTGTGAGGTAGTCATCTTGCCTGCACCATCTTGAGGCCACCTCTGGTCCTTCACCAGACCCTGACTAAAGGGCACTAGAACCTTCAGAGGAGCCTGGAAGTGAAGCAGTTAGCCAGGTTAAAGACTAGCACTGTTCAGTATGCTTTTTGTGAATGTGTGGTTTTATAACATGCTGGTTTTATATTCCTTTTCTCTCTAGAGTAGAATTAATTCATATTTTATCATGGAAATTTTAGAAAATCCAAAACCATTATGCAGAAGAAAATAATATTTGTTTATTTATTTATTTTTTTAATGGTGGTTTTGTACTGACGTTAGGAAAATGGATGAAGGGACAGACAGAATTCCTGATAGAATTTCCATGTAACTCTGTACAGGGCTCTTGGCTGTCTGTCACCTTCTGAGGACGTTATTTGTTTTCTGTCATTTTAGAGCTGAGAAAGATGAGGCTTCGAGAATGCTGTGTGACTTGGCCAAGATGACACAGACAGTGAGGGGCAGAGTCAAGATTCCAGAATATCACGGTCCTTTTCCCAGGTTCAGCATCCCCCGATAGGTCAGGATGAAGGTGGTGGGCGGTCATGTGCCCCATGCAAGCCCCGAGCTCTGGCTGGTGACCTCGCCCCTCATCCACGCCCTGGTGCAGGGACTCACAAGGGTACATGTGACTACTCCATCCGGTAAGCCTAGGGCCCTGCTGTCGTAAGAGGAAATGCAATCGATTGAGGTTAGGTTCCAAATTTAGATTTCAGAAGGATATTGAATAGAAGCAGAGTTGCTTGAAGAAATTGAAAACCTTTGCGGGCATGGAGAGAAGTCAAAATTACGCAGCCTGGTCCTGCCCCCGAGCCACACAGACAGATGAAGCTGGAGTCGGAGCTGCAGGAAACCGACATGTTCCCAAACAAGCCACCTGCAGCCCGCACAGCCTGCTGCGTCAGCCGGGCCCATGAGGCGGAGAAAGTTAGTGGCGCAGAAGGACAGGGCAGAGGTGTGTTCTCTGGGCCTTTGAGGTGGCATTGGAAGGAGAGGGATTGTATACTGAAAGCATCTCTTCCTGGATGCCAGAGCTGACCCTGAGCTGTTCTTTCTCGGAATATATGTGTGCTGATATAGATTGTTGAGCTGGAGGGTGCTAGCATTCCCAATGGGAAGGAGGTAAGGGGGAGAGAGCCAAGGGCACGTGTTCGCATTAAAATCACTCCTTGCAGGGGAGCCTCAGAAGGGTACCAGGGCAGTGTGAGTCTTAGGAGCTGCGTGTAGGCTTTCACTGGGGCTTCCAGGTGGCTCAGTGGTAGAGTCCGCCCGCGAGTGCAGGAGACGCAGGTTCGATCCCTGAGTCAGGATCCTTGAATAGTGAAAGTAGGTGATTTATCCCAGGTGGCTCAGTGGCAAAGAAACTGCCTGCAATGCAGGGGATGTGGGTTCATTCCCTGGGTAGGGAAGATCCCCTGGGGAAGGAAATGATAACCTACTTCGTATTCTTGCTTGGGAAATCCCATGGACAGAGGAGTCTGGCAGGCTACAGTTCATGGAGTTGCAAAGAGTTGGACACAACTTAGCAACTAAACAACAACAACAGGCTTTCATCAGGGCTTAGTGGCCAGCAGGGGCCCGGGTGTGTGGAAGGCTGATCAGCAGAGCCAAGGCCTGGGCACTGGAGGGAGGCTCACTTCTTTTACCTCTGACGGACTGATGACATCTGGTGGCTTCCAGAGAGATGGGAGGCCCGGTTCTTGGGCAGCCTTGGGATACAGGCACATCTGTGTTGGCCAGTGTGTGTGCCGGGCACCCTGCCAGCAGGGGCAGCTGCCTCCTGCCTGGCCCAGAATAACTAGGGAGAGGCCACCAGCGTCATTGTCGAGGAAGAACTCTGATGCCCTGACCTTTGCTGTTGCCAAATCTGGAGTGTCCTTTGTGGACGGGGAAAGGCTCGGCAATTAGAATGACCATGGAGAGGTGGAGCGTGGGCACAGTGGAGCCCACGTTTAATGGAGAAACACCTAAGGTCAGACACCTGAGTCTTTAAGACTATAATATTGGGAGAAAGGGTGTTCTCTTGGGCGGCAGGCAGTCTGGGTTTGATGACTGGTTCTGTCACTTATTAACTGTGTGACCTACCTTGGGCAGACTTGTGGGCACAGACTTGTGGGCACAGACTTGTGGGCACAGCGGGTGAAGGAGAGGGTGACCGAATTGAGAGTAGCATTGACATGTATACACTATCGTGTGTAAAATAGATGATGATAGCTTCACCACCATTTCTCAGCTGTGAAATGGGGATGCTGTGAATCAGGTTGAGCAGGGATTCACAGTGAATCCGTGGCATGAGCCACGGTGCCCAATGTGTGGCAGCTGGGAGAATGCTTTTTTTTTTTTTAATTGGAGGATAATTGCTTAACAAGTGTTGTGTTGGTTTCTGCTGTACATCAGCATCCAAACATGTGTGTGCTCAGTCATGTTTGCCTCTTTGTGACCCCGCGGACTGAAGCCTGCCAGGCTCCTCTGTCCGTGGAACTTTTCAGGCAAGAATATTGGAGTGGGTTGCCATTTCCTCCGCTAGGGGATCTTCCTGTCTTGGGGATTGAGCCCATGTCTCTTGTGTCTCCTGCATTGGTAGGCGGCTTCTTTAGCAATGGAACACCTGAGAAGCCCTACAACGTGAATCAGCCATAAGCATACATATCGTCCCCGCTCCCGAGCCTTCCTCCCCTGCCGTGGCCCCGTCCCACCCTTCAGCAATAGGTGGTCACTGAGCGCCAGGCTGAGCTCCCTGTGCTGAACAGCAGCTTCCCACCAGCTGTCTGTTTGACACACAAGGGTGTGTATATGGCAATGCTGCTGTTGATTCGTTCCCCCTCCTCCACCCGCTGAGCCCACAAGTCTGTCCTCCACCTGTGCATCTCAATTTCTGCCCTGCAGATAGGCTCATCAGTACCACATTTCTAGATTCTGTATACATGTGTTAATATGCGGCATTTGTTTTCCTTATTCTGACTGACCTCACTCTGTATGACAGGCTCTAGGTTCACCCACTTCAGTTCAACTGACTCAACTTCGTTCCTTTTAATGACTAATATTCCATTGTACATATGTACCACAGCTTCTTCATCCATTTACCTGGTGATGGGCACCTAGGCTGCTTCGATGTTCTGGCTACTGTAAAAAGTGCTGCAGTGAACATCAGGGTACACGTGTCTTTTTGAATGAGTGCTCATTCTTTGAGGAAAGGAGCCTTTGCTTGCTTGTTCCTCGTCTTAGGTCTGATGCTGAGAAGCCCCCTGGCCTGGAATAGGTGCTCAGCAGATATATCTGGAATGGATGCGTGAACAGTTGTGCTGGTCCTTGTTACCTGAGGTGTAATCTCAAGATAGGGCAGGAAAGGTCTGTGTTGCTCTTAAGTTGCTTAAACTCTTTAAATCTTCTCTTTTTCATGGTTTTGTCCGAGGCTGAATTCTGTTTCCTCCATTTTCTCCTTCTCCATCTGCCACTTAAGTTATCGTAGTGGTGCCTTTGGATAATCGCTTTTGAGGCCTGGGAGAAGAAATGGTCGCCTGTATATATCAAATCCCATTGCACAAATGTTGGTCATTTCCGTCTATTTGTGAGCACTTCCTCATTGCGGGGCATGGGTTAGCTGCATGGCTGCAGAGATGTGGATGGCATGCCCACCTAGACATCTGTGGTCCAGTTGGAAGGGTGGGTTTGTAGTTTCACCAGGTGTACATGAAGTTTGGGAGGTAGAATGAGTATGGCGGTGGTGAGACCTGACCTGGCCCTCAGTAGGTGCTTGACCAAGCAGTGTTGAACTTGAAGGTGAGAACTCTAAAGTTTTAACACATAGACCAGAGGACCCAGGTAGTGAGACCACTTGGGGGCCTGACATGGAAGCAAATCATAGAAGGTGGTCAGGCAGGGCGATTGACACAGGGAACGAGTAGAGGCAGAGATAGGCCAAGGGACAGAAGGAAGGCCGTGTGACCCTCATTGGCCACGTGGCGCTTGCTTAGAGGACCAAATGGAGGCTCAACCCAGCCCGGCTTCAGCCTCTGGCCAAGTTAGAGGTAAACCTGTAGACGTGGGGACCTATTGGATGAAGCGGTCACTGCAGTGATGACGTAAGGGGATCGAGGTTGTGTTGGGATTTAGCGTGCACTCAAGTAGATGGGAAAGTGAGTTAGAATCCAACAATAGGTAGAAAGTTCTGGGGTCGCTGGCCCAGCCATACCTCTGGCTCAGGACTCAGTGAGCCCTCTGGGCCTCAGTGATTCCAGGCACCCTTCCCCTCTGACCCCTCGCCTTGGCCACATCCTGAGCTGGCCCTTTGGAAAACCAGAATCAGCCCTCGGCACGCTGAGCTGCGCGCTCCCCACCCTGTGGGGGCTCCCCACTCCATGAGTTCACGGAGGTGTTCTCAGCCCTTCAGCCTCGCCCATTGCTCGCCTTTCCTCTGGGTCCAGCCTTTCACATCAGCCAGGATGGGAATTCTCTTCCCAGCTCCTCCCAGGCTCCTCTGTGCCCTCTGCTTCATCCATCTCGTGGCCCCCTAGTCCCGGATCGGCTGATTCCCAAGGAAAAGCCCACGCAGGCAGGCGTTGGCGCCCTCACCATACCCTCTGCAGTCTTAGGTTGGCCCTGAGCTTGCCCAACACCTGCTGGTAGGTCTTCCTTTCTGTTCCCCGTTTGTTTCTGAATCAAAGAGGAAGTAGAAGTGGAGTGGAGGGGTTCTGCGGTGGCGATGGATGGGAAGCGTTCTCTGCTCCAAACCCGTCTCCTCCTGCCCCTCCCCTGCTGCTGCTCTCAGGTGACCCAGAAGCCTGTCTGTTCCAGCTGCTGCGGCAGCAGCCCCCTGCCTGGAGGCGTTAGCCCAGCATGGCTGTTGCAGCCACAGTCCCTACAGGTCTGCCTTCTGAGGCCACCACCGGGCATCTGGGTCCTCCTGCATTTCATGGACTCAGCTGGAGTGCCCTGTCACAGGAGAAGGCCTGCTTCCTGTGCTGAGGGGACCAAATGATGGAACTCTGAAAATCAACTGGGGATGCCAGCTCCCCACAGGGTGGCCCTTGACGGGGGAATAGGAGTGCCCCGTCAGCTGGGAAGGCGTTTCTGAATTCTGGGTAGCACTTGAAAAAAAATGCAGGGCTTACTTGGCTGAAAGACCTTACTCTGCTTTTGTTATGACACCTCGCGGGTCTTTAGACTGCTTGACATGTGGATGACAATTGGCTTAGCCGCTGATAGAGAAGTTTTCCCTTTTAATAATGTTCCTGTCATGGCTAACTGCAGAGCCTCAGCCTTGCCATGCATGAGTAATAAACTGCTGCCGTAATTACAGGTGGCCACAGCCAGACGCCAGCACACGAGCTTGCTGACAGTTAACAGGGAGCAGGGTTCCAGAAGAGCCTCCTTCCAGCCCTGCCTCCGACACAATGGCTAATCGTGTGATTACTGTTTACTGAGGGCTGTCTCATGGTTGCACGGGGCTTGTTAGGTGCTATACTTTGCTGCCGGAAAGACTGAATAACAGTCAGGAGACTGGGGATCTACTTCTTTGTATTTCTAGGGACCAAAATGTCAGTAAGAGTGGCATGACTTTAGAGGACTTCCCTGGTGGTCCAGTGGCTGAGAATCCCCACTCCCAATGCTGGGGGCCCGGGTTCAATCCCTGGTCAGGGAACTGAAAGTTTGCATGCTGCAACCAGAGACCCTGCATGCTGTAACTAAAAGCTGGCACAGCCAAATAAAGAAAATAAATATTTTTTAACAAAGAGCTACCTGACTTTAGGGTCTTTTGACTTTCAGATTTTGAATAATGCTCCCCTTCTCCCACCCCATCCTATTAAAATCTCACACATCCTCTAAGAACCAATTCAGATGTCCTTTATTCCTTGAAGCCTTCCCTGCCACCTTGTCAGAGTTAATTGTTCCTTCTTCTGGGCTTACGGTACTCTGTGTGGGTCTACTTTTAGCTGTTGTTTATCTCTGCCTTGCATCACAATGAATCATTTACTTGGTAACAGTTTGCAAGGGAATAGGTTTTATTCATTAACGTTTCCTATTTTTATTTTTTTATTGAGTTACAGTTAATACATAAGTTACAGATGTACAACATACTGATTCACAGTTTCTAAGGGTCATACTTCAGTTTTAGTTATTATAAAACGTTGGCTATATGCCCTGTGTTGTTCAGTATATACTTGTAACTTTTTTACACAATAGTTTGTATTTCTTAATCTCCTACCCCTATCTTCCCCTTCCACCATTCTGTGTCCCCACTGATAACCACTCATTTGTTCTGTGTGTCTATGAGTCTGTTTCTTTTTTGTTATATTCACTAGTTTGTTTTATTTTTTAGATTCCACATATAAGTGATATTATACAGTATTTGTCTTTCTCTTTCTGACTTATTTCACTAAAGCCTAATACCCTCCTGGTCCATCTATGTTGTTGCAAATGGCAAAATTTCATTATTTTTATGGCTGAAAAGTATTCCATTGTCTATTTTAAAACCCTTCTCTATGTCATTTAGAAATTAATTCATCAGCAAGTAACTTGTTTTCACTTAACAAGTCCAGAAGTAGTGTCAACCAGCACTGGTCTGGAACTGTGAAGTCATCATGATGACATTATAATGTCATAATTCATTATATTTTCTCGGTCATTTCTTCATGGTCACAAGATGGCTGCAGTAGCTCCAGTCATTGTGTCTTTGTATAACGTAGGGCATACTGTGCCACTGGTCACATCTCCTATTGTTTAATCAAGGAAGAAAACCTTTTCCAGATGTCTTCTTGCTAAGCTCATGTGGTCCAGAGAATGGCCACATGGCCAACCTTACTTCAAGAGAATAGTTGCTTTTCAGAGAAGTAAGTACGGTAGAGGCAAAAGAGAAGGAGAGAAAGAATGGTGTTTGTATTGTGAAACTGTGGTATCTGCCATCTTACACTCCCAATATTTTTTCAGCAAATAGCAAAATAAAGTAACACTCTATGCTGTCTAGAAATTCAATAAACTAAAATATTAAGTCCTTGGGCATTCTGGTTAACTTGGATTTGATCTGAAGACATCTCATAGATTGAAACTACCGTGTACAACCACATTTTGTCAATGCTGAGATGCACATTTTTACATTCTGAAATTGAGATTCACTTTATGATCAGTAGTGTGTCACAGTTTAGTTGGCAGCACTTTCCTCTTCTGGGTACATAAAAATGGCGTCGCTGATGACTGAAGGCATCTTCAGTTCAGTTCAGTTGCTCAGTCGTGTTNTTGATCTGAAGACATCTCATAGATTGAAACTACCGTGTACAACCACATTTTGTCAATGCTGAGATGCACATTTTTACATTCTGAAATTGAGATTCACTTTATGATCAGTAGTGTGTCACAGTTTAGTTGGCAGCACTTTCCTCTTCTGGGTACATAAAAATGGCGTCGCTGATGACTGAAGGCATCTTCAGTTCAGTTCAGTTGCTCAGTCGTGTTCGACTCTTTGCCACCCCATGAATCGCAGCACACCAGGCCTCCCTGTCCATCACCAACTCCTGGAGTTCACTCAGACTCACATCCATCGAGTCAGTGATGCTATCCAGCCATCTCATCTTCTGTCGTCCCCTTCTTCTCCTGCCTCTAATCCCTCCCAGCATCAGAGTCTTTTCCAGTGAGTTAGCTCTTCGCATGAGGTGGCCAGAGTACTGGAATTTCAGCTTTAGCATCATTTCTTCCAAAGAAATCCCAGGGCTGCTCTCCTTCAGAATGGACTGGTTGGATCTCCTTGCAGTCCAAGGGACTCTCAAGAGTCTTCTCCAACACCACAGTTCAAAGCATCCATTCTTCGGCACTCAGCCTTCTTCACAGTCCAACTCTCACATCCATACATGACTACTGGAAAAACCATAGCCTTGACTAGACGGACCTTAGTCGGCAAAGTAATGTCTCTGCTTTTGAATATGCTGTCTCAGTTGGTCATAACTTCTCTTCCGAGGAGTAAGCGTCTTAATTTCATGATCTTTGTAAATATACATGCATGCCACAGTGTACCATGTGCAGTGCTGTCGTTGGACATCTAATACATATCCTAGGGATTCCCTGGTGGCTCAGTAGTAAAGAATCCACCTGCCAATGCAGGAGACGCAGGTTCTATTCCAGGGTTGGGAAGACCCCCTGGAGGAGGAAATGGTAACCCACTCCAGTATTCTTGCTGGAAAAAGCCCGTGGACAGAGGAGCCTGGCGGGCTGCAGTCTTCAGGGTCACAAAGAGTGCTCAGGACTGCACACGTGCATGCCTGATGCGTATCCAGTGTTGCGTGTCGCTTAAGCCCACATCAAGCCTGTGCACACTGTTATACCCATTTGACAGTCGAGGAAGCTGAAACTCAGAAAGCATTGGTCCAGAGACAACCACCAGCTGCCTTTATCTGTCTTTGTTGGTGAAGCTGGCACTTTCTGACTTACAGGTGTGGGACTTGGTTCCAAGTAGCATTGGTGGCTGGTCCAGGGATTGCCGAGGGAGGTGTGGGGGGATGCAGTTTCAGGAAGGCAGCAGGGACCCTGGCTTCCCTTAGGTTTAGCAGCTACTGGTGTGTATAAAGTTGTAAAGCTGTTAATTCTAGAGCTCTGAATTATGCTGTGTGAGCATTAAATCCAGGCCATAATTAGAACAAAATGTGAGAAAAGTGAAATTGATATTAAGTTAATTAAAAGGCTTTGCTTATATTTGCAAGGAAATTAGCACAACGAGACTGCTGACAAGTGCACATTGTTAATTTCTTCTTCGTTTGGGCAACTCTCAGCAGGCCTGGGGCAAGCTTTGTTCTTGGCTTCTGCCCTGTGCCCCCCCGCCCATTGAATCTCCATCTTATTGGTATCATGGTGGCTTTAGTCGAGCAAGCTGCAATATCATCTTCTGATGGTCATTTTTTAATGGATACTAAGCTTTGAAGAGAAACCACCCTATCCCGTTGAGGGCTCAGGCCCTTGGGGTGTGTATATGGTGCTTCAAAGCTCTGTGTCGACGTGTAGCCAGTGCAATTGACCGAGGTGGTTCCTTCACATCCAGAAGGTATTCCCTTTGGCCCAACACACCCAGGTCATTCCTTTTCGTCATCCTGACCTAGGTCACAGATTGGGTTGGCATGTGCAGTGTAGAACTTTAATCTGGAATTCCTAGAAGGGTGGAGACTATCGTTCTCATGGAACCATTTATACCAGATCAGGGTCTGGATTAGGGAGGTGGATATTAGGTAACCTAGAACTGCCTTGGTCTCTGGTTGGGGTGGCATTGGCAATGCCGTATTCACTGAGAGACTGTGTTTTCCTCTTGGGCACAGAGCTTATCTTCAGGCCCCCAGCAGTTGCGTGGGGAAGGGGGGGCATGTGACTGAGTTCTGGGCATTGGAAGATAAGAGGAAGTGATGTTTGCCACTGTCAAACTAGACAAACAAAATACCCCATGGGGTCCCCCATGCCTGCCTTCTTTAAGTGGCCTTGGAGTCTACATCTTGATGGCAGAAAGGATGGAAGGATCCTCAGTCCCTGAGTGGCTGTGTGAAACAGTAGCATCCTGTCTTCCTCAGCCCTCTCTCGATATCTCTGTGCATTGGATGTTTGTGTTAAGCCATTGAGATCTTGGAGCTTATCTGTTCTGACAGCTAGTGTTAATCATCCTGGCTAATTCAATTAGGCAGGTCTGGAACACTAGTCTCCCTGAGTCACAGGACAGTCTGTCTCCATCCTTGATGAATATGACCAGCAAATACTGAGCCATCAGTGGGCTGGGATAAGGTGGTTGAATTAAAAGCCACCTGGCTGCAGACGTGCTTCTCTTTCTCTGCTGCTGGCTTTAAGAAAGCAGTCTTGTTTTTCAGTGTCCCAGTGTTCTATTTACAGAATGATGGAATGATTATAATCATCTCCTACTTATGCTCCAGGTTGGAGTTGAGGGCTAAGTGTTGAAATATGGCTAAGTTGTTTGCAATTATAAACAACTAAATAATATATGCATTGTCTTTATTACAGCTTCAGCTGATAGGCACTGGCATTCTTCAAGATGAGACAAACTGAAAAGGTTAGTTTAAGAATTAGCAATTAAAAAAAATCATGATCTTTGCTGCCACTGAGTTTTAAATCATGCAAACATTTATGTTTGTGCCAAAGATCCACAATTTCCTTTAGAGCAATTACTGAAATGCATTCACAAGATAAAAATGGAGTTTGGGGAAGAATATTTAAGAGCTCTTTAATGATGTTAAAAACTTTGCTAATTTGCCAAGTTGTTCTGAAATCCACTTCAGTTTTTTTTCCTGCCTACCCATCTTCTTGCAATTGAACTGGTTCCAGGAGATTTGAAGAAAGGGTCTGAAACTAATATGAAAAATACACGAATCTCATGAAATATCGTTTCAAGAGTCTTTTCCTTTTCCTTCATTAGCTGAAGGTGCACACTGGGGAAGGTTTAAGAACCCTCGGGCTGTGTTTGCTTGCACAAAACCTTTTGGGGAGAAAACAAAAGCTAAACAGTAGTTACTAAGGGGTGGTTTGGATTAAACGTGTTTCATTTATTACTCTTCGGTGGCTTGTATGCACAGACCCTTAGGAAGGAGTAGACTGTCTTCATTTCTTCATCCTCATCTTCCTCACTCAGATCTCAGCTTGGTACAACTGCAGCCAGGGAAAGCTTGTGGTTCCCCCAGAGTCCCTGCTCCATGGGTGTTCCAGCTTCCCTGGGGATCCAGATTCATCCTTCCTCTTTCCGACCAGCTTCCCGGGGGGTCCAGATTCATCCTTCCTCTTTCCGACCAGATAGGATCTAGTGTAATGGTGCGTATTCCAATAGTAAGTTCACGGTTGCCTCTCATGGATGGATCTCTTGAAAGCCTAATCCTCAGAGGAGAAAGTTCAGTAGCGCTGAGTTCCAGGCAAGAGACAGAGATGCAACTCTGACCCCATCAGCTGACCCCACCAGCTACTTCCCTAACCATATGACCTCTGAGAGGGTTGGGGGGGGGGAATACAGTGGACTGAGTACGGGCTTTCCAGTTAGGTGGATGAAATCTCAAACTTCCTTATGGCTACTTAACAGAGCTAAGCCAAAGCTTGGATTTAGGGCAACTTACATAAAATGAGCCCCAGTTTGCCCATCTAGAAGACAGCCGCTGTGTTTAGAAGTGTGATAAAGCCTGTTCAAGATGGTACTTGTCAAATACCTTGAGGAGTGCCTGTATTTAGGAGAATGTTGATAAACAGTTTTATGAATACCATAGCAGTGTTAACGGGACCATTTCCTGCTTTTTGAAACAAATATTTAGTTCTTCTAAGACTCCACTTTCTCCCTGCTGAACTCTAGAAAAGATTTAAAGTCTGTTCAAGTTGTATAATTTTATGGATCAGAAAGGTAGTCCATGAATTGCAGTGTCTTTTCATGTAAACAGTGGCTAATCAGGACTGGTTAGATTTGCACCTTTTGGCAGCAATACAAAGTTCAATCTAAAGAAAGAAGTGATTTTCCTAGGTGTGGTGGTTTGACACCATTCCCGGCAAAGGTGGAGTTGAATTCCTCTCCCATTGCTTATTATGGGTTGACCTGAGTGACGTCCTTCTAGTGAGTGGAGTTGAATGGAGATGATGTTGCATGACTTCTGAGTTAGGATCATGAAGGGTGACAGCCTTCCGACCTGATGCTCTCTCTGAGGACGTGCATCTTTGAAGCCTAAAAACTAGGCTGCACTGAAGCCACCATGCTGGAGAGACACGTGGAGAGAGAGAGAGAGACTGAGAGATGGAGAGGGTGGTCCAAGAAGTCTCACCTGTTCCAGCTCTCAGTTGGTTCTGTCTTCCCAGTGAACGAGCCAGACACATAAGCGAGCAAGCCTTAGTAGCCTCAGGACCCCCTACCCCCACTGCCTTCCAGCCTCCCCAGCGGATGTCCAGTGGAACAGCCATGAGCCTTCCCCTCCCTACGCCCTGCCTGAATTGCAGATTCATGAGCAAAATAAATATAGTGGTTGTTTAAAGCCACTAGCTTTTGAGGTGGTTTGTTACTTAGCAATAAATAACTGGAACGCTGGGTCATTCTCCTTGTGTTTAATCAAGTGGTTTTTTTTTTTTTTCCTCCTCACTGTAAGAAATAGAGGACTTGATGATGATAACAGTGTTAACAGTAATAAATGTAACAATAGTTAACATTTATTGTGCACTTGCTAGAAGTACCCAGCACCATGCTGAAGACTTAAATGAACATAAAAGTAGATAATGAATATTTTCGGTAAGTCTTAGGTTTACATACCTCTGATAGACTGCCGATAGCAGCCTGACTATTGCAGATGGGGTTAGGTTGGCCAAGAAGCTGAGGCATCGTTTAACCAAGTTTCTCCTTTAGCCTGAACCACTGTATTTAGGTGGGAGAGGAAAGGAGCCCAGCCCTGGTGGCTCATGTGGGTATCACTTATTTAACACAGAACATCATGTCCTCTCTCATGGACCCTTGCACCAGAGTTTCCAATATTGCGCTATTTCAGGTCTTTTAGCAGAAACAAGAACACACTTGACAGAGCCTGTTTCTGTAGGAGACAGATGATTTCCTACTTTTCGGGGAGCCTGGAGAATTTGGTGTTTCTGCAAAGGATACACAGTGCTAAACCTACAGAATACCTTATTCTGCAGAACTTTCAGTAACACTGCAAACTTCTTTTATTCTAGTTAAGTAGAGTGGAACGTAGCAACTTGTCTGAATTATAACAGAAGAAACAACTCAACGTCTCACTTTTCCCAGAGTGAGAACATTTTTTATTTCAGTCTTAACTCGAATACACACGATATCTGTGATGTCAACACTGACTATAGACTGAAAATGAAAATATTAGTTGCTCAGTAGTGTCCAACTTTTTGAGACTCTGTGGAAGGGCTGTAGCCCAACAGGCTCTTCTGTCCATGGGATTCTCCTAGCAAGAATATTGGAAGTGAAGGAGGAAACAGACAGAACAGACTCCATCTTGAAAGCAGGACTCCATCTTGGGCTGGACTTGTGGACTTTGAGCTATGTACCCTGTATTTGTGGAAATGACATGCAAACTGGAAAATCAGATCCCCCCCAGATGAAGGAGCCTCAGGATTTGTACCTAGACTCTCCATTGCCTAAAAGAATATGCTAATTATCTCTGTAACAGAACAGAGTCATAAATCCCATTATGCTTATCGGGGTATGACCATAGACCTATTGATAAATGTCCACTGTTTAACTATCTAGGCTTATGACACATGAATCATGGGTTAACTTTGATCATATCTCTCTTTTACCTTTTCCAGACTAGTTTCAAGAAATCTGGGGAGGTGGGTTTGAGCATTAGGGTATGTAAGGTTTTACAAAAACTGGTTGGGGTCCTCGGCTAAGAGGAGATTCCACCTTGGGCCCACTGGTGTAATAAACTGCACTCCACTATCTGCATTGTCCTTCTGAGTGAGTTTGTTTCCCAGAACGCGGAATGCGTGGCTGCAACAGAAGGGGTTGCCATGCCCTCCTCCAGGGGGTCTTTCTGACCCAGGGATCGAACCTGGGTCTCCTGCATTGCCGATGGATTCTTTACTATCTGAGCCACTAGGGAAACCCTGACTACAGACTAGGGGATGCCATCGGTCAGTGGTTCCCATGCCTGTCCCAGCTTCCTGTTGACTTGGGGAACTTTAGGGAAAACATACCAGTTCTCAGAACCCTCTGCCTGGAGGTTCACATTTGGCAGATGTGGAGCGGGACTTGGAAATCCTTATTCTTCAGAAGCTCGGTGGGTGATTCTGAAGTGCAGCTGGGAGCCACGGGGATGGTTGACTTCTGCACTTTGAAGTACTTTTCTAGTCCTTTCCTGGTGCCAGAAACCTTAAAGCCTTCGTACCTGTGAACTACTTCTTGGAGGGTAGATATCTATCACTGCTCATTTCCATGTCTGCATCTGCAAAGAAAAAAAAAATCCATTTTATAGGGCTGTTGGGAGGATTGTGTGCTATGCTGTGCTTAGTCGTTCGGTCATGTCCGACTCTTCGCAACCCTTTGGACTATAGTCCTCCTAGTGCCTTTGTCCATGGGATTTTTCAAGCAAGAATACTGGAATGGGTTGCCGTTTTCCTCCTCCAGGGGATCTTTCTGACCCAAGGATCAAACACGCATCTACTGCATTGGCAGGTGGATTCTTTACCCACTGAGCCATCAGGGAAGCCTGTTGGGAGGAACAGATGAGTTTATGCACACAGGGTATCTCTTATGTTCCTGGCTTCTAGTAGATGATGATGATGGCTAGGATGGTGATTTCCTTTCTAACACTTGATTAACTTCATGACCAGCATTTGCCTGTTAATTTCAAGATTTCAAAAGCCACTTTCAAAATTGATTTCTCTTTATTTTTTTTCTAATTAAAAGAACATTCAACATGAGAACCTACCTCCTTGATATGGGCATTGCTGTGGCTCGTGGTTTGATTGCTCAGGCAGTTGGCACTCCTTTTGGGGCTTATGGCGCCTTCTGTTCTGCCAGCACCGAGCCTTCATCTCATGCCAACTGGGGTGTCTTTCGTTTGATAAGCTGAATCTGGGTGCATATACTTCATTCTGTTTGCTCAAAGAACAATTTTTTAACTTTTCATGTAAAGCCTACTTTTCCTCTCTTTCTTTAGTGGCTAAGTTGTGTCCCACTCTTGCGACCCCATGGGCTGTAGCCCACCAGGCTCCTCTGTCCATGGAATTCTCCAGGCGAGAATACTGGAGTGGGATTGCCATTTCCTTCTCCAGAGGATCTTCCCAATCAAGGAACTGAACCTGGTCTCCTGCACTGCAGGCCAATTCTTTACCAACTGAGCTATGAGGGAAGCTTTTCTTCTACCATTTCCTAAATCCGTACATGGTAGTATTGATCTTCTGGCTTTATAAACAGGTTGTTGTTGTTGTTATTGTTCAGTCGCTAAGTCATGTCCGACTCTTTGTGACCCTATGGACTGCATGCAAGTCTTCCCTGTCCTTTACCATCTCCTGGAACTTGCTCAAACTCATGTTCGTTGAGTCGATGATGCCATCCAACCATCTCATCCTCTGTCATCCCCTTCTCCTGCCTTCAGTCTTTCCCAGCATCAGGGTCTTTCCCTATTAGTCAGCTCTTTGCATCAGGTGGCCAAAGCATTACAGCTTCAGCATCAGACCTTCCAATGAATGTTCAAGGTTGATTTCCTTTAGGATTGTCTGGCTTGATCTCCTTGCTGTCCACGGGACTCTCAAGAGTCTTCCCCAATACCACAGTTCGAAAGCATTAATTCTTCATAGAGAAGGACCCTCAGCCTTCTTTATGCTTCAGCTCTCACATCCGTACATGACTACTGGAAAAACCATAGCTTTGACTGTAGGGACCTTTGCCTGCATAGTGATGTCTCTGCTTTTCAATATGCTGTCTAGGTTTGTCATAACTTTTCTTCCTAGGATTTACGGTGTCATGTTGATTTCTGCTGTACAGCAAAGTGACACAGTTATACACATATATACGTTGTTTTTTATATTCTGTTCCATTACGGTGGACAGGGAGGCCTGGCGTGCTGCGATTCATGGGGTCGCCAAGAGTCGGACACGACTGAGGGACTGAACTGAACTGAACTGATGGTTTACCCCAGCATATTGAAAGCAGTTCTCTGTGCTTGACTATGAGTTTGGGTTTAGTCGATGCACGCTATTACATACTGAATAGATAAATCACAAGAAACCTTCCATATTTTAGAAACTTTCCCAAATCTTTTGTGGTTGTCTTACCCACAGCTAGTTGTCTGCCTTCTTTTCTAGCTGTTGAATTTTTCTGAAGCATTCAACTTGGTTTTGAAGGCAACAATCACCCCCTTTCTTGTCCCACTCATAATGTCATCAATTTATGTAATTTAATAGAATTACATAATTACAGTAACAAGCACAGCTGGCATGAAGAGGTTTGGGGAAAAAACCAACAAACTGTTGGCAGGTATACAACTCACGGGTGAGGGAAGAAGCAGAAAGGCTCGTTAGAGAGAGGGGTGCCTACCAGCCTGGCTGATGGTGCCCTGGGTGTCTGTCTTTATTCTCTTTTACAGAGGTGATGGTGGAGAGTCTGGTTTCCAGCATCGGTCAAGAGAGCCTCTGTTGTGTGAAATGAGCATGTTCACTGTGGAAGCAGGGAGAGACGGAAATGAGAAAATAAGATGGTTATCATTCTACAGCATTAAAATAACAATGTGTGTGCGTGTCTGCACTCAGTCGTGTCTGACTCTTTGTGACCTTGTGGACTCTAGCCCGCCAGGCTCCTCTGTCCAAGGAGTTTCCAGGCAATAATGCTGGAATGGGTCGCCATTTCCTACTGCAGGACATCTTCTTGACCCAGGGATCAAACTCGTGTCTCTTGTGTCTCCTATATTGGCAGGTGGATTCTTTACCTCTGAGCCACCTAGGAAGCCCCCTAATAATAGCATTTTGCTGCTTTTTACATTTTTACATCTTTATCATGCTCCTATTTATTTATTGAAGTATAGCCATGTACAGTATCATGTTAGTTTCAAGTGTACAGAGATTCAATTATATGTATGTCTGTGTGTATGTATATACATATATATATAGGTTATTACAAAATATTGTGTAGCGTTTCCTGTGCTACACAATAGGACCTGGCCGATTTTCTGTTTTTTTTTTTTTTTTTNTGGCAACCCACTCCAGTATTCTTGCCTGGAGAATCCCAGGGACAGGGGAGCCTGGTGGGCTGTTGTCTATAGGGTCGCACAGAGTCGGACACAACTGAAGCAACTTAGCAGCAGCATACATGTAGGATGCGGCCTGTATTATGGATTATACACACTTCTAGAAACATAAAATATCAAAGTTATCATGTTATTCACAGTAATAATCACAGCATTCATAGGCTATGCATTACCTTGGGAACAAACATCATTTTGAAGGGCAACAGAAATTACTAACTTACTCTTACCAATCCCATATATCAGCGCAAACCTAGCTGAATGAAACCGAGGGGGCGTCTCAGGAGACAAAGCAACCCTCACAGAGTACTTTACCCTCCACTTCATTCAGTCATTATTATTGAAGAATTTGCTATATTCCATTTACTATTCCTCTGCAAAACAGGACCCAACAAACCAACAGGAATTTCATCTGACATAGACAAGATCCCATTTCATCTATGTTATACAATTAAAGACCTCTTAGGTGCTTTGTTCCTAGTTCTTGTACTAATGATACTAGTCCTATTTTCACCTAACCTATTAGAGACCCAGGTAACTACACTCCAGCAAACCCTCTCAATACACCTCCCCATATCAAGCCAGAATGATACTTCCTATTTGCATATGCAGTCCTACGACCAATCCCTAACAAACTAGGCAGAGTTTTAGCTCTAATCTTTTCTATCCTAATCTTGGTATTAATACCGCTACTTCATACACCTAAACAATGAATCACGGTATTCTGACCATTCAGTTAATGTCTGTTCTGAATTCTAGTAGCAGACCTCCTTACACGTGAATTGGGGGACAACCAGTAGAGCACCCCTTTATTATTATTGGACAACTGCTGCTGCTGCTGTTAAGTCGCTTCAGTTGTGCNCCGCTACTTCATACACCTAAACAATGAATCACGGTATTCTGACCATTCAGTTAATGTCTGTTCTGAATTCTAGTAGCAGACCTCCTTACACGTGAATTGGGGGACAACCAGTAGAGCACCCCTTTATTATTATTGGACAACTGCTGCTGCTGCTGTTAAGTCGCTTCAGTTGTGCCCAACTCTGTGTGACCCCATAGATGGCAGCCCACCAGGCTCTGCCATCCCTGGGATTCTCCAGGCAAGAACACTGGAGCGGGCTGCCATTTCCTTCTCCAATGCAAGAAAGTGAAAAGTGAAAGTGAAGTCACTCAGTTGTGTCCGACTCTTAGCGACCCCATGGACTGCAGCCTACCAGGCTCCTCTGCCCATGGGACCCTCCAGGAAAGAGTACTGGAGCGGGTTGCCATTGCCTTCTCCAGAAAGGGCTGGCAGTGAGACCTAATCTCTACTAACCAAACATGCCCAGCCAACATTTGAACTTTATGATTTCTAGAGGGACATGTTAGCCCCTGTAACAGCCAGAGAACAAACTATGCCAGAAGAGGAAGAGGATATAATCTTCCTAGGATTCTTTAAACATATTTACTTGGACTTTTATCTACCTAAAATAGAAGATACAACCATTATATTTCTCAATATTTAGGAATACAGCTGCATTTTATTTTTTTAAAAGACATATTTTATAACATAAGATTATATGGAGATTGGGAACTCATGTACACCTGAGATGGAAAAAAAAAGATTATATGGAGAAAGGTTGAAGTAGTTTAATAAATATTGATTTTGCAATTACACTCCTTGGTATATACCCAAAAGAAGTGAAAACTAATGTCCATGTACAATCTGTTCAAAGCTGTTCAGTTCAGTTCAGTTACTCAGTCGTGTCCGACTCTTTGCGATCCCATGAATCGCAGCACACTAGGCCTCCCTGTCCATCACCAACTCCCAGAGTTTACTCAAACCCATGTCCATTGAGTCCATGATGCCATCCAGCCATCTCATCCTCAGTTGTCCCCTTCTCCTTCTGCCCCCAATCCCTCCCAACATCAGAGTCTTTTCCAATGAGTCAACTCTTCGGATCAGGTGGCCAAAGTACTGGAGTTTCAGCTTTAGCATCACTCCTTCCAAAGAACACCCAGGACAATAGTTTGTGTTCAGTTATGTGTAGTTGTGTTCAGTTTGTGTAGTTGTGTAGTTTGTGTTCAGTTATGTGTAGTTGTGTTCAGTTTGTGTTCAGTAATGTAGACTGCTAATGTTGCTTAAATACTAAAGCAAGGCACTGAAAATACCTAGATGAGTATATCAACTCCATAAACACATAGGCTTAGTCCCCGCCTTTCTATAAATTTTTAATAGAAATTATATATGCAAGCATCTACATCCCAGTGAGAATGTCCTCTATATCACTAAGATTAAAAGGAGCAGATATCAAGGCCACTAGCATAGTAGCTCATAATGCCTTTCTTAACCACACCTCCATGGGAAAGAGCAATGATAAAAATTCAGCCTATGAATGAAAGTTTGACTCAGTTATACCAAACAGTGTTGATAAACTTTGTGTAAGCCATCTCAGTCATACAATTAACTCAAATTAATAGAGACATGGAGTAATGCATGTTAAAGAGATTTTATAAAAATAAAGCTAAATTTTACTTAAGCCACAAAAAGCCATAATTATAATAAAACAAAATGATGAAAGTAACTTTAATAGTATTGCCACATGACAGTTAAGACCCAAACTTGGATTAGATAGCCCATTATGCTCAGCCCTAAACACAAATAATTACACGAAAAATATTATTCACCAGAGTACTAACAGCAACAGTTTAAAACTCAAAGGACTTGGCAGTACTTCACACCCTTCTAGAGGAACCTGTTCTATAATTGATAAACTGCTATAAACCTCACCAACCCTTGCTAATTCAGTCTATATACTGCCATCTTCAGCAAACCCTCAAAAGGAATACAAGCATAATCATAGTACATAAAAATGTTAGGTCAAGGTGTAACCTATGGGATGGAAAGAAATGGTCTACATTTTCTATTTTAAGAAAACTTCATACAAAAATTATTATGAAAATTAAGAACTTGTAACGGTAAGTTAAAAGTAGAGTGCTTAATTGAATAAGGCCATGAAGCATGCACATATCACCCAACACCCTCCTCAAATAAATGAAATGCTTAAAATTCTTTACAAATATTAACTATGTGACAGGAGACAAGTCAGAACAAGGTAAGTATACTGGAAAGTGTGCTTGGACAAGTCAAAGCATAGCTTAAACAAAACGTCTAGTTTACACCTAGAAGATTTCATAATTTGTGAACGCCTTGAACCAAAACTAGCCCACTATTTTCCCTGTTGTACTAACACAGTCGAATTAAGTAAAGCATTTAGTAAACTATTTAAAGTATAGGAGATAGAAATTTAAAGAATCCATGGTGCTATAAAGTACCACAAGGAAACAAAGAAAGAAAAAGTTAAAAGTACTAAAAGCAAAGATTACCCTTTGTACTATTTGCATGAGTTAACTAGCAAAAATTTAAAAAAGAGAACTTAAGTTAAATAACCTGAAACCAGACAGATGAGACATTTAAAAATATTTATCTGGAACTAACTCACCTATGTGGAAAATGGTGAGGTTTTGTAAGTAGAGGTGACAAGCCTAATGAATCTGGTGATAGCTGGTTGCCGAGATAATAAATTTTATTTCAATTTAAAAAAAAGGCAAAAATCTGCATAAATCACACTGTTTTTAAAATTAGTCTAAAAAGGTACAGACCTTTAGAAATGGGTACAGCCTTTACCAGAGAGTAAAAACAAGCAATACCATAGTTGGCCTAAAAGCAGCCATCAATTAAGAAAGCATTAAGGTTCAACAACAAAAATGCTTTAATTCAAATAACAATTAGTCAACTCCTAGACCCACTACTGGACTAATCTATTAAATAATAGAAGCAATGATGCTAATAAGAGTAACAAGAAACATTTCTCCTTGTGTAAGTTTAGGTTATCAACTAATATTATTCTGACAGTTAACAGTAAATAAAAATAACCTAACATTAAATCATTTATTAATTGTACTGTTAACCCAACACAGACATGCACTTAGGGAAAGATTAAATGAAAAAAAAAGGAACTTGACAAACACAAACCCAGCCTGTTTACCAAAAACATCACCTCTAGCATCACTAGTATTAGAGACATTGCCTATTCAGTGACAATCATTAAATAGCCGTGATAACCTGACTATGGAAAGGTAACATAGTCATTTGTTCTCTAAATAAAGACTTGTATGAATGGCCACACAAGAATTCCACTGTCTCTTACTTTCAGTTAGTGAGACCTTCCCAAGAGGTGGGAATAAATTAATAAGATGAGAAGACCCTATGGAGCTTTAATTAATTAAACCCCCCTCCCCCCAAAAACAAAATTAAGCCACCAAGGAATAACAAAACTTTTAGTGGGTTAATAATTTTGGTTGGGGTACCCTAGGAGAAAAAAAAATCCTCTGATTTTTTTATACTGCATTTTATTTTATTTTATTTTTATTATTTTTTTTAATTTTAATTTTAATTTTTTTTTCATACCAGGTGTACATGAGTTCCCAATCTTGAACCCCACCCCCGCCCCGACCTCCTACTCCACATCAACTCTCTGGATCATCCCCGTGCACCAGTCTCAGGCATCCTGTATCCTGAACTGAATATAGACAGATGATTCGTTTCCCACACGACAGCACACATGTTTCAGTGCCATTCTCCCAAACCTTTCCCCCCTCTCCCTCTCCCTCAAAGTCCAAAAGTCCATTCCATGCATCTGTGTCTCTTTTGCTGTCTCGAATACANTTCGTTTCCCACACGACAGCACACATGTTTCAGTGCCATTCTCCCAAACCTTTCCCCCCTCTCCCTCTCCCTCAAAGTCCAAAAGTCCATTCCATGCATCTGTGTCTCTTTTGCTGTCTCGTATACAGGGTTATCATCACCATGTTTCTAGATTCCATAAATATGAGTTAGTATACTGTATTGGTGCTTTTCTTTCTGGCTTACTTCACTCTGTATAATTGGTTCCAGTTTCATCCATCTCATTAGAACTGATTCAAATGTATTCTTTTTAATGGCTGAGTAATACTCCATCGTGTATATGTACCACAGCTTTCTTATCCACTCATCTGTTGATGGACATCTAGGTTGTTTCCACGTCCTGGCTATTATAAACAGTGCTGCTATGAACATTGGGGTACATGTGTCTCTTTCAATTCTGGTTTCCTCGGTGTGTATGCCCAGCAGCGGGATTGCTGGATCATATGGCAGTTCTATTTGCAATTTTTTAAGGAATCTCCACACTGTTCTCCATAGTGGCTGTACTAGTTCGATTATCTGTTTTTATATATAATAGTGTGTATATGCTAATCCCAAACTCGTAATTTATCCCTCCCTTCATCACCTCTTCCCCCTTTGTCACTGTGAGTTTGTTTTCTATGTCTCTGAGTCTCTTTCTGTCTCGTAAATAAGTTCATTTGTATCAGTGATACTCATATTTAAACGTTTGCCTCCTATGCTTCCTCTTAAAACATTGTTACATAAATATGTCCCCACATTATTAAGCATCTTATTCACATTAATTTTAGCTGTTATATATCACTTTCATGCAATGGTTTGACCCATAAGTCACTTTCTCTCTTCCCTGTAGGCAGAGATATACATTGCTCTATTAGAAAAAACTGATTATTTTCTTCCTGAGCAGGCAAAAATTCACTTCTTTCCTCCTCTTTCTCTCCTTTATTGCCCTCATAGAGTACTTTGTTGTAATTACCCACTCTTTTTTTGGTTTGTTTTTGATTCTTTTCCCATATAGGCCACTACAGAGTATTGAGCAGAGCTTCTTGTGCTGTACAGCAGGTTCTTATTAGTTATTCTATTTTCTGTATAGTAGTGTGTAATGTCGATCCCAGTCTCCCAGTTTATCATCCTCCTGACCAGAAATCCCATGGACAGAGAAGCTTTGTGGGCAAACAGTTCATGGAGTCCCAAAAGAGTTGGACACAACTTAGCAACTAAATAACCACAAATACTATTTAACACACTTGGTCACCAAATGGGTGGAGGTTTTCCCACACCAAACAGTTCTCTGTGCCACCAGCTGGGTATCCTACAGTTCAGCTCAATTCTGACATCGCTGCTGCCGCCAAATAGCTTCAGTCGTGTCTAGCTCTGTGGCCCCATGGACTGTAGCCTGCTAGGCTCCTCTGTCCGTGGGATTCTGCAGGCAAGAATACTAGAGCGGGTTGCCGTGTCCTCCTCCAGGGGATCTTCCCAACCCAGGGAGCAAACCATGTCTCTTGGGTCTCCTGCATTGGCGGGTGGGTTCTTTACCGCTGGCGCCCCCAGGGAAGCCCTGATTCTGACATTACCTTGAGATAGAATGAAATCCTGCAGGGTAAGGGGTCAGTCCCACAAGGCTGCCTCCCCCCACCACTCACTTCAGATGCTGCTGCTGCTAAGTCACTTCAGTTGTGTTGACTCTGTGCGACCCCATAGACGGCAGCCCACCAGGCTCCCCCGTCCCTGGGATTCTCCAGGCAAGAACACTGGAGTGGGTTGCCGTTTCCTTCTCCAGTGCATGAAAGTGAAAAGCCAAAGTGAAGTCGCTCAGTTGTGTCAGATGCTAGGGTTTGATTACTTTGCTAGTGTGGCTCACAGAACTCAGAATAGCATTTTAGTTACTTTTACCAACTAATTATAAAAGGATACGCTGAAGGGTACAGATGGACATCCAGATGGGAGAGCTGAGTTGGGCGAGATGTGTGGGAAGAGGTGAGGAGCCTCCGGGCCCTCCCCACCTACCACCCTCCCAGCACCTCTGAGTGCTCACCAACCTGGAAGCTCTCTGAACCTTGCACTTGGGGGGTCTTATGGAGGTTCATTATCATCTCATTAACTCCATTTTCAGCCCTTCTCTCTCCTCAAGAGAATGCGAGCGAGCTGAAAATTCCAAGCTTCTAATCGTGGCTTGGTCTTTCTGGTGACCAGCTCCCATCCAAGACCCATCCAGGGGTCACCTCGTGAGAACCAGAGACACTCCTGTTACCCAGGAAATTCTTCCGGTTTCAGGAGATCTGTGCCAGGAACTGCGGTCAAAGGCCAAAATTAGCACAAAAGATGCTTCTAGTGTTCTTCTCACTTGAGAAATTCCAAGAGTCTCAGAAACTCTGCCAGGAATTGGAGGCAGAGAGCAAATAGATATTTTCTATTATCTTACAGTTGCTTTCAGATTTTATTATAAATAATGATCTGATAAATTTCTTTATATATAGAACTTTATATCCAGTGTCAGAAATAGCCTCAATGTGGAATAATTAAGCCAAAAGATATGGGATTTTTAAAGGCTCTGGATATATTTGGCAAACTGATTCCCATTACGCTTTTACCATTTTATACTTTCACTGATGGGCTTCCCTGGTGGCTCAGATGATAAAGAGTCTGCCTGTATTACAGGGGACCCAGAGTTTGATCCCTGGGTCAGGAAGATCTCCTGGAGTAGGGAATAGCTATCTACTCTAGTATTCTTGCCTGGAGAACTCCATGGACAAGAGGAGCCTGGGGTCACAAAGAGTCGAACAGGACTGTTCGATGCACAGAAAGTCCTGGTGTTACCTTATCCTCTTTCACAAGGACTAGATACTATAACTTCTAAAACCTTGCTGTTTTGATAAGCAATCACATCTTCTTGTTTCATTGTGCATTTTCTTGATTGGTAGCGAGATTGAATATTTTTCCAAACATTATTTATTTGCATTTGCATTAGTATAAAAATTTTAAGTTCTGATTGATCTGTTAAAAACAGATTTTCTCTGTTGATTAACTCAATTGTTGATTTGCATTTTTTTTTTAAGTAGTGAAGAAACGATCTCTGTGTTCAGTGTTTATTATAAATAGGCTTTTCAAACTGATTGCTAACTTATTCATGTTGATTTTTTTTTGGATGGGTTGTATAGGTTTTACATTTTCATAGAGCATTTAATCTTACAGTTTTTTTTTTTTTCTCATTCAGTGTTGAAAGATATTCACATATCTTTTTCTGGTTTTATTTAAGAATTAAATTTAATTTTTAGCATATGACTAAAAATACATGGGAATTATGCTTTGGAAATTATCCTTGAGACATGAGGTTCTAACTTGATCTTTTTCTTTTTCACTTATTTAAGTTATTTCAGCCCCTTTGGTTGAGTAATGCTGCCTTTTCCATGGATTTGTCATCCTCCTTTATCTTGCTCTTAATTGTTAGATATAAAAAAGATAATGTTTCTGAGATGTCTCTTCTGCTGTAGGGCTATATCTGTATCTGAGTGATTACCATGTTCCATTAATTACGTGATCATATTATCCCCATCATTTCTCATTTCTTCCTTTTTTTTTTTTTTTTACTTTTTAAGAGATGCTATTGCTGTTTCTTTTTGGTCACAATATCTACATATTGGAATTCTTACTTTTGTTTGTCTTTCGAAGACCAGTAAACTTCCCGACAGAAAAGGCACATGGATGATACATTTTCAGAGATATTGTTTGGTTTATTCTTTTTGCCTTTACACACACACACACACACACACACACACACACACACTTATATACCTTGGCTAACTATATAATTTCTTTGTCAGAATCTTTCCTCTGAAAGCTGTGACATTTAGTATTGCAGTGCATAAGTCCAGGTAGCCTGTCTGTCCATCCATCCATCCAGCCACTCATGTAATTTATGTGAAAGTTGCTCAGTTGTGTCCGACTCTTTGCAACTCCGTGGACTGTAGCCAGCCAGACTCCTCTGTCCATGGAATTCTCCAGGCAAGAATATTGGAGTGGGTTGCCACTGTCTTCTCCAGGGGATCTTCCCGACCCAGGGATCAAACCCAGGTCTCCTGCATTGCAGGCAGATTCTTTACCATCTGAGCCACCCAGGAAGCCCAATCATTTGTGGGGCCCAGTGAAAAATGAAAATGCAGGTACCATGGTCAGCAATTATTAGCAGTTTCAAGATAGTGCTAGCAGAGCATTGAACCGAGTGCCAGGACCCTTGTAAGCGTAGGGCTCTGTGTGCCTGTGGGGTCAGCCTGCAGTCAGTCATCCTTTTCATGGATATTTATTGAGTGTTTCCACTTTGTTTCATGTGCTTAGAGGGAAAGAGCCCTCCAGATACTGACAGTCAGTGAAGGACACAAGCATATCAGCTGTGGCATCATTAGTACTTGAGGAAGGTTTGCATGAGATCTGTGGATGCACAGAGTAGACAGAACTCCGCCAGACCAGCTTCTAGAGAAAGATTCTGGAGGAGATGGTACTTGTCGATGTCCTAAGACTTTTGCACTGAGTGATACAAGGAGCCTTTGGAGGGTTTTGAGCTCCAAGAAATGACATGCTCCAATTGAAATGCTTTTATGAGAACACCTTGTTGTATAGATATGATGCTTTAGGAGACCGGGGTGAAAGCGAGAGTGGAAGCAATTAGGAGGCTATTAAAATACTCCAGGCAAGGGAAGGTGGCAATGGTGTCTGGACCTGTTTGGAAAAGTGGAGGTGGTGAGAAGGCAGTCATGGTCTAGATATATTTCGAAGACAGTACTGTGACAATCTGTGGGTGAAATAAATATGAGATAAGAGAGAAAGAGCAGTTAAGGAAAGCTCTGAGTTTTAATTGAATTAGAGAAATGGAATCACCATTCACTAAGATGGGGAAGCCTTGCAGGGGAGCAGGTTTGGTGGGGGAAGATGAAGCATCCAACATGAGCTTGAGATACTTATTAAACATCCTACTTACCTATAAATATACCAAACAAAATGTATCCTGTTAAACAACATACTTATTAAAGTGGAGATACTGAATGGACAGTTGAGTGTGCAAGTCTAGATTTGGGTTTGATCAAGGGGAGGGAAGGAAGAGGCTTTGCCAAGGAGGTTGTTGAAAAGAGAAGATAAGAGAGACATGGTCAGTAAAATGTTTCTGGTGACTGGGTACAGAGAGAAGACGAAACAGATTTAGACAATGAAACTGACCAGCTTTTAAAGGACCTTTCTCCCTCGTTCATTAGCCTAAGAGGGGTCTTATGGAATATAGGGTCAGAATTCTTTCTTTTGGAAAAAGCCAATCTTGAAAGTGTTTCTTCTTGGTCAGATTCCTGTGGGAGATGTTGAAGGTAATTTCTTGATATTTATTTATGATCAAGACAGAATTACTGGCACTTAAGTGTTGCATTATTAATGATTTAGGAGGAAATGACTTCTTTCAGAAACACCAGTTCTGAAGGCCTGTTCGATAGAGGCCAGGTAGTAAATTACTTTTCAGTGACCCACCTAAAGAGCGCTGATGCATTTTTGAAAGGGGTTGCAGTGATTACCTTCTATGGGTTGGGTCCAGGCAGTCATGACTTTGGAAGCAAGTCTAGGGTCAATTTCATTATGGCACTTCAGCACATTTTATTTTATTAAAGGACTTTTTTGTTTATTTTCACTTTTGGCCGCCAGCTCTCTGTATTTTCAGGAAGTGGGAGATGCTCTTTAGTTGGGGTGCACGGGCTTCTCATCGCAGTGGCTTCTCTTACTGTGGAGGACGGACAGGCTCTAGGATGACGGGCGTCGGTAGTTGCAGCTCACAGACTCAGTAGTTGTGGCTCGTGGGCTCAGAGAGCGGGCCCAGGAGTTGTGGCGCCTGGGTTCAGTTGCTTATATGGGATCTTCTGGGACCAGGGATCCAACCCATGATCATTGATAGGTGGATTCTTAACCACTGAACCACCCGGAAAGCCCTCAGTTAGATGGGCTTTCTAGAACCTGTAGATTTGAAACTGAAACAGACATTTCTAAGACACAGGAAAGAGCCAGCTGGGTATTAGATCTTTCTGGTCCGACTGGATGTCTGACTGTCTAGTTCCAGGCAGAGTGGTGAATTATACGGGGGAAAAATACATATCCCCTTTCAAACTTAAGAGACTTTTTTTTGCAGAGAAGGGAAATCTGGGAGAAGTGCCCTGAAGTGGGACTTGCCATGTGTATTCTGACTCCAGGAGGAAACTCAATGAGGGGACAGAGACCACACTGATAAACTCAGTGAGGGGCCCAGATAAATAGTCAGAGAGCCTGGTGAGTATGGGTGTGTGATGTGACAAGGTATTTCTGTTATCATCATCTCAGTATTTCACTCACTTTCAAAGGAGAGGTTAAGTTATCTGAGGACATTTTTGCTATGTTCTGAAATGGATTAAAACCCGTCTGTGTTTCCAGTGAGTGATTTAAATATTGTATAGCTCATTTATAATTGAATAAGAGTGTGGTAGCTCTTTCCAGATTTTGAAGGCTTTCTCTGCGAAAGGGCTGTTTTGTTTTCTCCTTTTCAAATAAACATGAATTAGCATAAGAAATAAGGAGCCTGTGAAAGGAATCAATAAAATTAACTGGAATTGGATTTCACACTTTGAATGCCTTACACGTTCTTATTAGGGGAGATACAGAGAAACAGGTAATCAGTTCAGAGAGAAGCTCAAGCTCATAAAAGAGTGACCTACTTCCAGAAGATGAATATTTAAAATAAAAAAGGCTTGAGAAATAATTCGCTTTACATTGATGGACCACAGCTCCAAATAACAGGGAAGCCTAACAAAAAGGCTTTTTTTTTTTTTCCTGGGATTGGAAAGGGCCAGGCTGGCATCGTCGTAGGGTAAGAGGAAGACTGGGCTTGGAGTCTGAAGATCTTGGTTTGAGTTCTTTTTTTTCAGATTTTTTTTTTTTTTAATGTGGACCATTTTTAGTCTTTATTGTATTTGTTACTTCTGTTGTTTATGTTCTGGTTTTTTGACTGAGAGGCGTGTGTGATTGTAGTTCCCTGACCAGGAATTGAACCCTCACCCCCTGCATTGGAAGGCAAAGTCTCAACCACTGGACCATCAGGGAAGTCCCTTGGTTGAGTTCTGCTGATTACTTTATTTCAAAGATGTGTTTCAGTTTTGACCTGGAAACTCTTTTCCTTTACATGGCAAATAGAATAGACTTGGTTTTTAATGTTGGAATCACACCTGTTTAATTTCTTAGATATGACAGTGAAGCAGGAATCCAGGAGTTCAGGGCAGGCTTATAGAATCTGCCCGCAGTGTGGGAGATGTGGGTTCGACTCCTGGGTTGGGAAGATCCCCTGGAGAAGGAAATGGCAACCCACTCCAGTGTTCTTGCCTGGGAAATCCCAACAGTCCATGGAATCCCTAAAGAGTCCAAAACGACTCAGCGAGGAAACCACAACCATCACAACCACCTAGTGTAAATATTTAAGGAGCAGCTAAGAGTTGTCCTTTGCAGAGTTGTCCCAACTTCATCCTTAAATCGTAGTGTGCCCATCTGTGGATTTTTCTTCTGCAAGTGAATCTTGGTGGTCAATGTCAAGTGGCTAGACAGAGACGAAAATGAAGCTGTCTGTTTATCTGACAAGTAATGCTGAGTTTCCTCCAGAATAAAATGGGAATACCCACTTTATATGTTCAGAAATCGCCATTCCTCTTTATTTACTTGGAATTTGTATAAGGTCTTTTTTTTTTTTTTTAAAAAAACCATTTTATTTGACTGCACTATGTGACTTGTGGGATCTTAGTTGCTGACCAGGGATTGAACCCATGCTCTCAGCACTAAAGTATGAAGTCCTAAGCCCTGGATCACCAGGGAATTCCTTTAAAAAAAAAAAATGAGGTGTAATTACATGATATAAACTGCAAATGTTGAGTGGGTATGATTTAACAAGTTTTTATGTATGCATGTGGGCTTAGTTGGTGTGGCTCAACTGGTAAGGAAGCCTGCTGCCAATGCAGGAGACCCAAGAGGTGCGGATTCCATCCCTGAGTTGGGAAGATCTCTTGGAGAAGGAAGTGGGAACTCACTCCAGTATTCTTGCCTGGAAAATACCATGGACAGAGGAGCCCGGTGGCCTACAGTCTGTGAGGTAGCAAAGAGTCAGACATGCCCGAATTTGCACGTGCACGCACACACACAGTGTATTCATGCACCCCAAAACCATCACCACAGTCAAGTGGATAAACATATTATAACATATTATTACCCCCAATAGTTGCCGTGTGCACTTCTGTAATTTTTTTTTTTTTCACTTTTCTTTTCACTTCTGTAATTCTGTCCACCTGCCCCTTCCATCCATCTTTCCCCAGGCAATTACTTATCTGCCTTCTGTCACTGTAGAAAAGTTTGCATTTTTCCTGAGTTTTAGATAAAGGGGATAATATAGTGTATATTCTTTTTTGGCTGACTTCTTTCACTCAGCGTAATTGTTTTGAGACTCATCCATGTTGCAGTGTGTATCAATAATTCATTCCTTTTTATTGCTGAATAGATTCCATTATAGGGATAAGCCACAGCTTGTTTATCTTGTTGAAGGACATTGGATTGTCTCCAAATTTTGGCTATGCCAAAGAAGACTGACAGGAGCATTCGTGCAGAAGGCTTTCGGTGAATGTAACTTTCATTTTTCTCAAGTAAATACCTAGACTCGGAATGGCCAGATTATGCGGTCAATATATATTTAATTTTTTAAGAAACTGCCAACCTTTTTTCCATTGCACATTTCCTCCAACAGTGTATGAAAGAAAGTTCCAGTTCCTCCAGATCCTTATCTCCGCTTTTACATTTTAGCCATTTGAATGTGTGTAGTGATACTTCTTTGTGGAATGATGTCGAACATCTTCTTGTGTGTTTATTCGCCATCTGTTTACCTCTTTGGTGAAGGTTCTGTCCAAAGCTCTTCATGTATTTTCTCTCTCTTTTTTTCTTTTATTATTGAATTTTGAGAATTCTTTATATCTTCTGGATAGAAGTACCTTATCAGATGTGTCACTTACAAAGATTTGCCTCTAGTCTGTGGCTTTTGTTTTCATTTTAAATGTCTTTCCAGGAGAGATTTTAAATCTTGATGAAGTCTGATTATCCATTTGTCCTTTTGTGGACCATGCTTTTGGTATCCTATATAAAAAAATCTTTGCCTAGCCAGTTGACACCTAAGTTTTCTTTAATGTTTTATTTTTTACATTTCCTAGTTTAAGGATTTACCTTTAGATCTGTGATCTGTCTTGAGTTTGTTTTGGTGTATGAACAAAGTTATGGATTGAAGTGCCTTTTTGTGAGTGATATCCAGTTGTTCCAGCATCGTTTGTTGAAAAAATTATCCTTTCTTCATGAATGGCTTTGGTACCCTTTGTTGAAGATCAGTTGTCTGTATATGTGTAGGTCTATTTATGAACACCTTATTCTGTTCCATTGCTGTGCTTATCTGCATTTGTAACAATACCACACTGTTCCGATTACTATAGTGAATAGAATAGTGAATAGAGAAGTCGCTCAGTCGTGTCTGACTCTTTGCGACCCCGTGGACTGTAGCCTACCAGGCTTCTCCGTCCATGGGATTCTCCAGGCAAGAATAGTGGAGTGGGTTGCCATTTCCTTCTCCAGGGGATCTTCCCGACCCAGGGATCGAACCCAGGTCTCCCGCATTGGAGGCAGACACTTTAACCTCAGTTTTATAATAAGTCTTGCAATGAATGGTATTAGTCCTCCAACTTTGTACTTCCTTAAATTGTTTTGGCTGTTCTCAGTCCTTTATATTTCCCAAAGAATTTTGGAACCGGTCAGTTTCTGCAAGTGGGGATAAACCCCAATTGGGGATGAACCCCAATTGGTCATGATTAATTTTGTAATTATTTTTATTTTTAATTGGAATACAGTTGATTTACATTGTTAGTTTCAGGTATATAGCAACATGAGTCAGTTATACATCTATATGTATATGTGTGTATTCAGTTATACACACATACATATATCACTTTTCAGATTCTTTTCCATTAGATGTTAAATATAGTCCCCGGTGCTGTGATCCAACACGTCCTTGTTGTTTATCTATTTTATATATAGTAGTGCATATCTGTTAATTCTGAACTCCTAATTTATCTCCCTCCACCAGCAATCTTTTAAATTTAGTGCTGTATTTTATTTGCTAAAATTTCATTTATAATTACTGCATTTGTGTATCTGTTGACTGGTAGCAACGGACATTTTTCCCTGGACCTTTATGAGTTCCAGGTACTTTTACCTCTAATCCTTCTGGGAGGTTCTTTCCCCAGCCTCGGATCCTTTCTTCATACAAATGTGCTGACTGGTCTTCAGCTGACACAGGAGGGTCCCCTCTGCAGATCTCTGGAATTCTCTGTCTGTTCGGCTCTTTCCTCTCCAGCACGCTGCCTTGGTTTCCCTGGACTCTGATCTTTATCCCCTCAACTCAGGGAAGCTGCCGGATGCGTGGGTTCCCAGCCCTTACACTATGATCTGGAAATGGCTCTCAAGGGAGTGGCTCACCTCATCTGTTTCCTGTCTCTTAGGGATCACTGTACTTTGTTGCCTGATACCCAGTGTCTTGAGAAGGGTTCTTTCTATATATTTGGGGTTTGTTTTTTTTGCTGGTTTTAGGTGGGAGAGTAAATATTGTCTCTGTTACTCCANCCTGGATCACCAGGGAATTCCTTTAAAAAAAAAAAATGAGGTGTAATTACATGATATAAACTGCAAATGTTGAGTGGGTATGATTTAACAAGTTTTTATGTATGCATGTGGGCTTAGTTGGTGTGGCTCAACTGGTAAGGAAGCCTGCTGCCAATGCAGGAGACCCAAGAGGTGCGGATTCCATCCCTGAGTTGGGAAGATCTCTTGGAGAAGGAAGTGGGAACTCACTCCAGTATTCTTGCCTGGAAAATACCATGGACAGAGGAGCCCGGTGGCCTACAGTCTGTGAGGTAGCAAAGAGTCAGACATGCCCGAATTTGCACGTGCACGCACACACACAGTGTATTCATGCACCCCAAAACCATCACCACAGTCAAGTGGATAAACATATTATAACATATTATTACCCCCAATAGTTGCCGTGTGCACTTCTGTAATTTTTTTTTTTTTCACTTTTCTTTTCACTTCTGTAATTCTGTCCACCTGCCCCTTCCATCCATCTTTCCCCAGGCAATTACTTATCTGCCTTCTGTCACTGTAGAAAAGTTTGCATTTTTCCTGAGTTTTAGATAAAGGGGATAATATAGTGTATATTCTTTTTTGGCTGACTTCTTTCACTCAGCGTAATTGTTTTGAGACTCATCCATGTTGCAGTGTGTATCAATAATTCATTCCTTTTTATTGCTGAATAGATTCCATTATAGGGATAAGCCACAGCTTGTTTATCTTGTTGAAGGACATTGGATTGTCTCCAAATTTTGGCTATGCCAAAGAAGACTGACAGGAGCATTCGTGCAGAAGGCTTTCGGTGAATGTAACTTTCATTTTTCTCAAGTAAATACCTAGACTCGGAATGGCCAGATTATGCGGTCAATATATATTTAATTTTTTAAGAAACTGCCAACCTTTTTTCCATTGCACATTTCCTCCAACAGTGTATGAAAGAAAGTTCCAGTTCCTCCAGATCCTTATCTCCGCTTTTACATTTTAGCCATTTGAATGTGTGTAGTGATACTTCTTTGTGGAATGATGTCGAACATCTTCTTGTGTGTTTATTCGCCATCTGTTTACCTCTTTGGTGAAGGTTCTGTCCAAAGCTCTTCATGTATTTTCTCTCTCTTTTTTTCTTTTATTATTGAATTTTGAGAATTCTTTATATCTTCTGGATAGAAGTACCTTATCAGATGTGTCACTTACAAAGATTTGCCTCTAGTCTGTGGCTTTTGTTTTCATTTTAAATGTCTTTCCAGGAGAGATTTTAAATCTTGATGAAGTCTGATTATCCATTTGTCCTTTTGTGGACCATGCTTTTGGTATCCTATATAAAAAAATCTTTGCCTAGCCAGTTGACACCTAAGTTTTCTTTAATGTTTTATTTTTTACATTTCCTAGTTTAAGGATTTACCTTTAGATCTGTGATCTGTCTTGAGTTTGTTTTGGTGTATGAACAAAGTTATGGATTGAAGTGCCTTTTTGTGAGTGATATCCAGTTGTTCCAGCATCGTTTGTTGAAAAAATTATCCTTTCTTCATGAATGGCTTTGGTACCCTTTGTTGAAGATCAGTTGTCTGTATATGTGTAGGTCTATTTATGAACACCTTATTCTGTTCCATTGCTGTGCTTATCTGCATTTGTAACAATACCACACTGTTCCGATTACTATAGTGAATAGAATAGTGAATAGAGAAGTCGCTCAGTCGTGTCTGACTCTTTGCGACCCCGTGGACTGTAGCCTACCAGGCTTCTCCGTCCATGGGATTCTCCAGGCAAGAATAGTGGAGTGGGTTGCCATTTCCTTCTCCAGGGGATCTTCCCGACCCAGGGATCGAACCCAGGTCTCCCGCATTGGAGGCAGACACTTTAACCTCAGTTTTATAATAAGTCTTGCAATGAATGGTATTAGTCCTCCAACTTTGTACTTCCTTAAATTGTTTTGGCTGTTCTCAGTCCTTTATATTTCCCAAAGAATTTTGGAACCGGTCAGTTTCTGCAAGTGGGGATAAACCCCAATTGGGGATGAACCCCAATTGGTCATGATTAATTTTGTAATTATTTTTATTTTTAATTGGAATACAGTTGATTTACATTGTTAGTTTCAGGTATATAGCAACATGAGTCAGTTATACATCTATATGTATATGTGTGTATTCAGTTATACACACATACATATATCACTTTTCAGATTCTTTTCCATTAGATGTTAAATATAGTCCCCGGTGCTGTGATCCAACACGTCCTTGTTGTTTATCTATTTTATATATAGTAGTGCATATCTGTTAATTCTGAACTCCTAATTTATCTCCCTCCACCAGCAATCTTTTAAATTTAGTGCTGTATTTTATTTGCTAAAATTTCATTTATAATTACTGCATTTGTGTATCTGTTGACTGGTAGCAACGGACATTTTTCCCTGGACCTTTATGAGTTCCAGGTACTTTTACCTCTAATCCTTCTGGGAGGTTCTTTCCCCAGCCTCGGATCCTTTCTTCATACAAATGTGCTGACTGGTCTTCAGCTGACACAGGAGGGTCCCCTCTGCAGATCTCTGGAATTCTCTGTCTGTTCGGCTCTTTCCTCTCCAGCACGCTGCCTTGGTTTCCCTGGACTCTGATCTTTATCCCCTCAACTCAGGGAAGCTGCCGGATGCGTGGGTTCCCAGCCCTTACACTATGATCTGGAAATGGCTCTCAAGGGAGTGGCTCACCTCATCTGTTTCCTGTCTCTTAGGGATCACTGTACTTTGTTGCCTGATACCCAGTGTCTTGAGAAGGGTTCTTTCTATATATTTGGGGTTTGTTTTTTTTGCTGGTTTTAGGTGGGAGAGTAAATATTGTCTCTGTTACTCCATTTCGGAGAAGGCAGTGGCACCCCACTCCAGTACTCTTGCCTGGAAAATCCCATGGACGGAGAAGCCTGGTAGGCTGCAGTCCATGGGGTCGCTAAAGTTGGACACGACTGAGCAACTTCGCTTTCACTTTTCACTTTCATGCATTGGAGAAGGAAATGGCAGCCCACTCCAGTGTTCTTGCCTGGAGAATCCCAGGGACGGGGGAGCCTGGCGGGCTGCCGTCAGTGGGGTTGCACAGAGTCGGACACGACTGAAGGGACTTAGCAGCAGAAGTCCCTTACTTGGGTTTTACATCATGATTTCTTACATCGTTTTGTTTACTTTTTAAATGGGCTGCTGCTGTGGCCAGGCTGTCTGACCTTTTTTTATGTGAGTGCAAGTTCTGTTCACCCAGTCTCCTTCCTTTGTGTTACATTTACAACACGTTGTCTTAACTTATGTTAGTTTTTTAAACTGTTTTGTTTTTTGTGTCTTGTTCTTGTTCGACTGTAGTTTCCATGTGGATTATGGCTGAGTTTTATCATATTTCTGTCTTTCCTTGATAGTAAATGTGTTTATAAGATGAGTGAGTGAATGAATGAGAGTGAAAATTTCCATTTCCATAAGAATATATAGGACCTTGTTCTCCCCTCCCCTCTCAGAGAAGTAGATCAAAAAAGGGTATGTTCTAAGACCGAAGCTCTATTTAAAATTTAGCTTATTTTGAATTTCCAGTGTGTGTTCAAGTGTGTGTGCGTGAATGCATGCTGTAATGATGAGGTGCTTGGTGTTTTAACACTGGTAAAGGGATGGCTCATTGGGAGTTAAATTGCCCCTCAAATAATTCATGGTGTTTGATAAATTTCTCTCCAGGCGATACAGGTCTAGGAACATATGGTCCTAAACTTTGCTTTTTGATGGACATTTATGAAACAAATGCCATTATACCTTATAGCTATTTTAAATACACTATGCTGTTTAGTTCTTTTTTTTTACTTTTACTGTTAAATGGGATAGAGGCAGATGATTACATGACCACATGATACATGATTAGTGGAAAGTCTGTATGGGAATTTTCTGTGTTCACGGTGCCTGGTGAGATCGAGGGAAGAACAGTACTAGAGAGAAAAAATTTCCTAGAGGGAGTATCTTTATGAGTAATTATTTTAGAAAGAAAATATGTCTCAGAAATATACTCATTAGAAATTCTTGATTTCTAATTACCTGTAAGTTCCTAATTTGAGAGGTGAATTACCGTGTACTTTGGCCAATTCTTTGTGATTTGTGCTTATAGCTGCTGCAGAATGTAAAATGTAAAATGAATGCAAGCTGGGTTTTTCATCTCAGTGAGCAGTTTGGAAACTTGCATCCCACTGTAATGGAATTTGCTGTGTAGCGTCAAAGGATTTTCTGATTCTGAAGTTTTTGTGCTGTTTACTTATTTGAGAAAGGTGCTTGGATGTTGCCAGAGATGACTGAGAATTGCTTGTAACTATATTAGAAACACAGGCTTCCCAGGTGGTGCTAGTGGAAAAGAACCAGCCTGCCAATGCAGGAGAACGCAAGAGACATGTTCGATCCCTGGATCGGGAAAATCCCTGGAGGCGGGCATGGCAACTCATTCCAGTGTTCTTGCCTGGAGCATCCCATGGATAGAGGAGCCTGGAGGGATACAATCAATAGGGTCACACAGAGTTGGACATGACTGAGGAGACTTAGCACACACACATATTAGAAATACACACGATGTGGCTGAATGTGAAAGTGAGGGTGTGTAGGTTGTAAATCATTCCTGAGTTATTGCTGTGTGGAAATGGTTTTCCTTTAACTGATTTTTGTGATCCCATTTGTAAAGACAGATCGTGAAGAATGCAGGAGAATAGGGGGTTTGCAGCCAGGACGACATGAATGAAAGTTTCTAGAGTGTTTTCCTTGACTAGTTTTGATTTTCCATTTGGTTTGGATTTACCTTCTGGAAAGAGTGCCTGCCTGCCCCCCACCTGATCTTTATGCTCGATTTTTCAGTTGTTGGCACTACCTGTAGGTGCTAAATGTGAGAGAGATTGTATGGAAAAGAAAGATATTGAGGACTAGATAAGAGATAACCCTGTAGGAGAAAAGAAAATATGATGTAGGAAGAATTTCATAAGAGGGCAAAAAAGTGAAAAAGAGAGTTGAAAGTGTATGTGTTCATAAGAACCATTGGTAAAGTTAGCCAGGTTCAGGAGTGGATTATAAGAGCCCCCAAATAATCCTTTTCTGTTTCTAGTTTTATCTAAGAATCTTGGCTATGCCCCAAAGCAATGGATAGATGCTTTTTTAATAAATGAGTATTATGTCATTGAAAATATTTCTTTTTTGTTTTTTTAAAAAACTTACGTTGTATAGTTGATTTACAATGTTGTGTTACTTTTTTGTTCTAAACAGAGTGATTCAGTCATACATACACATATAAACATTCCCTTCCATTATGGCTTATCAGGGGATATTGAATATAGTTCCCTGCCATGTTGGTTTTGATTTCTCTTTAGTGCTGAAGGCCTCGTAAAGACTAAGCCCTCTAGAACAAAAGCTGCCTGAGGGCAAGACTGTGTCACCATCTTGTAGTTTCACAACGCTTTACACACTGCTGCTGCTGCTGCTGCTGCTAAGTCGCTTCAGTCGTGTCTGACTCTGTGTGACCCCAGAGACGGCAGCCCACCAGGCTCCCCTGTCCCTGGGATTCTCCAGGCAAGAACACTGGAGTGGGTTGCCATTTCCTTCTCCAATGCAGAAAAGTGAAAAGTGAAAGTGAAGTTGCTCAGTCGTGTCTGACTCTTAGCGACCCCATGGACTGCAGCCCACCAGGCTCCTCCGTCCATGGGATTTTCCAGGCAAGAGTACTGGAGTGGGTTGCCATTGCCTTCTAGGAAAGAGCATTTAGGAAACCTTGCAGCAGCTTTATACATTCTAAGAACTCCAAGTAATCCCACACTTGAGTGAGGGCTAAAAATCTTCAACTCATGAGGTATTCCAGCTATTGGTCCAAACCTTCTCAGTTGACTTTCAAGGCCGTTTACAAACTTGCCCCAACCTACTTCCCACTTCTCCCCACCGCCATCCTCAAGCCCCTGACCCTTTGTTGCTGCTGCTGTCACTTCAGTCGTGTCCGACTCTGTGCGACCCCATAGATGGCAGCCCACCAGGCTCCCCNACTTCAGTCGTGTCCGACTCTGTGCGACCCCATAGACGGCAGCCCACCAGGCTCCCCTGTCCCTGGGATTCTCCAGGCAAGAACACTGGAGTGAGTTGCCATTTCCTTCTCCAATGCAGAAAAGTGAAAAGTGAAAGTGAAGTTGCTCAGTCGTGTCTGACTCTTAGCGACCCCATGGACTGCAGCCCACCAGGCTCCTCCGTCCATGGGATTTTCCAGGCAAGAGTACTGGAGTGGGTTGCCATTGCCTTCTAGGAAAGAGCATTTAGGAAACCTTGCAGCAGCTTTATACATTCTAAGAACTCCAAGTAATCCCACACTTGAGTGAGGGCTAAAAATCTTCAACTCATGAGGTATTCCAGCTATTGGTCCAAACCTTCTCAGTTGACTTTCAAGGCCGTTTACAAACTTGCCCCAACCTACTTCCCACTTCTCCCCACCGCCATCCTCAAGCCCCTGACCCTTTGTTGCTGCTGCTGTCACTTCAGTCGTGTCCGACTCTGTGCGACCCCATAGACGGCAGCCCACCAGGCTCCCCTGTCCCTGGGATTCTCCAGGCAAGAACACTGGAGTGAGTTGCCATTTCCTTCTCCAATGCAGAAAAGTGAAAAGTGAAAGTGAAGTCGCTCAGTCGTGTCTGACTCTTAGCGACCCCATGGACTGCAGCCCACCAGGCTCCTCCGTCCATGGGATTTTCCAGGCAAGAGTACTGGAGTGGGGTGCTGTTGCCTTCTCTGAGCTTTACACGTTAGAAGAGCTTAATACATGTTCACTGAATAAATAAACATCCCTTAGCTTTGGTGTGCTAAGTCGCTTCAGTTGTGTACAACTCTTCGCAACCCCCCGGACTGGAGCTCGCCAGGCTCCTCTGTCCATAGGATTCTCTAGGCAAAAATATTGGAGGGGGTTGCTGTTTCCTTCTCCAGAAGATCTTCCCAGCTCAGGGACTGAACCCTCATGTCTTATCTTCTGCATTGATGGGCAGGTTCTTTACTACCAGCGCCACTACTGGCTTTGGAATTGCATGCAAACCTCATGATTTTTTAAATGAACAGAGTACACTGATTACTCAGAAAAGCAGTTTGAGTGCCTTTGAGATGTCTTGGTGCTTTGTGTTTGGTTTGGAATGAGGATGTTGTTCTGTCTTAAATGCAAAGAGAAGAGAGGTTATGAAGGAACTGACAGTGGGACAAGGAAATCCAGGAGAAGACGGGGATTTGGGTTTTATGCCACTGTCAAGTGACTGTATCAGAGAAGGCGATGGCACCCCGCTCCAGCACTCTTGCCTGGAGAATCCCGTGGATGGAGGAGCCTGGTGGGCTGCAGTCTATGGGGTCACGAGGAGTCGAATCCCAGGGACGGGGGAGCCTGGTGGGCTGCCGTCTATGGGGTCGCAGAGTCGGACACGACTGAAGTGACTTAGCAGCAGCAGCAAGCGACTATATATTTCTTGTTATCTTGATTAGGATTGCTCTATTTTAAGAGGAGGAAGTCTTTTCCTTTCTTTTGGTCACAGCACAATGTTCTGTGTAGCTGCTGGACCCTGTCCCTGGACACTGTCTTGCCTGTTCTAGGAGAACCTGGGGTGATGATATGCGATGATTTGGTTGTTTCTGTGAGCCTCAGATGGGGAAGGTGGTGCAGGTAGCGACCTCAGGAATTCTCAGGACTTGGTGGAATGTTCTGGATTTGGATCCTGGAATCCCCAGCCATGTCAGTGGGAAACAAGATGGCGTCATGGTATAACCTCCTGGGGTCATGGTATGACCATGGCTTTTAACTCTTAGGCTGTGCATATTTTGAGAAGATGATCTGTGTCATTGCTTCCTGGGATGAGAGAGTGTTTAACCTAATGATGTGACTAAATAGTTTATCTTTCTGATATTTTTATCTTTGCCATTAAAAGGAAGCCACATGAGCACAGGGGCTTTTGTCTGATGTATTCACTTTGTATCCTCAATACCTAGAGTGGTACTTGGAAGAGGGTAGGCACTCAGTGGGTGTCAGTTGGAGTTGGAGATTGTGTAACTACAATAAATGGGGATGAGGTGAGGGTGGGAGAGAATGAGGAGGACTGAGGACACTTGTGCTTGAAGCGAGTTCTGTCTGAGGTTTTCTCTTTGAGACAACTTAAGAGACTCTTCAGTGCATTCTGTGTCCCAGTGAAGCGAAGCAGGACCCTGTGTCCTCCACCTGCCTTTTGTTTGTCAAAAGACTTTAACCAAAGAATAAGTTTTAACCAGAGAAGTGAGAAAATGCAGAAGCAAAGAAAAGTAGGACAAAATAATAATAGTTTAGTTGGTAAGCAAGGGCTTCCCTGGTGGCTCAGATGGTAAAGAATCTACCTACAATGAGAGAGACCCGGGTTCAATCATTGGGTTGAGAAGATCCCCTGGAGAAGGGAATGACTACCCACTGAAGTATTCTTGCCTGGAGAATTCCATGGACTGAGGAGCCTGATGGGCTGCAGTTCATGGAGCAGCAAAGAGTTGGACACGACTGAGCGACTAATACACACACATAGACAGTAAGGAAAGTCAGGAACCTTTAGTTTCTTCTTAAGGGCTATAGATAATATTCTGAGCCATATCCCGTGAGCTGCTTGTGGACACGGAAGCCCCTACCAGGTGGAAGAAATTAGCTACATGGTGACCAGATGGCAGATATGACATAAGCTGCCGTAATTCCGAGAATTAGCCTCAAGGAAATGGAAGCAAAGCAGCCCTGGAACTGAATACTAGCCATACTTAGAACAGTCAAAATGGCACTGATCAGACCACCGCATGACCAATTTCAGGATGACTGTCAGAGCTGACTGTGCTGTTTCTGCATGTGGCCCCCTGCTTCCATCTGTAAAAGCTCTTGTCCCCTGATTGTCAGGGGCTTCCCTGGTGGTTCAGGTGGTAAAGAATCTGCCTGCCATGTGGGAGGCCCATGTTTGATTCCTGGGTCAGGAAGATCCCCTGGAGAAGAATGGCTACCCACTGCAGTATTCTTACCTGGAGAATCCCATGGGCAGAGGAGCCTGGTGGGCTGCAGTCCATGGGGTTGCAAAGAATTGGACACAACTGAGCGGCTAACACTTTCACTGATTAGATAGCCTTTGGACAGGAGTCCCTCCCTCCTCTCCTCTCACCCCCTGGCACTACCCCCAGCCGCCCTGGTTGCCAGCATCCAAAATAAAGCAAACATTCCTTTCCACTAACCTTGCCTCTTTATTGGCTTTTGAGGGGTGAGCAGCCAGACCCAACTTTCGGTTACACCAACCCAGTGTCAGGCATCAAGTGGGCCACTGGGTGCCACCCTGCCCTGCCCTTGAGAAGGTCTTACTCAAGCTGGAGTGAGGTGACGGAGAGTAAACCATAGCCACTGGAGTGCTCCTGTGGGGTCTACTTGGCATACTGGGGGAAGGAGGGGGCATCTGAACTGAGTGTTGACATTTTCATAGCATGACAGAAAAAGAAGACAGAGAGGAGTTCCTCTATGCAGGGGTCATAGCAGAGCATTGGCAGTAAGGTGTGAGATCTTGGCCGTGGGGTTGCAGAAAAGCTGGACATGGCTTAGCAATGAAACAACAACAATTGTAAACCTGTTACAGTACAGTACTATATAGCTGATGGTGATAGTTGGGTACCTCGCTAATTTTGTTGGACTTACAAACAAGTTGGACTTAAGAACATGGCCTCAGAACAGAGCTCATTTGTATGTAGGGGACTTCCTCTATTGCTGTTGACCCTTTTTTGGAAAATGTAGTCTGTCTAAGGGCTGAAATGACAACATTTGTAGTTCGATGTGGGGGAAGAGGAAAATCAAGGAGTCTGAGAGAACACCCAGACGTCTACAGTGAGGGTCATCATTCATAGAAAGGCAATATATTGGGTTGGCCAAAAAGCTCATTTGGGTTCCATACCCGAACGAACTTTATGGCCAGCCCAACAGACAGCAGGACAGACCCCACCAGGAAAGGGAAGATGATAAGGAAGAGGTTTGGGGTCCCATTGATTTGTCAGTAAAACCTGCATCAGAATAGCTTTATCAGCTGTAAAGCCATAGAGGCAGTATCATTCTAGGATTGGTCAGCTGAGTTTCCTAATAGTTTTCTGATAGCTTTGAAGTGAGTTGGGTTTCCTGGGCTCTCTCCCTGCTGAGAGTGCTGGGACTCTCAGCATTTGCTTCCTTCAGTGGAGTCAGAGCCACCAATCAGAACCCAGCACTTACTGAATTCATCCACCAGGCAATTACTGAGCACCTGTGGTATGCTGGCACCGAAAGACTTCAAGTGTAAACTGAAGGCCAACATTGCTGGAAAAAGCGTTGTCTCTAGGAGTGATGATGCCTGGGGCTACATGCTGATCACCAAGCTCCAAGTATACAGAGCTCTGAGCAGCAGCCGTTGTAAGATATGCCCAGTGGGCTCTCCTTGCCTCTGGGTTCCGCAGGGTGTGCACTGTTGCTGGTATGGAGCACGTATACTTTTGCCCCGAAGGAGAGGGCAAGCCACACCATATGGGACATTGATAGACCCTGGGCTTTCTTGATTCCCAGGTCAGACTCAGGATCCGCAAGGTTCCATCCCCTCCTGCATTCCTAGGGCAGAGAGCAGAGCCAGTGCCCAGATGACCCTGAGCTGTATCACTGTCTCCATCCACCCAGGTGTCCCCGAAAGCCTGCTTCCCTGGGAACACTGCGCCCTACTCCTCACTCCTAACTTCTACCTCTGGAATCTGATTTAGTATCATCCTTCCTGGGTAGGTTCTGGTACATATATATATTTAATATTTACTTAGTTTTGGGCTGTGTTGAGTCTTTGCTGCGGCATGTGGAATCTTCACTGCAGGTTCACAGGGGTTCTGGAGCTCATGGGCTCAAGTAATGGTGGCGCATGGGCTTAGTGGCTCTGCGGCTTGTGGGGTCCTCCCCAACCAAGGATCCAACCTAAGTCCCCTGCAGTGGAAGGCAGATTCTTAACCACTGGACCATCAGAAAGTCCTCCTGGTTCTGTTTATTCTGCTTCACTGTAGCTTGTACATAAATGACTCTCATTCAAGTTAGAAAGCCCTGAAATGTAGAAAGAGTTCTATTGAAGGAAGGAGCCTTTCTGCCTAGAGAGAAGAGGGAAGTTTCTTTGAGAAGGCAGTTGAACTATACTTTGAGAGTCAGAGCTGGATATCTGAGATGACAGAGATGATAGAATAAACATTCCAGTTAAGAGTACCAGCTTGGAAAAAAACAGGGAACAGGACAGAGGGATGTTTTGTTCTAAATGATTCTTATCAGCAATCTGCTTAAAAGAGCACATGGATAATTTGTGTGAGGTTATTTATGTCTTGAAATTCTTATTAAGATTATTGCATCCTGCCTGGATATGGACATTAGCTTTTATCAAGAAACCTGAGTAGACCCACTCAACTGAATTTAGGCTATAGATTATGTCTTATGTGAACAGAATCATCAAATTGGGAACATTTTGCCAGAACATTTTTAGCTGAAACTTTTGAGATGTTTTGGAAAGAGTTGTAGCATTTTAAAATCAACACTGAAGTTTGATATAGAATGATTATTTATTTCTGTTGAAATTAAGGAAAATAAACCAGAAGGGTAAAGTTTGCTTGCATAAAGATTTAAGTGATCTTCTAAACTGTATTTTCCATCATCCTCTGTTCTTAATTCAGAGACCATTGCATGCATGTCATTTCCAGTGATATTCATGCCTTCCTGTAGATTTGAATTACCATCTGCAGTCATTTTTCCTTTAGGCTGAAGAACTTCCTTTAGCATTTTTGTACTGCAGCTCTGCTTATGATGAATTCTCTAATTTTGTTTATTTGAAAATACCTTTATTTCATTTTCATTTTTGAAGGATGGTTTTGCTGCATTTTGAATTCTGGGTTGACAGGATTTTTTGCTCAGTGTATTAAAGATACCATTCCATTGTCTTCTGTCCTCCATGGTTTCTGATGAGAAGTTCACCATTTGGATTATTTTTATTATTGTTTTCTTGGTCATTTTTATTATTGTTCCCAGAGATGTACCATGTCATTTTTTTCTGGCTGTTTTTAGGATGCTAACTTTTATATTTTAGCAGTTTGTCTGGATGCAATTTTCTTTATCCTACTTATGTTTTGTTGAGTTTTGTAAATCTGTGTTTGTCTTTCATTAAATTTGGAAGTTTTACATTTGTTTCTTAAAAAAGTATTCCAGCCCCATTATCTGTTTCCGCTGCGTCTGGAACTCCAAATTTAAGCTGAATTGGTTGATTTGTCACACAAGTTTCTGAGGCTCTGTTTATTTTTCTTCAGTTTATTTTTCTGTTCTTCAGGTTAGTTTCTATTGATCCATCTTAAAGTTCACCGATTCATCTGCTATCACCGATGTGCTGTTAATATCATTCCAGTTATTGTTGACAGTTACTATTAATTTCTATTTTTAAAATTTTCATTTGGTTCTGTTTGCACAGTATCTAGTTTTCTGAGATCTCTCAGTTCAGTTCAGTCGCTCAGTTGTGTCTGACTCTTTGTGACCCTATGGACTGCAGCATGCCAAACTTCCCTGTCCATCACTAACTCCCGGAACTTGCTCAAACTTGATGTCCATCAAGTCAGTGATGTCATCCAACCAACTCCATCCTCTGTTGTCTCCTTCTTCTCCTGCCTTCAATCTTTCCCAGCATCAGGGTCTTTTCCAGTGAGTCAGTTCTTTGCATCAGGTGGCCAAAGTATTGGAGCTTCAGCTTCAGCATCAGTCCTTTGAATATTTAGGACTGATCTCCTTTAAGATGGACTGGTTGGATCTCCTTGCAGTCCAGGGAACTCTCAAGAGTCTTCTCCAACACCATAGTTCAGAAGCATCAATTTTTCGGTGCTCAGCTTTCTTTATAGTCTAACACTCACATCCATACATGACTACTGGAAAAACCATAGCTTTGACTAGATGGACCTTTGTTGGCAGCTGAGATCTCTCAGCTGCTTATTAATTGTGTATGTATTTTCATTAAAATTTTTTTGAACATTCGGACAATAACTGCTTTTAAGTCCTTGTTTGGATTGGAACATCTGGATCATCTTTGAGTTAATGTAAAAATTACGTTTGTCTAAGATGGATTATATTTTCCATGTCTAGTGACTTTTAAAATTGGTTCTTGGTCATTATGTAATACATGTTTTAGAGATTCTGGATCCTGTTCCATTCCTTTCAATAAGATTTTTATTCTAACAGTTGACTTGGCTGGTTTCAAAGTCCAAGCTCAGAGCCTTGTGCTGGGGAGCAACTGACATCTCCACTTATTTCATTTCCAGTTGCTGCTTTTTCGCGTCACCTCCTGAGCTCTCTCACCTCCATGTATAGTTTAGAAGTCAGCCAGAAATTTGGATGAATTTGCACACAGATTTTCTGGGCTCACCCCTTCTATAGTTGCTTTTCTCCAAGGATTTTACCTGTAACTTTTGGGCTATTCTTCTGGCCACTGAGTTTTCCTCTGATGCTTCAAGCCAGTTAAGGCTGTGGCTTTCTGACATTCCTGTGTGTGTGTTAAGTCACTTCAGTCATGTTCGACTTTTGCAACTGTATGGACCGTAGCCCACCAGGCTCCTCCATCCATGGGATTCTCCAGGCAAGAATACTGGAGTAGGTTGCCATGCCCTCCTCTAGGGGGTCTTCCTGATCTAGGGTTTGAACTTGAGTCTCTTAAATCTCCTACATTGGCAGGTGAGTTCTTTACCACTGGCACCACCTGGGAAACCCGCCATCCCTAGATATGTGCAGGTTGGGTAGTGCCTCCCTGGGTTGGGAAGATTCTCTGGAGAAGGAAATGACAACCCACTCCAGTATTTTGGCCTGGAAAACCCCATGGGTGGAGGAGCATGGTAGGCATAGTCCATGGGGTGGCAAAGAGTTGAACATAACTGAGCAACCAACACTTCAAGCAAAGGCTCACCTTCAGCAATTGTCTTTCAAAGGTAGACTCTTGTCCATTTTCTGCCTGCTTTTGGCCCCTCTCTAGTACCTTTACATACTTTCTTTTAAAAAAATCGTCAATATGTTTTGTCTAGATTTGATCATTGTTACCTGCAGAAGAGTTAGTCTGTACAAACTATTCAGACATATTGAAAGCCAGAGTCAACAATTAGATATTCTTTACAAGTTTATTGAGGTATAATTGCTATCTAATAAACAATGCATATTTAAAATCTACAATTTGATACACTTTAATACATGTTTACACTCTAGACCATCACTGCAATCAGATAATGGTGAGTTTTGGAGTTTTATTAAGATGTCATGTGAAAATGAGTGGTAGGAAATAGGCTGTGTCATGCTTTGTATTTTACAGGTTGCTTTCAAAAGCAGTGTCTCCTTTTGGTCTTCACTGTACCCCTGAGTTACGGACTCATGTTTGTTTCTTCCCCATCCTCCAAGTCTGTAGGTTGAAATCCTAACTCCCCATATAATAGCATTAGGAGATGGGGGCTTTGGAGGGTGAGCAGGTCGTGAGGAGGAGTCCTTATGAATGGAATTAGTGCCTTGAATAAGAAGACACAGGAGAACTTGCTTTCTTTCTCTGCTCCCCACCGTGTCAGGATGCCACAAGGTGGCCATCTCCAAACCAGGAAGCAGCGTTTACCACATATAGAATCTGCTGGCTCCTTGGACTGCCTAGCCTCCAGGACTATGAGCAATACAGATTTGTTGTTTAAGCTAGCCAGTCTCTGGTAAACTGTCCCTGAACTAAGATATCTTGTGAATGTCCAGTGGGTTTTTTTTTTTTTCATAAATTAAAAACATTTAATTTTATAATTGGAGTATAATTGCTTTACAATGTTGTGTCAATTTCTGACATACAACAAAGTGAGTCAGCTATATGTGTACATATTAATATATTCCCTCCCTCTTGAGCCTCCCTTCCGTCCCTCTAGGTCATCACAGAGCACCGAGCTGAGCTCCATGTGCCGTACAGCAGCTTCCCACTAACTGTCTCTTTTACACATGGCAGTGTATATGTGTGTTCTGGGCTGAATTCCGCAAACCCCCCCCCCC
>SJYA01002934.1:1284103-1353242 GCA_006410615.1 Neotragus moschatus | reverse complement strand
TCATAACTTTTCTTCCAAGGAGTAAGCGTCTTTTAATTTCGTGGCTGCAGTCACCATCTGCAGTGATTTTGGAGCCCCCCAAAATAAATTCTGACTCTGTTTCCACTGTTTCTCCATCTATTTCCCATGGAGTGATGGGACCAGATGCCATGATCTTTGTTTTCTGAATGTTGAGCTTGAAGCCAACTTTTTCACTCTCCTCTTTGACTTTCATCAAGAGGCTCTTTAGTTCCTCTTCACTTTCTGCCATAAGGGTGGTGTCATCTGCATATCTGAGGTGATTGATCTTTCTGCCGGCAATCTTGATTCCAGCTTGTGTTTCTTCCAGTCCAGTGTTTCTCATGATGTACTCTGCACATAAGTTAAATAAGCAAGGTGACAGTCTGTCCCTGGAGAGGTCATTTAATCCCTCTGTACCTCTGTTATCTCATCTGTAAAATGGGTTCTTGGATATGATCTTTTCTCTTTCCGTTTCTAAACTTCACTCATTATCTAATCGAAGTTTAGTTTTAGTTGCTCCCTTGAATTAAAGAGTGATGTCTTTATCATCCTTTGGTATTGATGACCATCAGTGTCTAGTGCTGCCTCAGATTTGTCCTATTGGAGTGAAGTTCTTAAGGAAGGAATTAAATGGATCAAGAGATGGATAAGAGTTGTCTGTCCCTGTGTCTGGAGACACTATAATGGACTCTGGCCACAGCTTCTGACTCTTGAATCCACCTTTAGATCCAGGGCTATGAGTTGATACAGAAACACACTTGCCCAGCTCTGGCCTGGAATGGAGGGAGTAAGTGGAGAGGCAATAGTAGCTAATAAATATATTATATATGTGTGTGAATATATATACACACATATGTATGTATATATACACATGTACATGTGTGCTAAGTCACTTCACTTGTGTCTGACTCTGCAACCCTATGAACTGCAGCCTGCCAGGCTCCTCTGTCCATGGGATTCTCCAGGCAAGAATACTGGAGTGGGTTGTTGTGCCATCCTCCGTGGGATATTCGCAACCCAGGGATCAAACCTGTGTCTCATAGGTCTCCTGTGTTAGGCAGAGGGGGTTCTTTACTAATAGTGCCACCTGGAAAGCCATATGTGTATATATGTGTATATATATATATATATATATATATAGCCTGTGCCTTATGCCTGATCAGAACTTAACATTCATTACTTACCTTATTGAAAATCACTCAGTCATGTCCAACTGTTTGTGACCCTACGGACTATACAGTCCATGGAATTCTCCAGGCTAGAACACTGGAGTGGGTAGCCTTTCCCTTCTCCAGGGGGCCTTCCCAACCCAGGGATCGAACCCAGGTCTCCTGCATTGCAGGTGGATTCTTTACTAGCCGAGCCACAGGGGAAGCCCAAGAATACTGGAGTGGATAGCCTATCCCTTTTCTAGCGGATCTTCCTGACTCAGGAATGGAACTGGGGTCTCATGCATTGCAGGCAGATTCTTTACCAACTGAGCTATCAGGGAAGCCCCACTTACCTTATTATGTCCTCATAATAACTCTGAGGACTACGATTAACCCCATTTTACAGATGAAGTCTTCCTAAAGCTGTAAGGTGCCAGAGCTGGGATCTGAACCTAGGCTGGGTAATTCTGGAGCCTAAACTCTTAACCATTATTTCACAAGTAGTCACAAAATAATAATATTGATAAGCCAATTTCTTGATGCTTACTTGTGGCCAGGCAGATCCATGTATTAGGAAGCTGTGGGGAGAGGGGAAGTTTGGCTGGCAGAATGGACCATCTACTTACCTGTCTTCCTATCCATCTTCCTATCTGCCCACCTATTCTCCCAGGTATTCACCCACCCAACTAGCCATCTCCCCAGCCAGCCAGCCAGCCATTCACCTGCCCACTCAGCTACTGAGCCAACCATTCACCTAACTCTCTAGCCACCCAACATCATATACTAGCAGGCTGTAGAGTTATAAAGAAGAATAAAACCTCTTGCCTTCTCTTAAGAGGTTGATGTCACTGTAATAGAAACTCTTTTTCCTGTCTTCATTAAAGTAAAACGGGCACCACTTCTTAGTGAGTTAATAGTCAATTCCCTTTGGATTAATACTGCTGCTTCCCTATAAACACATATTTCCCCAGCAGAGAAAGCTGCTGATTTCTTGAAGTAAAGGCACAAATGTTTTTAACTCAGTACCTTGTGTTGAAAAGGAATTCCTTCCAAAGAAGCTTTCATAGCTTCTTTGTGATAACAGCAGGTTATTCTTGGAGTAAGGATGCTTCCTTTTAGAATCCTCCACTATGTAATCAGGTTATCTTGGAATGTTTGTGCCTGACCAGTGGTTCTGGGCAGGCAGTGTGCAGAAGGTATTTTCGCAGTGATGGATCACCCAGTTTGGTCTGCTGTGTGCTCGTCACCATTATGAGCACCCCTGTAAATAATTCCAGAATACATTCCTTGGGACCCTGTGGCCAGGTACGATTTTGGCCTTCACTGCACATATCTGTGGGTGTGACATGCTTTAACAATTTCTCAAAGCCAGCTCGGAAGAATTTAAAGTGATATATTTGCTCTGTGTGTACTTTTATCCTGCAAAAGTGTTTTAAAAATTGCATTATAAACTTCTATTACTGTGTCCAAATTATTTTCATCTCTCCTTATCCTCATTCCATCTTTATTTAAACACATGGACCTTTTTACATGGTTAAAGTTATTATGGATATTCAATTTTTTCAGCTTCACATTACTTGGTAAATGTTCTTTCTTGCTCCTACACGGCGGTAATGACCCTGTAATAGTCCATGGTTTAATATACCTTTATTGCTTTTCCATTTTCTATTGCTGGATTTTAGATCATTTCTATCTTAAAAATAACCAACTGCGTCTTGCCATTCTTAGCATCTGTATACGGAAAGGGTGAAAAAAAAACCACAAGCAAACTCTTTTTTTCTTCTTTTGAATATCTACATACATTTATGTGTTTGGGCTATTGTCATAATTTTAATTACTCTTTATATAACTAGTCAGACTTTCTTCCCATAGAATTGAGCCAATTTGCTCACCTCCTTGCCAAAACCAGGCTTACTAATTTTTCTTTGTTTTTCCAATTTAATAAATTTTCAAGAATTTGTCCACTGTTTTGATTTGCATTTCTGTAAATATCAACACCATTAAACCTATTTTCAGTTACCATTTTCAGTTACTGTCTTACTAAAAGAGTGTTCACCCACATGTTCATGTTTGGGTTGCAGACAGGTGGAATGTTTTTCCTTTGTATGAGGTATCTGTATATATGGGGCTTCCCCGGTGGCTCAGAGGTAAAGAACACGATTTGGCAACTGAACAGCAGCAATTTGTATATATACTGGGGTTTTTTTTCCCTGTGTGTGTAATAATAATATTTGTGTCTGAGTTTTTCAATGCTATTGTCTGCCTTTTAGTTAAGGTTTTCTAGACTTAAAAGTTGATTTATAAAATTACATGTAGCAGTTACTAAACTGCTGCTTGGTTAGTACGCAGATATTTATTGAATGAATGAATATTTATCTTTCCTTTGAAATCTCTTCTAATAATACTACCTTTAAAAGCCTTTTACTTGGGAGAAGAATACTTTGTTTTATTCTAGTTTTTCCTGTGATTTTTAGTTTTTAGTTTTTTTTTTTTTTTTNTTCACCTGCCCACTCAGCTACTGAGCCAACCATTCACCTAACTCTCTAGCCACCCAACATCATATACTAGCAGGCTGTAGAGTTATAAAGAAGAATAAAACCTCTTGCCTTCTCTTAAGAGGTTGATGTCACTGTAATAGAAACTCTCTTTCCTGTCTTCATTAAAGTAAAACGGGCACCACTTCTTAGTGAGTTAATAGTCAATTCCCTTTGGATTAATACTGCTGCTTCCCTATAAACACATATTTCCCCAGCAGAGGAAGCTGCTGATTTCTTGAAGTAAAGGCACAAATGTTTTTAACTCAGTACCTTGTGTTGAAAAGGAATTCCTTCCAAAGAAGCTTTCATAGCTTCTTTGTGATAACAGCAGGCTATTCTTGGAGTAAGGATGCTTCCTTTTAGAATCCTCCACTATGTAATCAGGTTATCTTGGAATGTTTGTGCCTGACCAGTGGTTCTGGGCAGGCAGTGTGCAGAAGGTGTTTTCGCAGTGATGGATCACCCAGTTTGGTCTGCTGTGTGCTCGTCACCATTATGAGCACCCCTGTAAATAATTCCAGAATACATTCCTTGGGACCCTGTGGCCAGGTACGATTTTGGCCTTCACTGCACATATCTGTGGGTGTGACATGCTTTAACAATTTCTCAAAGCCAGCTCGGAAGAATTTAAAGTGATATATTTGCTCTGTGTGTACTTTTATCCTGCAAAAGTGTTTTAAAAATTGCATTATAAACTTCTATTACTGTGTCCAAATTATTTTCATCTCTCCTTATCCTCATTCCATCTTTATTTAAACACATGGACCTTTTTACATGGTTAAAGTTATTATGGATATTCAATTTTTTCAGCTTCACATTACTTGGTAAATGTTCTTTCTTGCTCCTACACGGCGGTAATGACCCTGTAATAGTCCATGGTTTAATATACCTTTATTGCTTTTCCATTTTCTATTGCTGGATTTTAGATCATTTCTATCTTAAAAATAACCAACTGCGTCTTGCCATTCTTAGCATCTGTATACGGAAAGGGTGAAAAAAAAACCACAAGCAAACTCTTTTTTTCTTCTTTTGAATATCTACATACATTTATGTGTTTGGGCTATTGTCATAATTTTAATTACTCTTTATATAACTAGTCAGACTTTCTTCCCATAGAATTGAGCCAATTTGCTCACCTCCTTGCCAAAACCAGGCTTACTAATTTTTCTTTGTTTTTCCAATTTAATAAATTTTCAAGAATTTGTCCACTGTTTTGATTTGCATTTCTGTAAATATCAACACCATTAAACCTATTTTCAGTTACCATTTTCAGTTACTGTCTTACTAAAAGAGTGTTCACCCACATGTTCATGTTTGGGTTGCAGACAGGTGGAATGTTTTTCCTTTGTATGAGGTATCTGTATATATGGGGCTTCCCCGGTGGCTCAGAGGTAAAGAACACGATTTGGCAACTGAACAGCAGCAGTTTGTATATATACTGGGGTTTTTTTTTCCCTGTGTGTGTAATAATAATATTTATGTCTGAGTTTTTCAATGCTATTGTCTGCCTTTTAGTTAAGGTTTTCTAGGCTTAAAAGTTGATAATAGTTATAAAATTACATGTAGCAGTTACTAAACTGCTGCTTGGTTAGTACGCAGATATTTATTGAATGAATGAATATTTATCTTTCCTTTGAAATCTCTTCTAATAATACTACCTTTAAAAGCCTTTTACTTGGGAGAAGAATACTTTGTTTTATTCTAGTTTTTCCTGTGATTTTTAGTTTTTAGTTTTTTTTTTTTTTTTGACTAAATTTAAGTTGAACATGGATCTAACCTTATTTTTCTACATTTTGTTGTTTAGTTTCTGTTATGTATGTTATTAGATTTTATTTTACTTTTCCATTTATTTAATTCTTTAGAAGTTTGGGTCTTCTTCTGGAGTCTCTGTTTTGCCTCACCAACCTGAGGCTTGGCTTTAAGCCTTTATTACTGTCTCTGATATGTTTGTTTTGAGCATTTTCTAGTATATAATGGAGAAAATTCCCTTTATTCCTTCCTTTTTATTTATCCTTTCCCTCCAATACTAATATAGTTCTCTTTTTTTTGCAGTTTTTAACTGGATTTTATATAAAGGAGTATAAATAAGTAAGAAAAAGTTTTATGGAGCCAAAGGATTATAACGGGCAGCTTTCCCTTCTCTAGTTTCAGTGAAATATAACAGAGAAGCTTTAGTTATATTTTAAAAAATGCATCATACATAACTGATTGTGGTAATCTATATATACACACACATATATATAAATGTATTTATATATATAGAATCATTATGTTGTATACCCAATGAATACAATGTTTATGTCAGTTATATCTCACTAATAAAAAAAATCATCACCCCTATAATATTACAACAGTAGTAAAGAAAATAAAGTGGAAAACTTACTCACAGTCACCTTGAAGTCACATTTTCTTGAAGGGCACCTGCGTGTGACCTAAGTCTCCCAGTCGTGTCTGACTCTTTGTGACCCCGTGGACTGCAGCCCGCCAGGCTCCTCTGTCCATGAGATTCTCCAGGCACGAGTACTGGAGTGGGCTGCCATGCCCTCCTCCCGGGGGTCTTCCCAACCTGAGGATCGCACCTGCTTCTCTTACGTCTGCTGACTTGACAGGCAGGCTCTTTACCACTGTCGCCATCTGAGAAGCCCGAAATGCAAACAGTCCTGTTTAAATGTACATTAAATTTCACACAGTTTTTAATTTTAGTTTAATTTAGTTTCTATTTTAAATTTATCCATTTAACTTTCTATTACAAAGATTTCTCTGTATTATTATGCTTTAATAATGGTTNTCTTACGTCTGCTGACTTGACAGGCAGGCTCTTTACCACTGTCGCCATCTGAGAAGCCCGAAATGCAAACAGTCCTGTTTAAATGTACATTAAATTTCACACAGTTTTTAATTTTAGTTTAATTTAGTTTCTATTTTAAATTTATCCATTTAACTTTCTATTACAAAGATTTCTCTGTATTATTATGCTTTAATAATGGTTGTTTTACATGAGTCAGTAAACTATTACATTGAGTCATTGTTTGGCAATTTACTTAACTAGTTCTTTAGCTAAATAATTCAGCTGTTTCTAACATTTTGCTATTATAGATAATGCAGTAATAAACTTTGTAGTCCATATGGCTTTTTCTTGTTGAGAATGATTTTTTAGAACATGCCACCAAAATGAAGTCACTAGGCCAAATCATATAGACATACAAGTGTTTATAGAAATTGCCACATTGCTCTCCCAGTTTGAGAATATGTACAAATTGTGTAATGTAAACAAATGCTTGGTGAATTTTACCACAGCTTTGCTTTTTTAGAAAATATATATTCATAAACATATATTGATATACATATTTCATAAAATATATATTCATGTGTATAGCCATCTATATAGCAATATATATTTTATATCATAAAATATACATTTGTATGTTATATTACTAGAAACATTTCAAAAATGTATGCTGCTGCTGCTGCTGCTAAGTCGCTTCAGTCGTGTCCAACTCTGTGTGACTCCATGGACTGCAGCCCACCAGGTTCCCCCATCCCTGGGATTCTNCCTCTGGACCACCAGTGAAGTCCCGACAAATACTATTTTAAGCCACTACATTTTGGAGTAATTTTTTTATGTGATGATAGATAACTAATACAGAAGTCCCGATAAAGACTATTTTTAAGGCAGTACGTTTTGGAATAATTTTTTATGTGATGATGGATAACTAGTACAGATGTCCCAATAAATACTATTTTAAGCCACTACATTTTGGAGTAATCTTTTATGTGATGATAGATAACTAAGACAGAAGTTCCCTCTCCCGGCACAAAGGGTCCTATAAAGTATTAATAGCATGGCCAGGAAGGCCCAGTGAAGTCTTAACCACACTCTATTTTATTCAAAAAGAACCAAGCTGCTGAATCAGCTCAGCCAAACCACACCCAGGTTTTTGTTTTGTTTTCACCCCAAGCCCCAGACTGGGGGCACACAGAAACTGGAGCATGTGATGAGGGTCTGCAAACAGGTTTAAAAATTACATTCCTAGCTCACACGATGAAATTTAAGCCATCCATTTAGAAAACACTGAGCATAGCTGGGAAAATGATTTTTATGTTATTACTCTTCAAGAACAAAGTGATAAGTGACTTTGGAGTCGGAGGAGGTGGTGGTTTGCAGAGTTTATGAAAAATAAGCTGTCATCTTCTCCCTAAATTACATCAGAGTCGCTGGGAGTTAGAACTCAGTTTTCCTAAATTTGGGTGTTTTAAGGGACCTTGGACATATTGAAATAAAAGGATGCCTCACAGTTATGCAGAAATGACTTTTCGCACCTCCTTCCTTAGAGGATGGGGCATTAAAAGCATGCTCGCTCACTCTTTTAAATTCTTACCAGGTAGCTACTGTGCGGTGCCTGGGGAAGAGCTGGAAATAGATACATGTGTGTTGTCCCAGTCTCCTGAGCCCAGACTGGAGGAATTGTCAATTATATTTAGATAAGACATAGCTCAGGTATCAGCTATACTTCCTAGTGGCGTTTGGGAGATCTGGTTGTTCTGTTTCCCTGTCTCTGAGCTTGTCCATAAGATCTTGGAAAGTGTCTTGTTTTACCTATATATGTAGCAAAGCTATTCCCAAAGACAAACATTCCCAAGGAGACTAATGCCCTTGAGTGACCCTTTGCCTTCTCGTTTCCTCTTTCCTCCCTGGTTTGGCTGATCTGGGAAGGGCTGTGATGGGAGAGTTGTTTGGGTAAGTTAGCTCTTTGGGGGCAGACATCATGCTTCCTTTGTGTCCTTCACTTTTTGCGACAAGGATTGTTTGTGGTCCCCCAACCTGGCTTCTGAGCTCCCCATCTTCCCTAGATATAGCTGCTTTATGGCCGGATACACAGCTACTTGGAAGAACACTCCATTTCCCAGCACTGTGGCTCCAGAGATGGGAACTGATGAGATTTGCCCTGTGCTGTTTCCACACTTGCCCTCAAAGGAAGGAGAATGCATTCCTCTTCCGCCTCCCTGCTGGCTGGAATGCACGTGTAGTTTTGAGCCACCTTGGAACACAAGGAAGAGGGTGACAAGCTAGGTGTGGTGTGGAAGAGCAAAACAAGGTTGCTTCCTGCCTTGCTTCCGCCCCTGCCAGCATCATTTCTGGTCTCCATCACACACAGTAGTTAGCATCCTGACTTGTATCCCTTTATCTCTCCCGGGAGGCCTGGAGAAGGTACTCAGGATTCGCTGAATTATGGGGTTGGACACAAGTCACCACCCTGGGTAAAGACAACCTTTGCAGATAACCTCTGCCTGCCTTCTTCAGTCTGTCGCCTCCAGCCACTTAGATCATTAGAATCTTAGAGTAGGAAAGAAGCTTCTAGGTCATCCCTCTAGTCCCCCCTTCACTAGCATCAATTTCTGCACATTTTTCTTGGCCAGTCTAGCTCCCAGCTTGATGATGCTTAACATTACAGGGCAGTCTTAGGGATTTTTTGGTTTGTTTTGGCTGAACCTCGAAGGATGTGGGATCTTAGTTCCCTGACCAGGGACTGAATGCATATCCCCTGCAGTGGAAGCTTGGAGTCTTAACCCCTGGACTGCCAGGGAAGTCCCTGTGGGGCAGTTTTTTAAAAATGATTTATTTATTTATGGCTGCCCTGGATCTTCCTTGCTGCGCTTGGGCCTTCTCCAGTTGCGTGAGCAGCGCTGCTCTCTAGTTCTGTGTGAGGGCTTCTCCTTGCAGTGGCTTCTCTTGTTGCACAGCACGGGCTCTAGATCCACAGGCTTCAGTAGTTGGGGCACGTAGGCTTAGTTGTCCCACGACACGTGGGATCTTCCTACAGCAGGGATTGAAGCCGTGTCCCCTGCATTGGCAAGCGGATTCTTCACCACTGAGCCACCAGGGAAGCCCTGTGGGGCAGTCTTAATTGTACCAACCTCCACCTTTGATCTTATCCATGTTTTCCCTTTCGAGCTCTCTCCAAACAATACACTGGGGGCAGATTTTTCAGGGAGGCAGTGACAGGATGCAAGCTCATGTAAAAATGAAAAATGTCCGTTAAAGTCAGGACCGAAGCACCTCTATTGGACTTGACAGTTCAGAGGTCGTGGGTATCCTTGGCCTCTGAAAAAAAGGGGCGGCTGCCAGATGGAAGTGGGCTGAGATGTGAGGTGGGAAAATGAGAAAAGGGAGCTGATGGATTGAGATCTGATCGGAAGAGAGTTGGAGGTGCCGGGTTACAGGAAGTGTTTGCTGTGTCTTTCATTAGGACTCGGGGGAATTGAACAGATTTGGCGGCTACGAGAGTTCAGACTGAGGGGAGAGGGAAAGAGGCAGGGCAGAGAAGGTGTGGCTGCTGGATCGTTGTCCCTGGAGAGGGGGGAGGCGGTGGGAATGAGATTGGGCCGCTCGACTGTGAGCAGATGGAGAGACATATCATCCTTTGTGGCCAGAAGGAGGGAGGAGACATGTGCGAAAGGGGATTTGCTATGAAGCCCTAGCAAATCTTTTTTGTCCAGAAGCCCAGGGAGATAAGCTTGGTGGAATTAATGAGGTAGGAGGCAAGGTTGTGTGCCGAGTACGGGGGTGAACTTGCACCAAGAAGCTGGAGTAATGTGGTGACGACTCGCAACAGTTGTGATGAGCGAGGGAGGGGAAGCCTTAAAGACCTGTATGAGGGCCGACCACGGTGCCCAGCTGAGGCTCTAGAGCTTCCAAAACTCACTTGTAGAGACATTTCACATGACTTGTGTGTGTCCGTGGTGATACAGGCCCAGAGGTTGTGGATTTTAGTTTTCATCCAGGGGTCGGGTTGGGTGGTACTCTGTAAGGCCAGGGTTGCTTGGGAGTGGAAATGAGAGTTAAAGAACAGTGCACGGGACTTCCCTGGTGGTCCAGTGGTTAAGACTTCACCTTCCAATGCAGGAGGTGCAAAATTGATCACTGCTCAGGGAGCTAAGATTCCACATGCCTTGTGGCCGGAAAACCAAAACATGAAACAAAAGCAATGTTGTAACAGATTAATAAAGACTTAAAAAATGGTCCACACTAGACTTCCCAGGTGGCGCTGGTGGTAAACAATCTGCCTGCCAACGCAGGAGACGGAAGTGACACAAGTTAGATCCCTGGGTTGGGACGATCCCATGGAGTAGGAAATGGAAACCCGCTCCAGTATTCTTGCTGGAAAGTTCCGAGGACGGGGAGCCTGGGGGGCTCCATCCATGGGGTCACAAAGAGTCGGATATGACTAAGTGACTAAGCACACATGCATCAAAAAAATTAAAAGAAAAAAAAAGAACATTGCAGGGGCTGACCTTGGGCTCTAGGCCGGTAGAGAAGGGGCACGGCAGGAGACGCTGCCTTGTTAGGGCAGTTTCCCTTGAAGGCAGGGGATGCACGTGGGGAGGTGGAAGACTCTGCCCAGGTTTCTTCCAGATGTGGACAGGGAACATGTCCTTCTGGCCCCAGAAGGTGCTGTTTTTATCTCATTAGGACAGGCCTGTGTGTTTTCCTGCCCACTCACCTTTGGTCTTCAGTCTAGTCTTCCTTGAATCTCCTGACCTCCCGCTGCCCCCACCCCTGCCCTAGGGTCCTGCCCCCACCACTCCGTGCCCATCCCTGTTCAGTACAGATTTCTCCTGTCTGTGCAGGCATTGTCTGGACTGTTCTAGATCAGCTCATCTCGGCTCTCTCACCATGGGTCTGCTGTCCTCATGGAGAAAGCTTGCCGTTTGTCATTCTGGCTTTGACTGAGCACCCAGACCCTGTCGGCTCTTCCCAGCCCTCAGAGATCTGAGACCATCACATCCNTGCAGGCATTGTCTGGACTGTTCTAGATCAGCTCATCTCGGCTCTCTCACCATGGGTCTGCTGTCCTCATGGAGAAAGCTTGCCGTTTGTCATTCTGGCTTTGACTGAGCACCCAGACCCTGTCGGCTCTTCCCAGCCCTCAGAGATCTGAGACCATCACATCCCATTCTGGGACTTTCTCATTCTTTTAGGAGAGAGTGAGAGCTTGGAGGGCAGGAGCTGAGGTTTGAAGTCATATAGACACAAATTTGACCCTCACTCTGGTGGGCTACAGTCCATGGGGTCACAAAGAGTCAGACACGACGGAAGCGATTGAGCATGCAGGCACACAGTGAGTGCCCTTTATTAGCTATGTTGAGCTGAGCAAATTATTCAGCCTCTTTATTCTCATCTGTAAAACGGTGATAGTAGAAGTTCCAACTTCTTAGGCTTGGGGTGACAAATAAAAGAGTTTCCACGAGAGCTTTGTGGGGATGAAGCTCTCAGAATGAACACAGCCTGTGGGATGCCTAACATTGCCAAAACTTGGATTAGAAATCAACCACAGAAACCATCCATCTGTTGGGAAGGACTGCACCATGGAGAAATGGGTATTTCTAACAAAAAGCAATTCATCCGTGTCCCAAGCCCCACCCGAGACACTCCCAAGTTCCCCAGGTGTTTGTGTTGCTTATGGGGTCATAGACAACAGGCCGTTCAGTAATGACATTCCAGTCTTGGGCGTCCAGTCACCCTCGTCTTCTCCCCACCGGCTGTGCGGAACCTTTGTCACAGCCCACAGATCGTGTGATTGCGATCTGTGGTTTGTTCTAGCTGAATGCACTCTGCATCGTAATCGAGGGGATTCTGTGGCAGCCCTGGTCAGAGTATGTGCTGGAAAGATGGGCTCTTTTCAAAACCAGCTTGATGTGGGGACCGCTGGGCCATTTTTTCCTCACCCAAGATGTAAAGGAGGGCAAGGGTCTGAGGTTGTCCACTTTAATGGAGACCCTGCGAGCAAATCCGTGGGCTGCTGGGAAGGGAAGAGGCAGGCAGAATATATAGCCCCAGGCTGAGAGCTGTTGGAGAAACACTGTTTGGCTGGGAAGTGGTGGGGGCCCTGAAAGCTTGTGTTACTCCTGAGTTTCTCTGAACCGTTCTGTGGATACTGGGGACTGGACCAGTTGGGTGTTTGGGTTTTTTGGCTCTCTGATGGGCAAAGGCTAGAGATAATTAAATGAAAGCCTGTGTGTAAATCGGTATTTCAAATTAGCTTTCTGGAAATGAAAAAAATTGAGGAAAAATAAAGGGCAGAAAATACCCTAAAAGCATAGGAAACCAGTAGGTGAAGGCTAGGGTGAATTGTGAAATTTCAAGAGAGGAGAAATTTTTGCAAAGAAATACTTGTTCCTGATATAGTTAAAATTTTGCCAGAACCCATAGGCTCCCAGCATTCTGGTGGCCTTGTAAATTTAGAGTCACACTTTTGAAAAGCCATTTGGAAGTGCATCTCATGAGCCATAAAAATATTTCATACCTTCTGAGCTAGTAATCTCCCTTCTGGGAATCTATCCTAAGGCCATCAATCTGAAAGAAAAAAAAGAAGTACCACATGCATAAAAATGCTGATTGCCTCATTGCTTTTAATATTAAGAATTTGGGAGCCACCTCAAAGGCCAACAGGAATGGAATGGCTGTTGAAATGACGGTACATCGAATCACGGAGTATCATGCATTCATTAACATTATAATTATGAATACCATGTAGAAGCAGGCATATATCTGAAATATTAATAGCAACCTCTTATAAGTGAAAGTAAGCATAATGTAAGATGCTGTCCGAACTGTGATTTATTTATAAAGATTTGTACATATGAATAGGGCCTGGAAGAAAAGTGCAGAAAATGAGAATGAAGGCTTCCTGGGGTGAAAAAAGGAGGGCTTGTTTTTCCTTTTAGACTATCTTCAGTATTGCCGCTAGAGGTCAGGTCCTAGTTTTGTCCCTGGCTCACGTCCGTTTTGTCATCTGGAAAACGGCAGTGTTACCCCCATGTCTCCCTCCACGTTCTGTCATGGCCCATCCGTCCATTCTTTGAGACTTCTGCATCCCCCTGGGGTAGGTACTTACAGACAGGCAGGAGAACTTGAACTTGTAAGGCACTGGGGGTGGGGTTGGACTTCCAGATTCACGTGGTTTGACTCCAAAGGCAGCGCCCTTACTTACCTCTCCATCCAGTCTGCTTCCCCTCTGCTTTCCTGACGCTTCATAAGTGTGCTGTGCGAGCTGAGGTAATGTATGCTCCCTTTGGGCCCGGCATTTAGTACAAATTCAGTAAACAGTAGCTGCTAATCACCATCCTCATTATAATGTTTGCGTGATAAAGTAATAAGAAAAATTAGCAAAAGTAGCATTGGTACCTTGGGGTTCATGGAGACGCTGAGTAAAACTCCCAGCTAATATTTCCAGATACCTGTCCTCTTGGAATGAATTCTTAAGGTCCGTCTTTAAACCACGGCATCTGTTACAGAATTTCTGTTATGTGGGATAAGCGTGCCTTCTGCAATGATACCTAAACTATCTCCTTAGTTCAACAAAGTCTTATTATAATGAACACTGGATACTTTCAGCTTAGATGAGGCCAAAGTAATTCTGATTTTTTACCAGCTGGGTCAGAAACAACAATCGTTCACTCTAGTTAGATCTTTCTCTCTCTCTTTTTAAAAAAGTATTTATTTGGCTTCTCCAGCTCTTAGTTGCGACACAGAATCTTTTAGTTGTGGCATGTGGGATCTAGTTCCCTGACCAGAGATCCAANACCTGTGTGGCACTGTGGCCCTAATATGTTGACCCTCTATGTTAGCCTTTTGTATTCAATACAGGTAAACCCAGATGGTCACTTCCCTCTGCCACCTCTCTGGCCTCCCACCGGTGCTGACACCCAGAAACTGATATGGAATTCATGATGAGCGCCTCCAGGCAACTCCTCCAGACTCAAGGCTGCCTTGAGCTTACATGAGCTCAGACCCCAAAAGTCCCTCCTTGGGGAGAAGCAGCTGCCCTCTGCTGCTTCTTCCTGGATACAAAGCACAAGGCCAGACCTCCACAGGCCAGGAGGCTGACCGCCACCCCTCCCCCATTGTCTGTGTCAAAAAGACGCATTTGCTTGTCACCAGATCCGAAACCCTTCATGAGGCTCATGATTTCTCAAAAGTACCATGCTGGTCTGTGTCCACGAATGAACTCTGCCTGCTTCATGAACTCTTTCTCAGTTTTGTATTAGCCTGATAAGGTTTAACTCAAGTATGATTTCTTTCATGAACTCTGGCTAATGCTAGCTTCCAACTCAGTTCTATTCAACAAATGTTTATAGAGCATCTTTTGTATTCTGAGCTGTGTGCTGCACTCTGAGGATCCAGGGTTGAATGAAGCACGGATCTGTCCCCAGGGAGTTCTCAGTTGGCTGATAGATGCATGAATGGAAAGATTAAAGATAAACATGAAAAGTGCTAGAGAGAGGTCTCAGGCCTGTGCTACGGGGACCTGGAGGAAAGAACACCTTAACATCTATTTGGGAGGCTTAGAGAAACAAGGGAGGATATTTATGCTGGCCCTTGATACATTCTTAGGAGTTTGCCACGTTGAAAGCAGGATGAGGGAGGAGGGAGGATAGTTGAGGTGGAACGGATACAGACAGAAGCAAGACTTGCAGAGCCATGGGGTGGGGGCTTGGAGTGTTTCTGGGGACTGATGCTCAGGGTGTAGGCACAGGGAGGAAGCATGAGGCTAGAGCCTCTCGTGAAGTTGCAGTTTCCTTAGACACTGAGCCTGGTACGTAGTGTCCACTGGGCGGGAGGGGCCAGGTCACGGACCCTGGGTAAGTTCACCAGCGAGAGCTGGAGCACAGAGCTCCCGCCTGCAGAAAGAGTGATAAAATCTGAATCCCTAGGTGATTCCACGCTGAGAAGTGTCAAAGACAGGGTCAAAGCCACAGGTCTGTGAGTGAGAGGAGGGAGCGAAGTATAAGAAACAGAAACAGATTGTTTTTGCTGGGTGTGAATGAATGGCTGCCTTTTCCGGTTTCATGCCTGGATGCCTTTCCTCTTCGTATAGATAACACGCTACTTGAAGGTGGGGGGATGGGGGGTTAAATATCCCTTAGTGTATTATTTGTGTGAAAAGTATTATAAACCTGTTACGTGCATGCCAAGCCACTTCAGTTGTGTCCGACTCTTCTGTGACCCCATGGACTGTAGCCCGCCAGGCTCCTCTATCCATGGGTTTCTCCAGGCAAGAATACTGAAGTGGGTTGCTATGACCTCCTTCAGGGGGATCTTCCTGCCCAGGGATCAGATCAAATCGCATGTCCATTTCCTACGTTGGCAGGTACCACCTGGGAAGATATGGCCAATTGTGTTAGTTGGGTACCTCAGCTAACTTTGTTGGACTTACAAACAAATTGGACTTACACATGTACTCTCAGAACAGAACTTGTTTATTTGTTGTGGACTTACTCTGAGGCTCCCCAGACAAGAGGCAGAAGCTGCAGGAGTGTCGTCAAGGAGCCTCCTCCTCTGGGTGGGAGATCCCAGCAGCTGATCAGCAACAGTGTCTCTTCCAGTTTGGGGGTTCTACACATCTCCTGATGTTTCTGTAATTCTGCCATTCTCCCCTGGCTCCCAGGAGAGGCCAACTCTGAAGACGAGAGGATGAGAGGGTGGCTGACTGACACCCAGCCTAGTCTTCATTATTTCAGTGCGTGGGAGCCATTTGCCAAAAGAAATTGGGGAAGGTATTTTTAACCAAGGCATTTGCTTTCATGGGACCCAGTTTCCTAGAAATGTTCCGTTCCTTCCCTCTCGTGTCACACCTTACCGTCCCCCAGGATTCTCTCTCCTTAGGGTACTATTTGGATTATTTTCTTTTTTGTCTCTTAAGCCCATTTGATTCCAGAAGGATTAAAACACAGGTGTTGGATTTCAGGACTTCCCCTAGTGGCTCAGCGGTAAAGAATCTGCCTGCAGTACAGGAGATGAAGGTTCCATCCCTGGATCAGGAAGATCTCCTGGAGGAAGGCGTGATAACCCACTCCAGTATTCTTGCCTGGAGAATCCCATGGACACAGGAGCCTGATGGGCTACAGTCTGTAGGGCTGCAAAGAGTTGGACACGACTGAAATGACTGAGCACGCACGCACACATTCTGGATTTCAGTATATAGAGACAACACCTTACAGTGTCCTATCGACTGTCACAGAAAATACCTCCTCCCAAGTGGGCTGCTGGCTTTGGAGCAGGGCTCTCAGCCTTGCACTTTGGAATCACTTGGAAGGTGCAAGTCATTCAGTCATGTCTGACTGTTTGCAGTGCCATGGACTATACACTCCATGGAATTCTCCAGGCCTGAATCCTGAAGTGGGTAGCCTTTCTCTTCTCCAGGGGATCTTCCCAACCCAGGGATCAAACCCAGGTCTCCCGAATTGCAGGTGGATTCTTTATCAGCTGAGCCACCAGGAAAACTTAAGAATATACTGAAGTGGGGAGCCTATCCCTTCTGCAGTGGATCTTTCTGACCCAGGAATTGAACTGGGGTCTCCTGTATTGCAGGTGGATTCTTTACCAGCTGAGCTACCAGGGAATCACTTGGGAACAGTGGAAAAACTCCTAGTGTCCAGGTGGATGCAGACTGGTTGGTGGGGTCCAATGCCAGAGGGTTTCAATGCTGGCTGGGTGGTTCCAGCATGTAGTCAGGTCTTAGAATCATAGCTTAAGATACATTCTGGATTCCCACGGCAGGACCCCTTGGCTCCCGTTTAATTTGGACCTTAAAAGCATTGAGCAAAGTGGCTTGCGGTTCTCCCATCTGCAGCCCATGTTCTTTGAGGAAGTGATTTGACTTCTTGGAGCCCCTTAAAGTTGGCCACTCTTCAGGGTCTGAGCATTCAGTAGACGTTTCCTCTCTCATAGGCCCTCTCTGTGGGCAAAGCAGAAGGGCATAGCCTGTATCTAGTTTTGCTGTCAGTCATTCTCCCAGTATTGTTATGGTTCCTGTCTGTTCTGGTCTCACCTGGGCAGGTACATCCCTGGGATTACAGAGGTCATGAAGGCAAACAGTCCCATAAATGGCTATTGTAAAACTGTGATAAATGCTGAAGACATCTTTATAGGGAATTCCATATGGTGATAGAGTGCAGTGTGGCTAACTTTGCATAGGGAGAGAATAGAAGGCTGGACACGGAGCAGAATCACACCGGGAGGATGGCTGCTGAGCACAGATTTTCCTGGCAGAGAAGAAAGCTCAAGGTACTGTCATCTGAGAGGGGAGTGTGTGCAGAGGCCCTGGGTCTGGAAACAGTCTAGCCTTTTTAGGGAAGACTTATGGAGTTCAGAGCGGCTTGAAGCATAAGGTCTGGGGGTGGCGGCCTGGTGGGAGCCGAGGTGGGAGAGGTAGGTCTGTGCCACCTCCATCTATTGTGGGTTTGATATTTGTCTTTTAAGAAATGAGGGCATGGACTTCCCTGGTAGTCCAGTGGTTGCGAGTCTGCCTGCCAAAGCATGAGACACAGGTTCGATCTCTGACCCGGGGAGATCCCACGTGCCCCAGGGCGACTAAGCCTGTGCAGCGCAACTACTGAGCCCACAGCCCGGAGCCTGTGCAGCAAGAGAAGCCGTGGCAATGCTGCTCACCAGTGGGGAGAGAGCCCCCGACGGCCGCAGCTAGAGAGAAGCCTGGCAAGGAAGCAAGCCCAGCACACAGCAAAGAAGTCCCAGTGTAGCCGAAAATAAATAAGTAAATAGTTTTTTTAAAAGAAGAAATGAGGGCAGGTATTAGTCACTTGTCATATTTCTTCCATAATAAATGACTACAGACTTAGTGTCTGAAAACAACCCAGAGGCACTGTTTTACAATGATCGTGGTCGGAAGGCTGGGATTAGTCTTACTTGGACTTAAATCAATGTGTTGGTGGGGCTGCACTCATTCTAGAAGCTCCAGAGGAGGCCCGAATCAGTACCTTCCCTCTCCCAGCTTCTGGAGGCTGCTGCTTCCCTTGACCATAGCTACGTCCCTCTAGTCTCTGCTTTTGTGGTCACCTGGCCTCCTGTGACTTTCATTCTCCAGCATCCCTCTTTAAGGACCCTCATAATTACAGGGGGCTCAGCCAGTCAACCCAGGGTAATCTCTCTACCCCAAGATCTTCCACCTTCAAAGCTCCTTTTGCCACAGAAGGTAACATTCATAGGTTCTGGGCATTAGAGTGCGGATACTCCTTGGGAGTCATTATTCAGCCTACCACGGGGCATCTGAAAAATGCTAAGTCATCTGCACAAGGGGAGAGCAATCCAAGCTCTGCTGGTCCCCAACGCCTTGTAAGGTTGCAGAGGGCCTGAACCCAAAGGGTGTGCCATTGGGGCTGGAGAGGAAATGGAGACTTGAATTGGGGGGAAAGAAATTGGTAGGAATTCAGTAGTGGAGGCTGACATAAAAGACACTGAGGAGAACTCTGAGGTTGAAGATGGTGTCATTACAATTTGTTTGCTTCTTTTTATATTGAAGTCTAGTTGATTTACAGTGTTGTGTTCATTTCTGCTCTACAGGAAGGTGATTCAGTTATATACATATGTGGCTTCCTAGGTGGCATTAGTGGTGAAGAACCCTCCTGCCAAGGAAGGAGATGTAAGAGACAGTGGGTTCAATCCCTGGGTCAGGAAGATCCGTGGTGGAGGGCGTGGCAACCCACTCCACTACTCTTGCCTGGAGAATCCCATGGACAGAGGACCCTAGCAGGCTATGGTCCATAGGGTCACAAAGTGTTGGACATGGCTGAAGTGACTTGGCACAGTATATACATATATATATATTCTTTTTTCATATTCTTTTCTATTATAGTTTATCACAGGATATTGAGTATAGTTCATTGTGCGCTATAGTAGGACCTTGTTGTTTATCCATTCTCTGTATAATAGTCTGCATCTGTTAATCCCAAACCCCTCCTCCATCCCCCTCCCACCCCCGCACCCCCCTTGGCAACCATAAGTCTGTCCTCAAATCTGAGTCTGTTTCTGTTTCATAGATAAGATCTAAAAGAGTGTCACTCTTAAGTGGTCTNTGTCTCTTATACACATCTTGCATCTGTTAATCCCAAACCCCTCCTCCATCCCCCTCCCACCCCCGCACCCCCCTTGGCAACCATAAGTCTGTCCTCAAATCTGAGTCTGTTTCTGTTTCATAGATAAGATCTAAAAGAGTGTCACTCTTAAGTGGTCTTGTGACTCAAGAGAAGGGGTGCAGGTCCTTTCATCTCCTTGCCTGCCTCACTTCTCTGGCCTTTAGAACTTTCAGGATTCTTCCCTGGCATGTGGAGTGCTACCCTTGGGTTCCCAAAGCACCCCCGCTGCTTCCTGTTAGCCCACCACATGCGGTCTGGACATCAGGCTTACTCACCTGGCTCATGTGTTAAGCTACAAGTTTCTCAAGCAGCTTGTGGGATGTTGGCTGCCTAGCAGGCTCTGGTTCTGGTCTGTTGAATTCCTCCATTTGTATGTAGAGGTTTGGACTCACCTACGCAGCCCTGAAGCTGGGAACCAGGAGATCTGCTGTTGCTAAGACCCCCTTTTCACCCTTATGCCTTCCCAGAATGACAATAGGGGCTGAGTTATTAGCCTTGATCTCACCAGTTATTAATTCTTTAGTTTTCGCCCCTTCAGGAAGTCTCGTATATTCCAGGATGTCATGAAGTCTTTAAAGTGGGTATAAATAAACCTAATAGCTGAAAATGATGTGGAAGTCATTGATCAAGGAAGGATAATTCAGCTGGAAATATGAGAAGGCAGTTTTCAAGACAGCTTGCCTGAGTGTTTCCAAGAAATGTGCTCTCCCTTGAGATTCTACTTCTTACATCTGATTCAGTAAATATCTGTTCTGTTTACTTGCTGATGGGTTTTTGAACCTCTTTGTCTCCTGTGTCTTCTGCCTCTTTCCTAGCCTCCCTTCTCCTGCTTAACTCCTTAAAGCCACGGAGAAGAATAATTTCCTTTACTTAAAAAGCAAGGAGTGGGATGCTGAAGAGAACTTTTCCTTTTACTTGGGAATTCAGGTTTCTGCCCTCAAGCTGAGAGCCATCGGGCAGAATTTTCTATTATTCATAGAGAAGATAGAGCCCTCAGGGGAATATCTATCCCAACAAAGCAAGATTGGTCCAGCACTTCGACAGCCTTTCCTCTGTAGAAACAAGATGAGTTCTTAGAGGAGATAGCTGGGGGAGGGAGAGGCTGTTTCTGCTTCTCTCCCAATAGGAGTGAATCCCCTCCAGGTCAAACGGGACGATCTAGAAGCAGAACATGCATAGAGACTGTGGGTACCGTCCTGGAGAGGAGGCTGGCATCTCCCTCCCTGGCTGGATGCTTGCTGAGTCGCAGCTCTCATNGAGAGGCTGTTTCTGCTTCTCTCCCAGTAGGAGTGAATCCCCTCCCGGTCAAACGGGACGATCTAGAAGCAGAACATGCATAGAGACTGTGGGTACCGTCCTGGAGAGGAGGCTGGCATCTCCCTGCCTGGCTGGATGCTTGCTGAGTCGCAGCTCTCATAGGTCCATCTTTGGACCAGTGAGCAGAGTTTGATGCAAATGTTCCTGGGAGTCTCTGAGGTGGGGAAGATAAATTGACCTGAGTTCCTTGGCTTGGGGGGACCTCTGTGGACATGGGGAAATTCGAAAGTCAGGAGGCCAGCGGGAAGCAAGGTGGCTGCCCTGCGCAGTCTCCCCTACCCACGCGGGAAGCAGGTGTGAGTTTCCTGGGGATACCTGGAGGCCTGGGGGGGAAGGGACAGCCTGGAAAGGGGTTCTGCTGTGGAGCAGACGTGGGCACCGAGACTGCCAAGGTCAGGTCCAGTAAAGTTCATGGAAGAGTGAACATCCCTGGTGGTCCAGTGGCTAAGACTCTGCACCCCCAGTGCAAGGGGCTGGGGTTCGATCCCTGGTCAGAGAACTAGATCCCATATGTTGCAATTGAGAGTTTGCACGCTGCAACTCAAAAGACCCTGCATGTTGCAACTAAAAATTGGTGCAGCCAAATAAATACATATTAAAAAAAATTCCTAGAGGATCTGACCCCATATCAGGGAGCACTCAGTGGCAGGACCTGGACGGACCCCTCATGTGCGCTACAAGGAAGCCCACCTTCGATCACCTGCCAGGAAGTAATGACAGGCAGCGGCAACAAAGTCTGAAAGGCGGAAGGATGCTTCTCTTGTTCTGTCTGATCCACTCTCCCTCCGCCGTGGTCTTGGAGGAGCCTGAGAGGCAGGTGGGAGCAGGGTAAGGAATTGGGGAGGACCGGTCAGCAGCCGCCCTGCCTGGGCAGGTGCTCGCCCCTCCCATGGGGTCAAAGCTGATGGGAGGAAGGTGGGAACCGGATGTAAAGGGAAGGTTCACACTGGGCTGCACCACACCATTTAAATCTCAAAACTGACTCAGAATTTCCTAACGTATTTTGTTCTTGTAACTGAACGTTGAACGGGAGGCTGAGGGGTCTGCTCCAGATTATCATCGGGCAAAGGAGGGAGATGGCAGAGTGCCTCAGAGGCAACGGAGGGAAGAAAAATGGAGCCATTTGCCTTCTTACTCCATGGAGTTCAGCCCATTCAATAAATTTGTTACAGAACCTGACAGGAGCACAATGCAGGGTATCAACTCGGGCTCAGAGATTTAATGCAGCCTATCAGCTGCTTTGTAATGATTTAGAGGCTTTAGAAATCTGTGTCCATGCAAGCATGTGTGTGCGCCCATGTGTGTGCATTTGTATATATCATGTCTCTATGTAATAACACAGGGCAGGTACTTTTAAATGTCTCCCTGCTGCCTCACACATATAATAAATGTGCTTGAAGCTCGTTTAACCCTTACAACAACGTTATGAGTTGATACTATTATTAGCACTATTTTACAGAGAGGAAACCGAAGCACAGAGAGGTTAAGACACTTACCTAGGGGCACACAGCCATTGTGGAGGAGTGGGGATCTGCTCCTAGACTGTCTGGCTCCCTGGACCATTCTCTGTCTTTCTCTCTCTCTCTCTGCCCTTTTCCACTCTTCCCCTCCTATCTCCATCATCTCTATTTTTCAATTTCTTTTTATAGAATTTTACAAACATACAGAGTGGAGAGAGTAATATAATGAACTCGAGATATACTCACTCAGCCTCAGTGATTCTGAATTTATAAACTGTGCTCTGAACCCCCACATTCTTGCCTCTTTTAACAGATTTGTTTGAGGTGGTGGATATTTGCTGAGCGGATGGATTAAAAAAAAATAGTTGAAGAGTAATTGCCATTTGATACTGAACAGAAGGGCTTAGCTTTGGTTTAAGCTGTTCATTTCCCCTCCCACATTGTGAAGTTCAGCTGCAGGAAAAAATAAAAGTAATTCAAGTAATTTAAATTCTGCATGCTGACTTAGTTTTGTCCTCATCTTATCTGACCTTATTTAGTCAGACAAGAAAGAAAAGAAAAAGGAAAGGAAAGGATCAAGAGAGCATTTTCTGAGGATTTCATCCTGACCCTTTAAATGAATCTTCCATTCATACTTATATAATTGTTTCATATTGGATAATCTTAATAATATCAAATTTCATTTCTAAAGCGAGCTGACAGAAGCTTTTAAAGACTCGCTCATTCAAATGTGTTAGAGAAGCTGAGAATAACAATTTACTGCCAGTTCATTTCCTTTCAATATTTTCTGCCTGAGGGTGCTGCACTTTTCCTTTAAAAAAAAAACTCCACAGTTACAGTAAAAATCACATACCCTGGTCCCAGATCCCTGCCCTGAATCCTTTAATGTAAGAAAGGACCACTCCCTAGAATTTGCTGGGCACAGCTGCAGCATCTTCCTTGTGCTTTCTGTGAGGGTTTTGATGCTCAGAGAGGAACTGGGGCTCCCAAAGGGGCATCGCTGGCCAGAGGGACATAACACCCTGGTCATCCCACCCCACATCCAATCTCTGCCTGCTCTCAAATACCTCGTGTCTAAGAAGTGGGCTTTGCTAAAGTGCCAGAAGGAGTTTTTGAAGGAGCGTGATCTTATGGGAGTGAATTTAAAAACGTCTGACCCCTGTTCAGGTTTTTCCCTTTAGGTGAAATTTATCGAAGGCTAATTTACATATGTGGCTGTTGTTCAGTCACTAAGTCATGTTCCACTTTTGCGACCCCATGAGCCGCAGCACGCCAGGCTTCCCTGTCCTTTACTGTCTCCTGGAGTTTGCTCAAACTCTTGTCCATTGAGTCAGTGATGCCATTCAGCCATCTCATCCTCTGTCACTGCCTTCTCCTCCTGCCTTCAGTCTTTCCCAGCATCAAGGTCTTTTCCAGTGAGTCGGTTCTTCGCATCAGGTGGTGGAAGTATTGGAGCTTCAGCTTCAGCATCAGTCCTTGCAATGAATTTTCAGGGTTGATTTCCTTTAGGATTGACTTGTTGGATCTCCTTGCTGTTCAAGGGACTCTCAGGAGTCTTCTGTAGCACCACAGCTTGAAAGCATCAGTTCTTCTGCACTCAGCCTTCTTTATGGTCCAAATCTCTAATTTTCATATACAATTTGTCTTTGTTGGTGTATAGTTTCATGCCTTTTTACAATGAATGCAGCTATAGGACTTCCCTGGTGTTCCAGTGGTTAAGACTCCATGCTCCAAATGCAGGGATGGGTTCAATCCCTGGTCAGGGAACATCCCACATGCCGCATGGCATGCCAAAGCAAAATGAACGCAGCCATGTGTCTCTCACCTGAGTTGAGGTAGGGAGCAGTTCTATCACCCTACAAGCTTCCTTTGCACCCTGCCACAGTCAGTCCTCAGTCCTGTCCAGAGACAGCCCCTGATCTGCTCTCTGCATCTGTGATTTTCATTCTTAGAATGTCATAAATGTGGAATCCTACAGCATATAGCCTTTTCTTTATCACTTGAGCCACCAGGAAGACCAGCTTGTAGCCTTTTGGGTCTGGCCTCTTTCATTCAGTTAACTGCTTTTGAGATTCATTGCCATGGTTGTCATCTATCGGAAATTCATTCCCTTCTGATTAATGCTGAGTAGTTTTCCAGTGTATGGATGGACATTCGGATTATTTCCTGTTTGGGGAGATCATGAATAAAGCTGCATCCATAGACAGTCTTTGTGTGAACATCTGTTTTCATTTCTTTTGGATGGACACCCTAGTGTGGAATTACTGGGCCATCTGGTGAGTGCTTGTTATTCTCAGCAGTAATGTATCAGAGTTCTAGTTGCTCCACCTCCTTGTCAGCACTTGTTATTATCTGGTGTTCTTTTAACCATTCTATTATGTATGCAGATGTCATGCAGAATTTTATATGTGGAAGGGCGGGGATGCATTGCTAAAAAGTTAGCTTCAGTTATTGCCCTATAAGCCATTCAGCTTATAGTTCAGGAACTTGACTGCAGGCTCCGCTGGGGTCCGGTGTACTTCGTGCCACCAAAAGTGAGGCTTTAGTGAGAGACTTTGCTGTGGAATGCTTGGCGAAGTGGGCAAGACAACAGGGCTGATGAGGGCCCATGTGGCAGGATGGTAAAAACACTCTGAGAAGCCCGGGACCAAGTTCCCTTTCTGCTACTTATCACGACTGTGTGTGTGTCTGTCTGTATGCTCAGTCATGTCCTGTTGTTTTTGACCTGACTCTGTGGACTGTAGCCTGCCAGGCTCCTCTGTCCATGGGATTTCCCAGGCAAGAATACTGGAGTGGGTTGCCATTTCCTACTCCAGGGGATCCTCTCAGGGATTGAACTCATATGTCTTGCATCCCCTGCATTGGCAGGCAGATTCTTCACCACTGAGCCATCATGGCTATAACATCCTACAAATCATTTAAAGCCTGCACCTGTCTGTCCCCTTCTGTGGGATGGAGATACTCGTAGCTTGCTTTCCCACCCTCCCGAGAGTGAAGAAGAACCTTGAAAGCAAAAAGTGCAATCTGAAGAAGAAAAGAGGGCATGATTATTGTTACTGTTAGCAAGCCATTTTTATTGCTGTTGGCTAAAACCCCAGGATTGAAACAAAGCATTACTGTTATTAGCAATGAAGGTCGACAAGACTGTTTTTCATTCACTTTGTTATTTTTAACTGTTTTATAGACATATAATTCCATGGAAATGTCACGAAGGCTGCTTGGAGTAGAAGCTGCATATTCCGTTGTGATTTTCAATATGAAATTCACTTTTGGTGTAGGCGACCTCTTGTAATCACTCACCTTGCCTCTGAAATGTTATTGGAGACCTTGCTCCAATTTCAAACACTGTCAACTCTTGCTCATAAAAGGAGCTGTTTATATAGTTTGTGGATTATTCCTTTTCCCTCTTGGACCATTTGTTTTACTGTTCAATGCCAACCTCAGTTGGTTCAGACAGGAGAAATGGAGGGTCATGAAATGTAGGCTGGATTATCTTCTCCCTGTTATGGCTGTAGTTGAAACTTTGGCGGAAATGTAGTTTTGGGGTCCTCTGGGGATTTAAATAATTCATGCTCTGCCCGCTTTCTCTGTTCGCAAAGTCAGCGAAGAGTTGACGAAGGTGGACAGAGAGATATTCTCATTTGTGGTCTATGGGATCTGTGCTTTATCCACCAGAACTATTCAAAGAGGATACGAGGTGAGAATTCTTAGGAGCTCAGCTCTCCTAAGGGACTTTGGAGGCAACAAATATTTCTTTCTGGGAAGTAGAAAAAGGAGGCAGAATAAAGAGCCTTTGGCTGAGCATTCTTTTGATCAGCTGTGAAAAAAGTTTGATTGTTACTGATGGTCAAAATAGTGGCATTTCTAAACAGTCTTCTCTTAACATGATTGTGTGTGTGTGAGAGGGAGAGAGAATCATAGGTTTCCAGTGACCTCCGTTTTAATTACAGAGATTCATTTCTGAGACAGCCACCCCCAGCAAGTGCCTGACTTCTCAGCCCAGTGAGCATCACATTTAAGAATACTCACATTCTTGTCAAGCAGTGCTGTGCTAGCTACACACTCTCCAGCCCAGGAGAGGGAAGAAGGCGTGCGGTGGTGGGCGGGGCTTGGTACAGATCCTCCCGCCATGGTCTGTCTCAGGCCTCCAGTGGTTGACAGCCGGCTTGCAAAGCTTCTGCATACTGAATAGCTGGCTCTGGCAGAGCCTAGTCCTGCCCACACTCATTTCAAGGGACATTCTGCTTCTCTTAGCGCTCCACTGTCACGGGTTTAATTTCCCCTCGTAAGACATTTGTCAAGAGCGTAGCACTTGACTCCAGCGCACATGGTACTAGGTCAAAGGGCGTTCAGAGTTGTCTCCTGACTGCTTTCCGTGGTCTGATGGGAAAACTCCCTCAGTCTGTACCCTGGTGTCTTTGCGTGGGTGCACCGGGCCTGCGATGCTGCAGGGGCTGGGAGGGCAGGAGAGCTCAGGGCTTTCTTCTGATTTGCATTTCAAAGGGAAGACCGGAAGTCCTTGAAGAAAAAGTTGTCTGATGGGCAGTGTGGTTATCAGGTAGTAGTGATGGGGACCAGCCTGGGTCCTAGACATCCGCAGCTGAGCAGACCCCAGCCCCTGCCCTCTGGTCCCTGGTCTGCACAGAGGGGGGTGAGCAAGGCTCTCAGGAGTCAGGGCCCCAGGCTGACTGCTGTGTGCTATCAGTGCTCGGGGCCCTGCTGAAATGAATGCGGGAGTGACGTGTTTGCTTCCTTCCCTCCTAGCAATTAGTTTAGTGCACAGAGTCTCCGTTCCCTTCTTGATCAAGTAGGTATAGTAATCCCTCCCTTTCAGGGGAATGGGGGTCCCCAGATCTTCAACAGCAGCATCGCTTGCCAGTTTGTTGGAAATGCAGATCGTTGGAAATGTACCACCCCAGACCCCAGAACTGAAGCTCTTGAGTGGAGTTAGCAAAGGACCTGTGTTTGCCCAGTCCCGTGGGTGATGCTGATGCCCACTCAGGTGTGAGACCCACTGAGTCCTGGAGCTATTTGCAGATTGCTGTAGCCTAGATGTGAACACTTAGTCCAGTGCCTGGCATGGATGTGGGCTCTGCCCCCTGCAGCTCCAGGAAGGACACCAAGGAAGGTAACGTTTCAGTCTGTGGGTTGAAAAAGGGGGACAGATAATGGTACCAGGTCTATGGTGGTGACTTTGTGTGAAGGCAGGGCCAGGAGGGGAAGGAAGCAGGGTTACTTTTACAGGTCAAGTGAGAGAACCCCCTCTTTCTCAGGTGTAGGCTGCTTCATTCTGTTCTTGCCCAGCTTACAGAGCTCCCTTGAGTAAGTTGGGGGCAGTGCTTTATTCTGACTCACAGAGCCCCTAAGAGAACTTGGCATCCATGGAATCAGAAGACAACTGCTTCTTGGCAGGAAAGCTATGAAAAACCTAGACAGTGTGTTGAAAAGCAGACATTACTCTGCTGAAAAGGTCTGCATAGTCAAGGCTATGGTCTTCCCAGGGGTCACATACAGTTGTGAGAGCTGGGCCATAAAGAAGGCAGAGCACCAAAGAACTGATGCCTTTGAACTGTGGTGCTGAAGAAGACTCCTAAAAGTCTCTTGGACAGCAAGGAGATCAAACCAGTCAGTCTTAAGGGCAGTCAACCCTGAATACTCGTTGGAAGGACTGATGCTGAAGCTGAAGCTCCAGTATTTTGGTCATCTGATGCAAACAGCTGACTCATTGGAAAAGTCCCTGATGCTGGGAAAGATTGAGGGCAGAAGGAGAAGAGGGCATCAGAGGGATGAAATGGCTGATGTCATCACCAATGCAATGGACATGAACTTGGGTAAACTTCAGGAGATGGTGAGGGATGGGGAGGCCTGGCGTGCTGCTGTCCATGTGGTCTTGAAGAGTCGGACATAACTGGGTGACTTAACAGCAACAACATGAAGAGACAGAAACAAAGGTGAAATGGGCCACCCTTCCTGGAGTCCATACCCATCAGCTCCTGCCACCCTCATGCTCTTGTTTATTTCATTCTCTTCATAGCACTTATTACTTCCTACACTTATGTTTATCATCTGTTGTTATCATATTTGCTTGACTCTTGTCTCTCCTGTCCAGCAGAATATCAGCGTTACGTGGGCAGAAATGTTATCTGTTCTTTTTCTGCCATCTCTCCAGTACCTTTGAACAATGGCCAGCTCATAATAGGTGCCCCCATAAATGTCTGTGGAAAGGCTGAATGGGATGGTGAGTGTATATTCTGAGAAACAGCAAGTGTGCAAATTCAGGCACTTAAAAGATGTAGAGAAGTGGGATTCACACCATAGTTTGTATATTTCTTTGGCGATCTGGAAGCACTGACAAAATTCATTAGAATGTAGACAGCTAAATAAAATAGAGGCATCACACTTCCTGGTTTTGAAATATGTTACAGAGCTACAGTCACTAAAGCAGTGTGGCACGAGCGTGACGACAGACATGTAGACCAGTGGAACAGAACAGGGAACCCAGAAATAAACCCCACACTTACAGTCAACTGATCTTTGATAAGGGTGCCAAGAGCACACAGTGCAGAAAGGACAGTTTTTTCAATAATGATGCGGGAAAATTGAATATCCACCTGCAGAAGAATGAACCTGCACCATTATCTTACATCATATATAAAAGTCAACTCAGAATGTGCTGAAGACTTAAGACCTGAAACTGTAAAACTCCTAGAAGAAAAGCTAGCAGAAGATCTTCTTGACATTGGTCTTAACAGTGATTTCTTGGCTATGACACCAAAAGTAAAAAACAACAAAAGCGTGACTAGACTGATGCGACTACATCAGACTAATAAGCTTCTGCACAGCAAAGGAAACAAATCACAGAATGCAAAGGCAACTTACGGAATGAGAGAAAATATTTGCAAACTCTCATCATATGTATGATACGAGTTTAATCTCCAAAATACATAAGGAACTCCTATGACTCGATAGCAAAAAACAAAAAACAAAAAAACCAACAAAATAATCTGATTAAAATACAGGCGAAAACTTGAATAGGCATTTCTCCAAAGAAGATATACAAACAGCCAACACACTTATGAAAGAGTGCTCACCATCACTAATCATCCGGGAAATAAAAATCAAGTGAGATATCACCTCACGCTGGGTCGGACGGTTGCTGTCAAAAAAGCAAACAACAGCAACAATGCCAACAAATGTTGGTAAGGAGATAGAGAAATTGGAATCCTTGTGCACTTTTGCTGTGATAGAAAATGGTGCAGTCTCTATGGAAAACAGTATGGACATTCTTCAAGAAATTAGCACCAGAGCTCCCATATGATTTAGCAATCCTATTTCTGGGTATTTATCTGAAAGAACTGAAATCAGGGTATTGAAGATATAACTGTACCGTCATGTTCATTGTGGCATTACTCACAATAGCCAAGAGGTGGAGACAACCTAAATATCTGTCAGTGGGTGATTAGATAAAGAAAATGTGGTATATATGTATAGTGGGATTTTATTCAGGCTTCAACAAGAAGGAAATTCTGCTATATGTGACAACACAGATGAACCTGGAAGAGATTTTGTTGGCGAAATTGGTGTCACAGAAGGACAGATACATGGTATTTAAACTAGTCAAGCTCATAGATGTGGAGGTTAAGTGGTGATTGCCAAGGGACGGGAGAGGGGAAGTTGTTGTTCACTGAGTATCAAATTTTGATGATGCAAGATAAGTTCTAGAGATCTGCTGTACAACATAGTACTTGTAGTTAGCAGAACTGTCCTTGTGCACTTAGAAAAACGTGGTTAAGAGAGCAGATTGCATGTTAAATGTTCTCTTTGCCACCTCCCCCCAAAAGGAAAAAACAAGGGGGCTCAACGAAGCATGCTTATCACCTTGGTTATGGTGATGGTTTCATGAGCATATGCACGTGTCCTAACTCATCTAATTATATATGTTAAAATGTGTGCAGTGTGTGTATATCAGTCATACTTCAGGAAATGTGAAGAAAAAGAGGAAAAAGAAAGGAAGGGAAGGAGAGAGAGAGAGAGAGAGAAGGAAGGAACAAAGAGGGAGGGAGGGAAGGAAAGAGGAAGAATGTGAGAAGGGAAGGGAGAAGACAGCGGTCCGGAAGGGAGCGGCATTTCTCATCCAGTCCCCATCTGGGGTCTTGATTTCCATTGATCTCCATGCTGCTTTTGTGCCCCGCTTTTTCCGTCTGGAAGAAAGCATCTCAGTTACACAAAAGGGAAGGAAACCTGAAATCCATTGTTTCTTCTTAGTTCAGAAAATTAAGCTGTGAACACAGCTTGTGTCTGGAGCCCAGGATAATTGGCGGTTTTTTCTCATGACTTCTTTTTTGATATGCTTAAGAAAAGGGTTTCCCAGGTGGCTCAGCGATAGAGGATTCATCTGCCAGTGCGGGAAATGTGGGTTCGACCTCTGGGTCAGGCAGATCCCCTGCAGAAGGAAACGGCTCCCCACTGCAGCATTCTTGCCTGGAGAATCCCATGAAGAGGGGAGCCTGGTGGGCTACACGCGTGTAGGGGCAGGAGTCGGGGAGGGATGAGGGATACGTCTATAAGTAATAACAAGAACATTATAGATTATTATATAAACATTGTATATTATTATATTTTATATTATTTTATGTTACACAATATATTATTTTTATATTATATATCTTGCTGCTGCTACTAAATTGCTTCAATCGTGTCTATCTCTGTGCAGCCCCATAGACAGCAGCCCACCAGGCTCCGTCGTCCCTGGGATCCTCCAGGCAAGAACACTGGAGTGGGTTGCCATTTCCCTCTCCAATGCATGAAAGTGAAAAGTGAAAGTGAAGTCGCTCAGTCGTGTCCGACTCTTAGCGACCCCATGGACTGCAGCCCACCAGGCTCCTCCATCCATGGGATTTTCCAGGCAAGAGTACTGGAGTGGGGGTGCCATTGCCTTCTCCGATTATATATCTTATGCATTGTGTATTATAACAGGTATCAGTTCAGTTCAGTTTATTTCAGTCATTCAGTTATGTTCGACTCTTTTGCGACCCCATGAATTGCAGCACGCCAGGCCTCCCTGTCCATCACCATCTCCCAGAGTTCACTCAAACTCATGTCCATTGAGTTGGTGATGCCATCCAGCCATCTTATCCTCTGTCATCCTCTTCTCCTCCTACCGCCAATCCCTCCAGCATCAGAGTCTTTTCCAATGAGTCAACTCTTCGCATGAGGTGGCCAAAGTACTGGAGTTTCAGCTTTAGCATCATTCCTTCCAAAGAAATCCCAGGGCCGATCTCCTTCAGAATGGACTGGNCCAATCCCTCCCAGCATCAGAGTCTTTTCCAATGAGTCAGCTCTTCACATGAGGTGGCCAAAGTACTGGAGCTTCAGCTTCAGCATCATTCCTTCCAAAGGAATCCCAGGGCTGATCTCCTTCAGAATGGACTGGTTGGATCTCCTTGCAGTCCAAGGGACTCTCAAGAGTCTTCTCCAACACCACAGTTCAAAAGCATCAATTCTTCAGTGCTCTGCCTTCTTCACAGTCCAACTCTCACATCCACACATGACCACTGGAAAAACCATAGCCTTGACTAGACGGACCTTTGTTGGCAAAGTAATGTCTCTGTTTTTGAATATGCTATCTAGGTTGGTCATAACTTTCCTTCCAAGGAGTAAGCGTCTTTTAATTTCATGGCTGCAGTCATCATCTGCAGTGATTTTGGAGCCCCAAAAAATAAAGTCTGACACTGTTTCCACTGTTTCTCCATCTATTTCCCACGAAGTGATGGGACCAGATTACAAAGATACTAATCTCATTTTTTAATTTCAAGAGGAAACAAAGTACATCACTATTTAATATAGATCTAAGCTCTCATTAACCACCATATTAATATTTCAAAAGTAACTTCAGAATATAATGAACTATAATAAGATTAAGATTTCAATAACTGATTAAATTATAAAGTTCATAGGTAATGAACACTATCAACCTAGAATATGACTGCTAACTTCACTGTTTCAGTGCCATGAAGTAAAACCATAAAACAAAATCCATGTAGCAGGCATAAGAGGAAAATAAAAAAGTAAAAAAAGGGATAAGAAAGAAGGAAAATGAAAAAATAAAAGCTTTAAGTTACCTGCTGATGAATCAGCCACTAATCCATCAGGTTTGGACTCCTCAATGAAAACAAAAAACATAAACAAACGTATTAAAAGGAAAAGACTATATTGTTACAATTGTCAACGTGAAAAACAATCTCTGAAATAGATTCTGTCAGGTAAGTAGCAAGATTTCTATGAAAATGAAATCTTGGCCTGCTCACATCCTTCTAGATCTCTAAGATACCACTACGCGCCATCTGGCATAATGATTTAACTAGCTCACTGCCTCTAGGGCTTCCCTGGTGGCTCAGACGGTAAAGCGTCTGCCTGCAATGCGGGAGACCCAGGTTCGATTCCTGGGTTAGGAAGATCCCCTGGAGAAGGAAATGGCAATCCACTCCAGCACTCTTGCCTGGAAAATCTCATGAATGGAGGAGCCTGATAGGCTACAGTCCATGGGGTGGCAAAGAGTCGGACACTGAGCGACTTCACTTTCACTTTCTCTTAGAATTTCTTAACATATTAAATTTTCATGAACTTTGCCAAGATGGCATCTTAAATTCCATAAATTCAGTTATAACATAAGTTAATATAATGAAATGGGTTGCCATGCCCTCCTACTGGGATCTTACCAACCCACATCTCTTATGTCTCCTGCATTGGCAGGTAGGTTCTTTACCACTGGTGCCATCTGAGAAGTGCCTATTATAAAGTTAAAATAGTCATCTCAAATGGAGTAAACAACTTCTTGTGTTTTCAAGTACAGAAAATAATACAGCACATGTTTGACTGTTAATGGGATCTGCCTAAAACATGAGTAGGTGAACTCTAAGTATTTTAGATTACTAAAACCCTCTTTAATGCATCCTCAATGATAGAAGCTGAGTAGTAATAAGACTGATATCTTGTTATCCATTTATTTTTCTTTTCTAGTCCAAATGACAACTTTTGGGAAAAAGACAAAAAGGCCAAAACAACTGAGAGTCACGTGCTAAGGTGTCATGTGCTATCTTAATGTGCTAAGATAATGTGCAGAGGGATCACTAATTATTTTATAAAAATATTAAAGCTATTGTTAAAGGATATCATTTTTATTCACAGAAATGAAAACTATATATATATTTGGTAAAAGTCATCATTCTATGATTTTTTATGTATATTCATATAAAAGTCAAAATAACTTTAGTATAAAAATCATAATTTGTTAAAAATTTTTTTAGAAAATACATTAAAGAACATTATATATGATGAATCAGAGATATCAAATGAAATCACTCAAAATAACCACTTTAGATACTACAGTGATTTTCTTGTTCTTTTCTGTATAACTTTTATGAAGTTAAAGTTGTGTGGTAGGTATGCATCTGTGTATAAAGACACAATATTTGTTTTTTAAAATTTAACATGAATACAACAGTTTTCCCATGCTTTCAAACAAACACCACTAATATAAACTATAAGCACTTAATAATAGTTCTTTCCCTACTAATAGACATTTTAGTGATTTCCAATTTGTCACAAACACAAGTGCTTTGAAGTGCTTCACAACTGTTTGAACCTATATTTAACCACTTACATATATTGTCAGAATATAATAATAATGTGGCCTGGTGTAAAAAAAAAAAAAAAAATCCGTAGGTAAGTGATTCTTTTGGCCGCACTGGAGTATGTGGGATCTTAGTTCCCTGACCACAAATCTAACCTGCACCCTCTGCAGTGGAACCGGAGAGTTTTTAATCACTTCAGGGAAGTCCCATAGGTAAATGATTCTTAATGGAGCACTTTTAAGGAGTTATATCTAAGCTTTCCATATATTGGTTATATTGGTTTGTATTCATTAGAATTTCAAAGGATACACATGTAGGCTAACAAGCACAGAGAAACAATTAGGAAGCTATTCATATCATGCCACTTGTTTACAAAAAAGCATTACACTTAATTTAAAACAATGAAAATGAACAACTTTCATTTTAAGTTTTTAAAAGCAATTACTTGTTGCTGCAGCCCTTGAAATTTTTCTAATTCTTTCTTTAATTCTTCTGAGTACCATTTTTCTTCCTAAGGAAAGAAATGTTTTAATCAGAAGATTTTAAAAGGTTTTATTTATCTGATACACTGAAAATAAACAAGTATAATCATTTTTATTTTACCTTAAGTGAAGCCTGTAGGTCTTGGACCTCTTGTCTGAGTAGTGTTATATCATCTCTAAACATAAATTGGAAAAAAGGAATTAATGGTTAATTTGCTTTAACAAATCATGGCTAGTGAATATATATTAATATTCTAGTTTTCCCAATTCTTAAAAAAATTCTATAGATTTTATATATAGTGGCATATATACAGTCCTTGGGAAAATAATTTTATTCTTAAGCATACTGTCTATCAGTGGAAGAACACTTTTATCATGGAAACAGTAAAACTGTCAAGTACTGAGACAAAAGCAAAAGGTCTCCCATTAATTTACCAGCAATAAGCATCAACAGCTTCCTACTGCAGTTAGTATAAAATCTAAACTCATTAACAGGGACTATAAAAATCTGCACAATCTAATCCCTACCTTACCACTCTCACCCTCATTCACTTGGCTGTAGTAGTGCTGGCTCCTTGCGGTTTCCTGAGTCTGAAATGTTCTTTCCTGTCAAAACCTCACCTTCTGTTCCCCTCATCTAACAGTCTGACAAACAATGGCTGAGCAGACAACTCGAAGCCCTTATGCAGAAGACATTCCATGAGAAAACACATTTGCAATTATTCTTCTAGATATGAAGAACATATCTTATCCTCTTGGATTATAAACAGCAGAAAAAGGGACTCTCCTTGCTCCATGCCACTCCAATGACTGCCATGGTAGAAGACTGAAATGAGCTGATTGGGAATACTCATGTGCACTGATTCTAGTACAAAAGGAAAAGAACAGAATCAGTTCTACTGAAGCAGAAGACCAAGTCCACACCAGCACAAGCATATCAGAAAGTAAAACATAATGGGACATACTGGTAGGAAATTATTCTCTAGGATGGGAGTGAAGATAGAGTAAAGAAACAAAATCAGCTTCATCTGTGAAACATGGTTAACAGTAGAAAAGGAACCTCTACCTTTCAAAGCCATTCATACATAAAGAATTCATTATTCAACAGAACTTGTCTATGCCAGACTCTCAAGTCATTCAGTTTAATGGGGGAAGAACACACATAAAGAGTAACAGGCCATTGGTTCTACAATAGAAACAAAAACAGAAGCATAAAGACAGTGATCACGTCTACCTAGAAGCACTTCATGATGGAGATAAACTTTAAGGTATCATCTTTAATCTCTGAATACAAAAGTAAAACTAGATAATATATTTCTGCTATTTTCTTGTCTCTTAAAATTTGCCTTTTTATGACACTTTCATTAGTTTTCATTTCTCTGTTTTGTGTGTGTGTGTGTTCCCATCCTTCCCTCGCTCCCCGCCATGTGGTCCTATGAACTTACCCAATTCGGAGAAACCACAGGCTAACTGGAGAAACCTTAGTCTTAATATATGTAGAAAAATGTGTGTATAGGTTTTAAGTTTTCCCTACTCTTTATTAATATTCCTACACCATGTACAAAACAAAACAATGAAGAGACGAACTAATAACAAGATATAGGAATGGCTCGTATTAAATTGAATGAAACTGCAAGGAAGATAATTTCAATTCAACTTCTAATTGGGTGCACTCAGTTACTCCAATTAATCTTTCAAAAAGTGCCACTTAATAAATTTTTGAAAGTAACTTGTCTAGCAAAGAAAATCTTATGAAACATTTAACAGATTGAATAGTCTAGTATATTGACAAAAGAAAATTAGGAAGCATCTATCAAAATTTTAAAAGGAAACTTTACCTAGAAATCCCATTTCTGGAAATATATATCTTCCAGATATATTTAAACACACACAAACAATATGTCCACAAAGACATATACCACCACAACATTTATATGTACAAAACACTGGAAATAGCCTGAATGCTTGTCAACAGGAAAACGGTAAAATTCCATGTGATCATTAAAAAGAGTAAACTATCTTCAATGATAAGAAACAATCCATAGATACAGACAGAAACAAAAGGTATAGGACAGTGTAGAACTGCTCTTTTATGTAATTATATACATTTATACATTTCTTTATATGTACACAGATATAAGCATATTGTATATATGCAGAGACTATCTTTCTGTACTATTCTATACAAAAAAAGTCTTAATGACCCAGATAACCATGATGGTGTGATCACTCACCTCGAGCCAGATACCCTGGAGTATGAAGTAAAGTGGGCCTTAGGGAGCATTACTATAAATAAAACTAGTGGAGGTGATGGAATTCCAGCTGAGCTATTTCAAATCCTAAAAGATGATCGTGTTAAAGCACTGTACTCAATATGCCAGCAAATTTGGAAAACTCAGCAGTGGCCACAGGACTGGAAAAGGTCAGTTATCATTCCAATCGAAAAGAAGGGCAATGCCAAAGATTGTTCAAACTATCGGTCAACTGCACTCATTTCATATGCTAGCAAAGTAATGCTCAAAATTCTCCAAGCTAGGCTAAAAAAACACGTGAACCAAGAACTTCCAGATGTAAAAGCTGGATTCAGATAAGGCAGAGGAATCAGAGTTCACATTGCCAACATTCATTGGGTCATGAGAAAGCAAGAGAATTCCAGAAAAACATCTGCCTCATTGACGATGCTAAAGCCTTTGTGTGAATCACAATAAACTGGAAAATTCTTAAGGAGATTGGAATACCAGACTACCTTACCCACCTGCTGAGAAACCTGTATGCAGGTCATGAAGCAACAGTTAGAACCAGACATGGGAAAAGGGACTGGTTCAAAACTGGGCAAAGAGTATGTCAAGGTTGTACACTGTCACCCTGCTTACTTGACTTATATGCAGAGTACATCATGCGAAATGCCAGGCAGGATGAATCATAAGCTGGAATCAAGATTGCCAGGAGAAACATAAACAACCTCAGATATGCAGATGATACCACCCTAATGGCAGAAAGAGAAGAGAAACTAAAGAGCCTCTTAATAAGGGCAAAAGAGGAGAGTGTAAAGGATGGCTTAAAACTGAACATTCAAAAAACAAAGATCATGGTATCTGGTCCCATCACTTTATGACAAATAGATGGGGAAAAAGTGGAAACACTGACATATTTTATTTTCGTGGGCTCCAAATCACTGTGGACAGTAACTGCAACCATGAAATTAAAAGACATTTGCTTCTTGGAAGCAAAACTACGACAAACCTAGACAGCATATTTAAAAGCAGAGACATCACTTTGACAACAAAGGTCCATGTACACAAAGTTACAGTTTTTCCAGTAGTCACGTACAGATTTGAGAGTTGGACCATAAAGAGGGCTGAGAGCTGAAGAATTGATGCTTTCTAATTGTAGTGCTGGAGATGACTCTTGAGAGTCCCTTGGACTGCAAGGAGATCCAACCAGTCAATTCTATAGAAATCAAACCTGAATATTCATTAGAAGGACTGATGCTAAAGCTCCAATACTTTGGCCACCTGATGCAAAGAGCCAACTCACTGGAAAAGACCCTGATGCTGGGAGAGATTAGGGGCAGGAGGACTGAAGGCAGAGAATGAGATGGTTAGATAGCATCCCCAACTCAATAGACATGAGAATATAGGAGTTGGTGAGGTCCATCTAGTCAAGGCTATGGTTTTTCCTGTGGTCATGTATGGATGTGAGAGTTGGACTGTGAAGAAAGCTGAGCACCGAAGAATTGATGCTTTTGAACTGTGGTGTTGGAGAAGACTCTTGAGAGTCCCTTGGACTGCAAGGAGATCCAACCAGTCCATTCTGAAGGAGATCGGCCCTGGGATTTCTTTGGAAGGAATGATGCTAAAGCTGAAACTCCAGTACTTTGGCCACCTCATGTGAAGAGCTGACTCATTGGAAAAGACTCTGATGCTGGGAGGGATTGGGGAGAGGAGGAGAAGGGGACGGCCAACGTTGGCTGGATGGCGTCACGGACTCGATGGGCGTGAGTCTGAGTGAACTCTGGGAGTTGGTGATGGACAGGGAGGCCTGGCGTGCTGTAATTCATGGGGTCACAAAGTGTCGGACACAACTGAGCGAGTGAACTCAACTGAACTGAAGGATAGGAAAGCCTAGAGTACTGCAGTCCATGTACTGGCAAAGTCAAGACACAGCTTAGCAACAAATCAGCAACAGAATAGCAACAGAATAAAATCAAGCTTTCTTCCTTAGTGGGAATTTAAGACAAAAGTTCTCACCAATAGAAGAAAAGCAAAGTTAACTATTGAATCCTATTCTAAGTAATTATATTTTAGTTTAACTGTTAAAATGGTCAGGTAAAATTGCTAAGAGGCAGAATGTGTTTGGTTTGCTGTTATGTTGGTGAATACAAAAGACAAATTTTTAAAGAAAGCATATCACTCTTTAGTAAGCAGAATATGCTAAATATACTCTAACCTTTTGAAAAATCACAATCTTAATTAAAAATATAACCTCTGAAACATGCTATAGATGTTCGTATAGCTGGCTGTTGATCAAGGATTGAATAAATTATAACAATAAAAGATCAAAACTATGCTAAATGAAGGCAGATTTAAATTAAAAAATATAAAAACAGTACTCTTCAAGAACTAAGTATTCATGATTAAAGAATGATATCAGGTGCATTCATTTGTTACATTACACTTCAAAGCTATTATACTGTACCGCTTCAGAGCCAAAGCTTCTCCTTCGTGACTTGAGTCATTACCAGCATCATGGACTGCCTCATAGTGTTTGAAAAGTTCATCAGCAGATCCAAGAGATTTCATACACTGTGGACATATGAAACCCTACACAAAGAGGTAGAAAAAGGTTTCAAAACAGTATTTTGTATTACAGAATAACCATTCCTATGTTATGAAAAATAGTCAAATGTAACATTCATACCAATAATGCCATTAAGTAAATTGTAATTTACAGTGCAAAGCCTAAATTCTGGTATTGTGCAAAGACACATCACTGCCTATTCTGGTTGCAGCTTACAAAATATTTTTTAAGACCCTTATAACCATCTTTTAGGTTGAATAAATTAATGGCTATAGTACAGAATTCTAATCTGAGAAGTTAGTTCTAATCTAGAAGTCTAGCTGAGAAGACGACATGCCATCAGATCCTCCATCTCTCTAAATATCCCCCAGAGTAAAACAATATCTGCTACAATCTACTGCACAGGAATGATAACCAAAAAACTAAGAACATGACGCATTCTGATCATTGAGGAAAAAAGGTAATATAAATTACCTGTAATTACTACAGAGTATGTGCAATGGTTGACAAGTATTCTAACCAGTAAATCCCTTACTAACCCTAATTAACACTATAAAAGCTTCAAGTTAATAAACAGCCCTACAAAATCTTAAAAACTTACTATATGGTTACGGCATACAAGGTCCTGCATTTGTAGTTCCCCAATGACCCATCCAGTATAATCTCAGGACACTTTTACTCTATACAACATGCTTCAGCTATACTAAAGTACCTGTTTTCCTGAACACACCATGGTGTCTCACACTTTTACACCTCTGCATATATTGCTTTTTTTCCTCCAGCATACCATCAGGCTTCCCACGTGACTGGCTCGGTGATAAAGAATCTGAATGCTAATACAGGAGATGTGGCTTTGACCCCTGTGTCAGGAAGATCCCTCTGGAGAAGGAAATGGCAACTCTCTCCGGAATTCTTGCCTAGGATATATCATGGACAGAGGAGCCTGGCAGGCTACAAACCATGGGGTTGCAAAACAGTGGGACACGACTTAAGAGACTAAACAACAACAAATAATATAACACAACAAAGCTAATCTATGTTTCCCTAGTGACTAGTATAGTACTTTGAACATAACCATATACTTTCGACTCTGTGTATCTATTTAATGAAATACAAATGAACCTGGCAGGGCATAACTTGGCAGGAGAAAAACCAAACAGAAAAGCTTAACAGCTTGCAGATTATAAAGCCTTCCAAGGGATAGACTGAGCTAAGTAATAAATATTCCGGACACACAGAAACTAAAAATAAACATATTACTTCTGCTCCTCTGTGGGTGCTGTACAAATAACATACCCTCACATCACTTATTCACATTATATGGCAGATTCAAGGCCCAATAAGGATGACATTATCAGGCAATGGTATAACAGAAGTATATATAAAGAACTATAGGAATACAAGATAAGTATCCAAATCTGCCTATTAAGCAGTTAATACTGCCTCAAAAATCCACAGACACATATACGTGTGTGTATGTGTATATATTGACAGATGTCTATACGAGTCACTAGAAATAGATCTAAATAGGAATTTACTTGTCAGAAAATAAAGGCACTCTAAGCAAATAGAGAAACATGAACAAAGGTATAGAAGAGGTATAAAACACAGTCATGCTGTATTTGGAAAACAAAGGTATGCTCTGCTCCAAAGCCAGACTAGTAATCCTAGCCTGACATGGATGGGAAGGCTAGATTAAGGGGGAAAGGTTTATTAAAACCACATCACTCACTTAAAATAAAGCACATAAAATAAACTCAGAATGAGTATCTGAAAGATGTTCTGTGAACAGAGTGNACATACCCTCACATCACTTATTCACATTATATGGCAGATTCAAGGCCCAATAAGGATGACATTATCAGGCAATGGTATAACAGAAGTATATATAAAGAACTATAGGAATACAAGATAAGTATCCAAATCTGCCTATTAAGCAGTTAATACTGCCTCAAAAATCCACAGACACATATACGTGTGTGTATGTGTATATATTGACAGATGTCTATACGAGTCACTAGAAATAGATCTAAATAGGAATTTACTTGTCAGAAAATAAAGGCACTCTAAGCAAATAGAGAAACATGAACAAAGGTATAGAAGAGGTATAAAACACAGTCATGCTGTATTTGGAAAACAAAGGTATGCTCTGCTCCAAAGCCAGACTAGTAATCCTAGCCTGACATGGATGGGAAGGCTAGATTAAGGGGGAAAGGTTTATTAAAACCACATCACTCACTTAAAATAAAGCACATAAAATAAACTCAGAATGAGTATCTGAAAGATGTTCTGTGAACAGAGTGCTTGACTTTTAGCTCATAGACTCTGTGATACTAATTCTGGATATTAAAAGACTCCTCTATTTATTTTTTCTAAACTTCATGGGAATTGAGGTTGCTAGATAACTTACAAACAGTAAAACAGCAACAATAAAAAACTAAAATAGCCAGCTATATTTATTTCCCTTAATCCTTCCAAACATCTCGCCAACTCTTTCCCTGTCTCTCTCCCTCATACAGACAACTGACTAAAGATTAAAAGCATTAAATTCCTTACTCTTAGTTTTCAGTTATCTCTAATCCTTTCTCAAATTTACTGTAGCAAAGAACTTAGCTTAACTTCATATTTACCATACCCTATTGTATCAAGTATTCTTTCAGTTAAAAGGAAAGTTCTTATTTAAGTGACACATAGGTAAACAGTCACTTTTGATTCTGGCTAACCCATAAAGAAAAATTAACCCATATGCTCTGGAAGAAAGACAACTGGTAAAATACTAAGCAGAGTTCCAAGAATCCTTCATGCCTCTCTGGCCGCTTTGCTTCTGCAATTTAACTGGTATCTGCCTACATGTACTCATTTTCCTACCACACTAGAGAACGTCTGGCTTAGCTGCTCCTCCCTCAAGTTTTTCTGTGGCTCTCCTCAAGTTGAATCATACATTACACTCTTTTTACAAATATCTACAATAAAAATTCCCTGGCACAGAGATCATATCTTCTTTACCTTTTTATCTCCTTTACCTACCAAAATACCTGGCACATTAGAGGTACCCTATTAATATGTTAAGTAAGTGAAGGTTTGGTGAGATCATTTTCTTATACATCACTACTTCATAGCAGAAAGTCTTGATTTTTTATCTTTCATGGTAAATAAAGTTTCCTTCTTTTATAAGATTTGTAAAAGAAATTTTTTAAAGCTATGTTTCTTTGTTTTTAGAATACTGTCATGCTTTTCGAAGGAAGTATATCAAGATCATCTGAAAAACTTTTTCCAGCCTAAAAATGGGCAACACTTCCCATCACTGGCTCCCATTCCCAGCCTTCGATTCGCACCAGCCTCACACACTAAAGGGAAACACTTGAGTGAGCCACTATTAATGACAAGTGTGTACCATGCTGTAACTTCCAAAAGGTCTGGGGACAAGACTGAAACAGAGGAAGATCCAAATTCTGGCTCTGCTGTATATAATGCTGTGTATTTTCCCAAGTAAAGACAGTAACAGTTCACATGCAAGGTCCTCTTTTTCTTTAAGAGTAAAGCATCTTAATTGAAAGCATAATAATAGATTCATTAATAAAACATTAACTACACAATAAAGATATAACTTACAAATGTTGAAATAAAAAACATTCACTTTATATTTCAAATTTCATGGCAAAATTTATGCAAAAATAAGCTTAAACTTTTATGTATTTTACAGATTCACAGAAAGACAGCTGCAAACAGTCAGAACAGCCAAGCCAACTTCCCAAGAGCATCTTTTCCTTATTGAACCTTCTTAGAGCATGCATAATGAAAGCAATCCATACTCCCATGTAGCACAAAAAGTTAAGCAACATCGAGGCAAGGAAAAACAAAGCTGTTTTGAGCAACCCATAACCAAGCTGCTAAAACAAAATATTCAGGACCCACAGTAACACTGGAGTCATTAAGAAGTTCCTGTCCTCTTGTCTCATTTTCAGCGTGCACTTTCTGGTAATGCTCCGACAAATCAATAGCAGTTATACATCTTTTCATACATAATGGACAGATGAAACCCTGTGAAATAACAACTTTTAGGAAGATATACACAAAAAGTTATTTATGAATCAAAACAGAGACAATGAAAATAGACATACCAGGAAAATAATTAGTACATCTCTTTTTAGTATATGGAAGGGAAATTTTCAAGTAGTAACTGTACAAAGGGTGAAAGACTGCTATCCAAAGTAGGACTCTGAAATTAGTTTCCATCCTTAATGCTATAAATTCCCATTGGTCAATTTTATTTTAGTAAACAGTTGCTTTTGTTGGAATCTTATTATTCATTTTGTTTATGATACTTTGTCCTTATTTATGTGAGAGCTAGTATTGGCAAGCTAGCTGTTATTTTGGATCAAGAAATGACTGGCAGCTTAACAAATATTTTTATGTAAGATAATATTCTCAACAAAAAGTTCTTATAATGAAAGCAATTTTCAGTCTTCACCATATTCTACAAGCTAAAGATCCCATTCTTGCCCACACGAACAATTCCTAGCAGGTGACACCCGTTCTAATTTTATGAGCTAAGTAAAATCATTTTAAAACAAGTTCCCAAACTCCCCATATCTAACAATATTTGTATTTTAAAATATGGGCTGTTACACTGATCTATGGTTTGCGGTTTTGTCAGAGAGAAAGAGTAAAAAGAGGAGAGAATAAAGAAGTTGAGAGTGTCAGGGAGAAAGTAAATTAAATGAAGACAGTGGTGAAGGACAATAGGCTACAAAATTTATGTCATGAATTTTGGTGTCAAAAACAGATATGGGTTTGAGTCTCAACCAATACTGACTACATGACTTTTCAAAAATCACTTTACTTTGCTAAATGTCAGTTTCCTCACCCATAAAATGGAGCTAATATTAGCACCTATTCATCTAGAGTGTATTCTACAGTGTATCCCTTGCCTAAGACATTATAAGTGCTCAACAAATATTAACTATTATTAGATGTATGGTTAGAGAATAAATGAAATGAAGACAAGAAAGGATAATAGACTATAAGAAAAAAATAGAAATTAAAAATCTAAAATAATCAACGAGAAAGAAGTTAAGAAGTACGACTATGAGAAAGTTTTTGATAGGACAGGCAGTTGATGTAAAGCTGACTGTGGCTCAGATCATGAACACTTTATTGCCAAATTCAGACTTAAATTGAAGAAAGTAGGGAANATGGACTGGTTGGATCTCCTTGCAGTCCAAGGGACTCTCAGGAGTCTTCTCCAACACCACCGTTCGAAAGCATCAATTCTTCGGCGCTCAGCCTTCTTCACAGTCCAACTCTCACATCCATACATGACTACTGGAAAAACCATAGCCTTGACTAGACGGACCTTAGTCAGCAAAGTAATGTCTCTGCTTTTGAATATGCTATCTAGGTTGGTCATAATTCTTCTTCCAAGGAGTAAGCGTCTTTTAATTTCATGGCTGCAGTCACCATCTGCAGTGATTTTGGAGCCCCAAACAATAAAGTCTGACACTGTTTCCACTGTTTCTCCATCTATTTCCCATGAAGTCTTGGGACCGCATGCCATGATCTTCGTTTTCTGAATGTTGAGCTTTAAGCCAACTTTTTCACTCTCCTCTTTTACTTTCCTCAACAGGCTTTTTAGTTCTTCTTCCCTTTCTGCCATAAGGGTGGTGTCATCTGCATATCTGAGGTTATTGGTATTTCTCCCAGCAATCTTGATTCCAGCTTGTGTTTCTTCCAGTCCAGCATTTCTCATGATGTACTCTGCATATAAGTTGAATAAGCAGGGTGACAATATACAGCCTTGACAGATATAATATCTAATAATTAATAATAATACAATTAGTATATATACCTTAGGTGTTAATAATATAATATGTTGCTGTATATAATTATATAATATGTAATATATAATAATTATATAAATGTGATAGCTATAATGTAATTTATTAATATGATTACATTTAATATATATCAGAATAATAATTGTATTTTATTAATGATAAATTATTTCATTTGTATTGTAGTTATTAAATTATATTTATTAATAAAGTATAATAATAATTATTATTTATTATATATGTATATGTAGAGAGAAAGATATTTATTGCAGGAATTGACTTGAGACCCAGGTAAGCCAGTGGTATGATTCAGTCCGAGTTCAATGGCATGGGAACCAGAGGAGCTGATGGTGTAAATGCCAGTCTGAGGGCAGAAGATGAGCTCAGATGTCTTAGCTCAAGCAGTGAGCCAGGAAGTGAAGGGACACAGTCCTCCTTCGTCTGCCTTTTGTCCCATGCAGGCCCCTGAGGCTGAGATGATGCCCAGCCATGCTGGGGAGTCGAGTCTACGGATGCAAGTGCTAGCCTCATCAGAAACAACCTCGCAGACACACCCAGAAGTAATCTGATCTGGGCATCATGGCCAGCCAAGTTGACATATGTAATTAACCATCATGCCATGCTTTTACTTAGTCCTCTTGACAGCTCTATGAGTCAGTCCTGTTGTTAGTATCTCTGTTCATGGAGGAGGAGGAAGCCAAGTCCTGTTCCCACAAGCAGGGGATTGATTTGCTGCACAGATAAGAGCCACAGATGCCCAGAGGTGGTGGTGTTCTAACCAGGAGAGTAGATGGAATCCTAAAGAGAAGAAAAGCAGAAAGCAGAGGGCTGGCTGTTGGGAATACCCAACATGTAGGTCTGAGGAGCACTCAGAAATAAGGAAGACCCAGTTGAAATAAATAGCACATTACTACACAGTATTAAGTACCAGTAGGAAGCTCAGGCACCACTTCTCGACACTGTCTGGTCTAAGACTGTCTTCAGGTGGAGGCTGTTTCAATCAGCTCAGGCGGCTATAACAAAAATACCATAGACTGGTGAGGCGGGTTTATCTGTCCATCTGTCTAGTGGGTCTATCTGTTCTGTCTTGAACATCAGACATTTGTTCCTTACAGTCTGGAGGCTGAGAAGTCTGAGATCAGGGTGCTAGTATCGTCGGGTTTAGGCTTTCTTGGTGGTTCAGTGGTAAAGAATCTACCTGCCAATGCAGGAGACAGGAATTTGACCTCTGAGTTGGGAAGATAGATCTCCTGGAGGAGGACATGGCAGCCCAGTCCAATACTCTTTCCTGGGAAATCCCGTGGACAAGAGGAGCCTCGTGGGCTACGGTCCACTGGGTCTCAAAGAGTCAGACATGACTTGGTGACTGAGCACGCACACACACGAAGCTAAAATTCCACATACATGCCTCATGGCCAAAAAACCCAAAACGTAAGACAGAAACAGCACTGTAACAAATTCAATAGAGACTTTAAAGAAAAATGGTCCACATCAGAAAACTCTTAAAAAAAAATTCTTTTTTCAAGGCCTGCCTAGCCATCCTCAAGAACACCAACTCCAGGAGAAATCCATTCCTGACTCTAAGCTCTGGTTGGTTCCACGTCCTGCCCTCAGCCCCATGGTGTGCAGGCCGTGGGTCCACAAGTAGAGGCAGTTGTGGTGGCCTTCCTGATGTTGGAAGGGAGATGGCCACCGCAGAGCTGCCGCACAGGGCCATCTTACCGAGGAAGGAGAGACAAAAGAAGGCCATTTAGCTCGAAGGAACTGGCTCCCTTGACCTCCAGGTCCAGTGCAGATGAGAAAATAGCGCTTTTCCTGGAATCAGCAAATGTCTCCATGCAGATGGAGAAAGTAATTTCAGCACTGCCCCTGCGGCTTTGATGTGATTTGGTTCCCACGTGCTTCCCAGCAAGTGGCAGGGTCCCAGACACAGCTTCTCAGATGAGCTCTAATGAGCATCAGGGTAGAAATTCATCGGCCCTTTTATCTGTGGTCTTGGCCATCTCTCACCTTTCCTCTTGTGATCACATCACGGAACTGAGCCCTTTCCATAGTCAACTGAGTGGCAGGGCTCCACTGTTCCCTTCTGCCAGGGATGGTGTCCATGGTTTTGAATTTGGAAGAAAATTATTTTTTCTGCTATCAGAAAAATCCATTTTGACCCAGTGAAAGTGAAGTCACTCAGTCACGTCCGACTCTGTGCAATGCCATGGACTGCCAGGCTTTTCAGTCCATGGGATTTTCTAGGCAAGAATACTAGAGTGGGTTGCCATTTCCTTTTCCAGAATAAAGAGGTTTTCCCTAACCAGGCTTCCCTGGTAGTTGAGCTAGTAAAGAATCCACCTGCAATGCAGGGGACCCCGGTTCAATTCTGGGGTTGGGAAGATCCCTTGGAGAAGGGATAGTCTCCACTCCAGTATTCTTGGGCTGCCCTGATGGCGCAGTTAGTAAAGAATCAGCCTGCAAAGTGCAAGACCTGAGTTTGATCTCTGGGTTGGGAAGATCCATTGGAGGAGGGCATTTTGACCCAGCCACCTCACTATTGGTCCCTGTTGTAGGAACGATCTATGATTTTCTATTTGTTTTGAAAATTTATTTGGAATTAAAAAAAAAAAAAAAAAGATGACCCATAGATTTCATGTTACCTTCCTGGGATGAAGATGGGTCACCTGCCGGAGCTGATTGTACTCTGAAACAAACCTGATTCCTTGTCGTCCCTACCAGGGTCTGGGTCACAGGACCCTGTATATTAATAGTGAAGTGTTAACTGTTTCTTCCTCGAGGTTTGTCAAGCTTCCCCTTGGTGAAGAGTGAGAAGGCCCTCTTCCTCAGTCTCTGGGGTCTTTGCTGAAGCTTCCTTCCATGGATGCCCAAGAGGCATCCCTGTGGTTCAGGCCACCAGATGAAACCCCACATTCTCTCTGTGGGATGGTTTCTTTGATGAGCTCAAGCTCAGGCCAAAGCTCATTCATCCCAATTACAGCTGGCATGCTTGCAATTCCCAGTAGTGAGAATGGGACCAATGTGGGGTACTTTATTTTCAGTTTAGTTTAGCAAAGCTTTGGGGTTTGAGACATAGCCATGTGGGGACCTTTGATTATACTGGGAGAGACTGGGGATCAGCAGAGTGTGGGGAAGAGGAGTGCTAGGGAGAAGGGAAAGAAAAGGGTGGTGATCTTGGCTCCAATGAGAACGTCTAGCACTATGTCCGGCACATGGTGGATGCTCTTTCCATAAGCATTGAAAGGAGGAGTGGATGGATGGATGGATTGATGGATGAATGGATGGTTAGATGGACGGATGGATGGATGGAGGGGCCCTCAGCCAATCTGGAGAGCCTGATGCCATAAGCTATCTTCAAGTCATTCTCAAGCTTAAAAAGCCACACTCTTGTCTCGGAGAGTCAGCATTGGTGTGTACCTGGGTAATCCCATCTATTCCAGACAAAGCATTTTCTTAAAGAGTTCTAGACAAAGGGGTCTGAGTTTTGTGGTTAGAAGATTCTCTTTCTTCTGTGCAGACGTGATACCCTTTGTTGTTCAAATCCATTTTCTTTTGGTCCTCGGTAGAGAGGCTTTAAGATCAGTGCGTATGTTTTTTTTGAAAGGAAATTTTGAGCTGTTTTTCATAAATGAATAAAACTGATGACAATGAAAAATGTTCGCTACTAAATGAGGAAGCTTGGGATTCATGGTTTATTGGGGCTTGAAGTTTATATAATTTTGAGTCCTTCTTTGAGAAAAAGAATGTAAAATTAGAAATACAGAATTAGGTGCAAAATAAATATTTATCTAGAATGAGAATAAATTGTTTAAAAAGTGCCAAGTTAAAAAAGCTGACAAATATCGGCAACATCAAATTCCCAGAAAATAATGTTTTTGTTGGCTACCCTGCATACCTCGATAATCTTCTTTTCTTACATTTTTGGACTACATGTTATTTGACTGATTCTTCATATGACAGCAATCTGGAATATCCTTTTCTGTTGAGAGAATTGAGAGGCAATTTTGTCTTTCTTTCAGGATGGTTGACTGATACTTTTGTTTTAAAGAGTTGATACTTTAGAAAATGAGTTTTAGCTTCACAATTCAATATTGTCCATGTCGGGTACCTTTGTAGCATGGTTGTCAATTTAGGGTGACTTCTCTCCATTTGCTATGCCGGCTGGGAAAGATTGAAGGCAAAAGGATAAGGGAGGGACAGAGAATGAGATGATTAAATAGCATCACCGACTCAATGGACATGAATTTGAGTAAACTCTGGCAGATAGTGGAGGACAGGGGAGCCTGGTGTACTGCAGTCCATGGGGTCGAAAAAAGTTGGACATGATTTAGGGACTGAACAACAGTATTCAGTATATTTTGAGTTGATGAGATCAATCAGTGTTCTTGGAAGCTGTTGTTATTCCAGGGAAGCTTAATAAAATCTGGGAGACTGGAAATTATTGTAAACATATTCCATTCAACCTAAACCAAATGTATTAGGCTAAATTTCCCAAAGGCAAATTCTGATAAACTTCCCTTCACCGATTGCCACCCCCTGCCACCAGAATTGTGATAGGGAGCAAACTGGAGTGATGAGAGACAATCATTTTAGGGGCTTCCCTGGTAATCCAAAGGTTAAAACTCTGCTTCCAATTAAGGGGGCACGACTTCAATCCCTGGTATGGAAACTAAAATCTTTTCAAAAGAATAAAAAAGAGAGACAGTCATTGTAGCAGATTGCAACAAAAGTATCTTGCTTTTGCAAGTGTTGCAGAAACAAACTGACCTCCTGCACACACTGCTAGGGCTCTTTCAACACTTTCGAAGGGGCCAGTGTAAGTGAGGGGCCCCCAAAGCTTAAGCTTCAAAAGCTTGGTGATAAATCCAGCTCTGTACCCTTTGATTACCGCTGAATGTGAATATTTACTAAATCCCTGGGCGAGGAACCTGGGATAGCACATCCTAGTTTTTTCTCTTTAATAGACCTTTAAATATTAAAAAAAAAATTTTTTTCCCCTTGAAATAGGCATTAAGAATCCTTGCCCAAATGATAATGACATTTCCTTACATCTGTGTGGTGGTTTTACAGTTTGCAATGGTGGTTTTATTTCATCACCACTCCAGCCCTGGGAGCTAGACAGGGCCGGTTTTATTCCTGTTTGCAAATAAGGAAGCTGGCTCTGAGCCTGCCAGGGTTTTTTCCATCTGCCTCTCAGGAGGAGCGTTTGCAGCAGGAGGTATTTAGGTGTGATCAAGGACCACCAGGCACCAGTCCGCAGGCCTGGGACCATGCCAACTTTAGCACAGTTGCCCCTAAGTTCTTGTCTTCAGCCTTCCCGGGCCTCAGTTTCCTCATTCGTCACTGAGAAATGACCTCCCAGAGGTGACCTTTAAGGCCTTTTTTCCTACACTCTCCTCTATTTCAAGGATCCCCAACCTCCAGGCTCGAATGCCTGATGTAATTTAATGATGATGGAAGGTGAACAAGGAATGTAGTGAACTTGAATCATCCCAAACCGTCCCTTTTCCCTGGTCTGTGAAAAAGTTTTGTCTTTCACGAAACCAGTCCCTGATGCCAAAAAGATTGGGAACCACTGCTCTGCTTGACTAAGGTGGGTTGCTGCCTCTTGTCTTACATCCAAAGAGAAGAAATGGAGACTTTACTCTCCTCATCTCTGTGATTCCTGATATGCTTTTACGTCCTGGCATCGTCTGATACCCTGTCAGTGTCTGTTTTCCTGACTGTAAGCCTGGAGCTGGCTGGGTCATTGCGAAAACTGTTTTCTTGCTTCTCTGACTTCAGAAGCAGAGCTCAGACGAGCAGGTATTTAAGCACCTGAATCTCCCCAGATGGTCCCTCCGCAGGCTCCTGGGCCCAGTGGCATCGTGGTGGCCCCGCCTTTTTGGACAGTTCTTTGTCTAGGGTTCTCCTGTCTTGTCCCCTTTTTCTTTTCTTTTAAAATTTGTTTATTTGGTTGCATCGTGTCTTGGTTGCAGCACGCGGGCTCTTTGCAGGGCACTGGCTTCTGTCTAGTTGTGGCGTGCAGGTTCCAGAGCCAGTGGGCTCTGTAATTGCAGCATGTGGCTCTAGTTTGCTCCAATTGTTCCGTGGCACGTGGGAACTTAGTTCCTGGACCAGGGATGGAACTTGAGTCCCCTGCACTGCAAAGTGGATTCTTAACCACTGTATTGCCAGGGAAATGCTTCATCCCCTGCTTCAATGCACGCATTCACTTGGAAATTCAGAGGCTCCCACGATTTCAGAGCTGGGTTAGAGGACACACTTTGTTAGAGGAAGTCCCCCTGGAAGATGCAGGAGAGGGGAATCCCTTGACCCTGGAAACATTTTATCTATATTTACTTATTTAATTATACATGTAAATATAAAGGTATCTTTATATTTCAGTATTTACATTTAAGTGTTTCTTTTCTTAGTTTTTTTAAATTTTCTTTTCCTAAAATGTTATATTTTTATTATGACAAAATTCACAGAGCGTAAATTTCATCATTTTAAAGTGTGCAGTTCAGTGAATTTTACTGTTTTCACGATGTGGTGTAACCATCACCACCATCTCATTCAAGAACATTTTCTTCACTGCCAGAGAAACTCCATGCCCATCAACTGTCAGATATTACATTTTTTAAAGGATTTGCTAATTTGTGATGCCGAGGGTGTGCTTATATGTGTGTGTTTCTTCCTCTGAGGGGTGGAGTAGTGTCTGTCCTGGTGGGAGGTTCAGGAATGATTTTCTTTTGTGAACCTGCCCTGAATTGCAAAGCCTTCTTTCTCATTTGTGGCTGATGCTGTAAGAGTGAACTGGGGGAGATGCTTTCTGTGCATGCTAAGTCATTTCAGTCTGACTCTCTGTGACCCTGTGTGCTGTAGCCCGCCTGGCCCCTCTGTCCATGGGATTCTCCAGGCAAGAATACTTGAGTGGGTTGCTGTGCCCTTCTCCAGGGGATCTTCCCAACTCGGGTATCAAACCTGAGTCTCTTATATCTCCTCTATTGGCAGGCAGGTTCTTTACCTCTAGGGCCACGTGGGAAGATGCTCGAGGGAGGCCATTAGCAGCTGCCGTCGATGTGGTGGACAGGGAGGGAGAGTGGAGCCTGGGGTTGCCCCTCTGCTTCCTGAGCCCCGATGAGCCAGACCCAGTGCTGCAAGCAAGAAAGTTGAGCTGCAGACGGGCTGTCTGCAGAGAGGCAGTGAGCCAAGGTCCCGGGTGGCTGGGCTATTAAAAGCTCCCTCCACAATTCTGACAAAAGCACCAGTGTTGGCTGGTCTCGTCCTGATTTAGAGCCTTAGCTTCTGTTTCTGGGAAGCCTCCCTGAAGGTCCGTTTGCACGTGTTCTTCTATTCTCGCCGCACCCGTCTGCTGTGGATTATCTGCTCCTCTTCTGCAAACTCATATGTGCGAACTCCAGAGACCTGCATCCGTTTCTGAAAGGTGATAATTGGAAACGGTATGGTTAGAGAGACGTAATGCTGATAGACGCAGTGCGCATCTAGTCTCTGCCTGCTGTGTGACCCTGACCAAATCATTTAGCTTCTCTGGGCTTTGGTTTGCTCACTTTTTGAAATTTTTATTTTATATTGGAACATAGTTGATTAACAGTGTTGTGTTAATTTCTGCTCTGTATGGCAGAGTGATTCAGCTTTACATATACATTGGAGGAGAAATGGCACCCCACTCCAGTATTCTTGCCTGAAAGATTCCATGGGCAGAGGAGCCTGGTGGGCTATAGTCCATGGGGTCGCAAAGATTCAAACACGACTGAACATATACATGTACCCATTCTTTTTCAAGTTCTCTTCCCATTTGGGTTATTACAGAATCCTGAGCAGAGTTTTCTGTGCTATACTGTAAGTTCTTGTTGCTTGTCTGTTTTAAATATAGTAGTGTGTACATGACAGTCCCAAACTCCCAGGCATTTTTAAGTGAGTGGGTTGAAATAGATGATCTAGAAATAACAGCACCTACGTCACAGAAGTTGTTGTCAGGATTAAATAAGATAGTGCATGGAAATCCATTGTCACAATGCTTGGCTCAAAGCTTAGGTGCCCCCAATGGTTATTCATTGAAATATACTTTTGATTATTAATGTATTGACCTTCATAAGCTGGCTTATTGATCCAGAGTTTTAACACTCAGCTTCCCCAGCTCTATCTGGTATTAATTTGTAACACCTTTTTAAAATTCTATATTAAATTTTTAAAATTAATTTTTCTTAGAGTATGGTTGCTTTACAGTGTTGAGTTAGTTTCTGCTGTACATCAGAGTGAGTCTACGCATATACATATATCCCCTATTTTTTGGATTTCCTTCTCATTTATTTAGGTCATCGTGGAACACTGAGTAGAGTTCCCTGTGCTATGCAGTAGGTTCTCATATCCTACATGAAAATTCTTATGTATCCTTGGTCTACTGCTGAACTGGTTCTGTTATCTTGGTCTGTTTGATCATTTTATTAGAATAACATCATTTTAATGATTATGGTTTAATGTCTTGGAGCAGTGCTTCTCACAATTTTAAAAGAATTTTGACTCTTCTTACCTTCCTGTTCTTCTGTATATTCTTAAGAACTGTTTTGTTGGGTTGCCTCCAAATTTTATTGGGAGTGATTAGCATCTAGGTCTGTTATATCTACACCTTGGTTTGTGAAATCTGGCTTCCTCACAATATTGTCTTACCATCTGGAAAGAGGGTGTACCTCTTCATTGGTTTACATATTTTCTTTCTAAACATTTATCACCAGGGTTATTCCTACACACTTTTTAAAATTGAGGTATAATTGACAATATAACACTACATTAGCTGCAGATAATGACTATATATATGATTATATATAATTATCTGTAATTTGTGTAATTATATATAATCTATGTATATTGCCAAATGATCACATTAAGTCTGGTTATAGAAATACATATAGTATAGTGCACTCTGAAAGGTGTGTGTATGTGTAAGTATGTGTGTATTGCTGTGAGCCATGACCTTGGCCCCCATCGTGGCACACGAAGCTGCCATGCCAGCAGATTCCTCTTCTCAAAGCTACAGATGTCGAGAAAGATGGGGCTCTAGTTCCTGCGCCCAGTCCCCACTTGCCTGCCAGCATTCTCATACTGTGGCATTGGTGGGTGAAGGAGAAGCTTCTCCTTACCCTTGTCGTGGATGAAGTGAGGACTCTCAAGGCCCTTCTTTCCCTTCAGGAAGGCACATATCACACGGGGTGCTGCTACAATCCCTGCCTTTGACCACGCACTTTTTTGTCAGCCACAGTCTCAAAACTGATTGTATGAAACAAGAAGGATTTGGATCAGACTGTTCATCGAGGTCTTATTCAAAATAACCCTAATCTGGAGACAGCCGCAGTGTCAATCAACAGCAAATGGATAAGCAAACTTTATAATCAGATCATGGAATACTATTCAGCAGCGAAAAGGAGTGAACTACCAGTGTGTGCAACAGAATGGGAGAATCTGAAAAGTTTCACATTGAACAAAGAAGGATTTACAATAGGATTCCATTTTTAAAAAATTATTTTTTATTTTTCTATTTTTACTTTATTTTACTTTACATTACTGGACTGGTTTTGCCATACATTGACATGCTTTTTAAGGTTCTAGAAGAGCATGCATAAGCCCTGGTGATGAAGTGGCCCTGTGGTGGTTGTCTCTTGGGCGATACGGGCACTTTCTCATGGGCTGGAAGTGTCCTAGATCTTGTCTTGGGTGATAGTTACGCGTTAGGTCTTTACAGTTATCAAAATGCACTGAACTTTCCATCTGTGTGTTTTATTGTAGGTAAGTTTTATATCCGCAAACTACATGGTCATGCTTTTGTAAAAAAGGAAAAAATTGGAAGAATGAGATACTATTTCACAGCCCCTAAGCTATAGTCAAACAAGCAGAAAATAACATATTGGTAAGGATGTGAAGAAATTAGAAATCTTGAACATTGCTGGTGAGAATATAAAATGATGCAGCCACATGGAAAACTCTGGTGGTTCCTTAAAAAGTTAAACAGAATTAGTTCTATGACCCAGCAATTTCTCTGCTAGGTATATGCCTCAAATAATTGAAAACAGGTATTCAAACAAATACTTTTTCGCAGACATTCATGTGTGCTTGCTCAGTTGCTTCAGTCATGTCCAACTCTCTGCAGCCCCATGGACTGCAGACCCCCAGGCTCCTCTGTCCGTAGGATTCTCCCAGCAGGAATGCTGGAGTGGATTGCCATGCCCTCCTCCAGGAGATCTTCCCGAACCAGGGATCGAACCCACATCTGCGGTGTCTCCTGCATTGCAGGTGGATTACGTTACTGCTGAGCCACCAGTAGAGCCCATAGACATTCATAGCAGCACCGTTTATTTTACAATTACCAAAAGACGAAAACAGTCCAAATGCTCCTCAGTGAAAGTGAAGTCGCTCAGTCATGTCCGACTCTTTTTGACCCCATGAATGGCAGCCCACCAGGCTCCTCCGTCCATGGGATTTTCCAGGCAACAGTAATGGAGTGGGGGATGAGTGGATAAACAGGATGTAGTCCTTCCAGACAATGGAATACTGTTCAGGCAAAAAAGCAACAAAGTTCCAATGTATTCCTCAATGCGGATGGACCTCAAAAACATTATGCTAATTGAAAGAAGCCCCCCTAAGTCACTTATTAATTGATTTCATTTATGTAAAATATTCTAGGAAGCAGATTAGTGGTTGCTAGTGACTGGGGGAGAGAATAGGGTGTGACTGCTTAGTGCATGTGGAGTCCCCCTAAGAACGATGCAGATGCTTTGGAACTGGGTGTGTTGCTTGTACGGTACTGTGAACGTGTTAAAGAAGGAAAGATAGCGCTGTCGTGTCTGACTCTCGCGACCCTATGGCCTGTAGCCTGCCAGGCTCTTCTGTCCGTGGGGTTCTCCAGTCAGAATCCTGGCGTGGGTTGCCATTTCCTTCTCCAGGGGAATCTCTGAACTGTACGCTTTAAAATGGTTAATTTTATGTTACGAAACTTCCCCTTCTTTAAAAAAATCAGTACAACATGAACAAAACAAATTAAGGCAACACAGAAATATGGTAGCCAAAATAAAATATGAGTTTGATTCAAGAAAAAGATGTGCTGAAGTAGAAGTTGAGAGCCTGCCTCAGGAGTCAGGAACGAGTCTTAGCATCTCCCAGGGTTGGTCCTGTGTAGAAACTGCTCCTTCCCTTGTTTGGTTCAGGCCCTGGGTTTTCCCAGAGTCACTGGAGGACAGCCACAGCCAGAGTTTCCTGTCTTCCTTCTGAGTGACTAGGTTTTTCTCTTTCTCGAGGTAAAGGTGTATTCAGATCACTGTTTTTATTTTTCAGTCTGTCTTCATCATTTGTATATCATGTCTGTTTCTAGTGACTGCAATGTGTGTGTGTGTGTGTGTGTGTGTGTGTGTGTGTTCACAGACCTGTATGCCTTCTCTATTGATGGAAATTTATCTTGGGCACAGGGATGCCTGTTTGAGAGGTGGCAGACTATTTTTAATGCCATGATATAGAATATGACTTTAAAAGGACTTCCGTGGTGGTCCGGTGGTTAAGAATCTGCCTGCCAATGTAGCGGACATGGGTTTGATCCCTGGTTCGGGAAGATTCCACATGCCACAGAGCCCGTGAACCACAACCGCTGAGCCCGTGTGCCGCAACTCCTGAGGGCTGTGTGCCCAAGAGCCGGTGCTCCTCAGCAAGAGGAGCCATCACAGTGAGAAGCCCCTGCACCGCAACTAGAGAACAGCCTTCGCCCACTGCAACAAAAGAAAGCCTGCGTGCAGCAGCCAAGACCCAGCACAGCCAAAGATAAATAAGTAAATAAAATATTAAGAAGTAACAGTAGCTGCCTGAGGGAGCTGGGCAGGGAGACAGGGTTGCTGGTGTGACGGTGGGTCTGCTTATCTCTGGGAGGGGGTTTTCATGCCAGTGACCTGGGGATGCCCAGTCGCTTCACTTGTAACTGCCCAGCAGAGTTGTGATCACGAGAGGGTGAGACCTCTCGGCTACATAGACCTAGAAAGGAAGGCTCCGTTCATAGACCTTAGAGCATCTGGGCCCACCCCTGAGTGTACAGGTGAGCAGCGAAGGAAGGTGAAGAACCGTGAGAAGAGCTGGGTTCCACCAAGACCAGCGCTCTTGGCATATTATTAACCTTTCTTCTGGGAGTGTTTGGGTCTCCCTGTACTTAATCATTCTGTCATGAGTCCTCATGTCCAGAGAGCATGGGAACTGCTATTTATGACGTTACCTCTAATGAATGAGGTCCTCATCAAACTCATGGATTCCTCCCAGTGGACCTGTGAGGTAGGGATTATCTGCCCCATTGAAGACATAGGGGAAAATGACTCCCTGGTGGCTCAGACGGTTAAAAAAAAAAGAAAAAAAAAATCTGCCTGTGATGCAGAAGACCCAGGTTCAATCCCTGCGTCAGGAAGATCCCCTGAAGTAGAAAATGGCGACCCACTCCAGTATTCTTACCTGGAGAATCCCATGAACAGAGGAGCCTGGCTATAGACCATGGGGTTGCGAAGAGTCGGACACGATTGAATGACTAACACTGCCACTTGAAGAGATAAGGAAACTGAAACTTACACCAAAAGGATTTGTGGCACAAGGGTCAGCCACCTCCCGACCCCTGTGCATCATAATCTTACAACCCTGGTTTTGTAGACTCTGTTACTCAGTCGTGTCCAGCTCTTTGTGATCCCATGGACTATAGCCTGCCAGGCTCCTCTCTCCGTGGGATTCTCCAGGCAAGAATACTGGTGTGGGTTGCTGGGTCCTTCTCCAGAGGATCTTTCTGACCCAGGGATTCAACTTGGGTCTCCTGCATCGCAGGCAGATTCTTTACTACCTGAGCCACCAGGGGATGTCTGCTATAAGCTGGGCACAGGGCACACATGTTTTGCCCTCAGGGGATGCGCGGGCTGCACCAGAAGGCAATCTGTGCTGTTTCCTCCACAGTTGGAGAATCAGTGGGTTTAGTGCAGACATGATGTTGGTGGACAGAGCGCCACGGGTCAGGGGAGCTGTGTGTCCTTCTCAGGCCCGTACGCTTCGTTCTCTGGCGTCACCCTCATCGTTACAGCATCACTGGGCCTGCCCTTCCTTCAGGCCTGGCATCAGTGGAGACAGATGCCTGCTCTGTTCAATCAGACTTTAGAGGGAGATGATTTAAACTGCTTTGATGGCACCTTTGGAAGTTGGGGCTTCTTTCGGTAATTTAGGGTGAAAGAGTATGTGCTTTCATTGTAGAGAGAAGGTGGACCTGGGCTCCAGCCTTGAGGTCTTTCTTCCTACAAGGAGACTTGTTAAGTTTAAAAATCAAGAGGACACGGAAACGCATGCGGGAAAACAAGAAACCTGTTTGTGTTTTTCTGGCCTGTCCCTCCCTCTCTGCTAGAGTGAACGTGGCTGAGCTTTTCCGAGTCACTGACTACTGGACGTTCATGGGCTTAGACAGGAGAACAAATGGAGGAGGGTTATTTTCTGATCCTAATAAGTGAGAAACAGCTGTTCCTCCTAGCTTGGGAGACAAGTCATTTGTTTTCTCCACACACACTCGCACACATATGTACACGTTGTTACCCACATGCTGCAAGGGAAAATTAAAAATTGCACACAGTGTTTCTAAGTAAGCTTTTTTTTTTTTTTTGGCTGCACAGAAAGGCACACAGGATCTTAGTTCCCCGACTAGGAATCGAACACATGTTCTTTGCAGTGGAAACTCAGAGTTCTAACCACTGGACTATCAGAGAGTCCCACACAGTGTTTCTAAAGGAGTAAGAAGAGGAAAGAGACTTTTATCAAGCATGATTCGCATTGCTGCATCTCCTCGTAGTGTGCACACTCTATGTTTACGTTCTAAGCATACAGAGTGTGTTCATGGCGTGGACTTAAGGCTGGTCTTGAGCTTCCAGAGCTCCCTGCCAGAGCTGAGGAGACATAAGCTGCTTTAATGGCCTTGGAAACTGGAGTAGGTCCTTTTCCATAACTTACCATTGGCCATTTATTTCACTTTGTGCATACATGCTCAGTAGTGTCCAACTCTGACACTATGGACGGTAGCCCGCCAGGTTCCTTTGTCCATGGAATTTTCCATGCAGGAATACTGCAATGGGTTGCCATTTGTTACTCCAATTTCCCTTTACCAGATGGCTATTTTGAAAATGACTTATGTTTACTTTATTAATGTTTAAAGTAATTATCGATAGGGAAGGATTTATTGTTGCCATTTTGTTGTTTTCTGTTAGTCTTATTGTTCTTTTGTCTTTCAACAGGTGTAAAGTTTCTGTTAAGCAAGATGAATATGTTATAGAGATCTCCTGTACAGTGTTGCGCCTGTATTTAGCAATGCAATATTGAACATTTAAAAGTTTCTTTAGAGGGTGGATCTCATGTTAAGTGTTCTTAGCACAATACAGTACAATTTTTAAAAAAGAATGATGTAAATGGTAGATAAAGAATATGCGTCAGTGAAAAAGGAATTTAACTCTCATTTGAATCAACAACTTATTGGTAGCTTCTGCTTTTTACTGAGGAGAGGAAGATTGAGAAAGTGCTGTGAACAGTAACTTTGATTTTTTGGGAACTTTTTATTTTACCTTGGAATACTGTTGATTAACAATGTTGTTTTAGATTCAGTTGTACGAAGACATGTGTCCATTCTTTTTCAAATTTCTTTCTACTTGGGTTGTTACATAATGCTGAGCAGAGTTCCCTGTGCTATACAGTAGGTCCTGGCTGGTTGTCCATTTTAAATATAGCAGTGTGTACATGTCAGCTCCGAACTCCCTCAGTATCCCTTCCCCCACCCTGTCCTTCCCACCCACTAACCATGAGTTCGATAAACGGTAACTTTGAAAAAGTAGTCTCAGTAGGTATGAAGCCTGAACAAAAACAGTGAGATCGTTTCTTAAACACAGACTAAAATCTGTATTTCAGAATGTGCATTCTCAAAGTAAGTTCTAATTAACTTTGATCATGGTGTAATATTAAACAGTCATTTCAAGGCTTGAAAGATAGAAGCATACAAGTACTAGGCTGGGTATGCACACACACCCTCTCTTGGTTATTCTTGGCACTTAAGTCTTGTTTCTTGCTACAAAACCCAGGTCTTGTAACCACATAGAATGTTACTGCAGTGGGGAGAGATTGCTGAACTGATTTGGTGTAAACCTGGAAATATTATTTTACCTAGTTTTACTAGTTTTGGTAAATATATTATTTTCTGAAACACAGCCTGACTCTGCTGTTAAAAAATTTGTCTAAAATTGAGTTTCTATTTAACTTGCCTCATTTCATGCATTTGTTATCTGGAGCAGAGATTTTCATGCACGTAATTGGTGTACTAAGATCTTAAAAAATATGATGGCTTCTGTAGGTCAGGCATGGCAGGTTTATTTATACCTCTTAATTGCTTTCATTTCATTTTCTTCATAAATTACACCACAGTGAAATCAGCCAGCCCATTTGGAGTGAATGATCCCTAAGACTGAGTTGGAGGGGTCTGTTCATAACAGCAGCTTGGATCTACATTGGATTGCTTGAGGGGGAAGCGAGCAGGGTCAAATACAAATGGGGTCATTTTTCCGACTTGTGCTGGAAAGATGTCTGACTCTAATCTTCCTTGTTAATGCGGTAATTACAGATACTTAGCCCACTGATCTGTTACTTGGAAGTGATTCACACAGTCTCTCATATCAAGGAATTACTCCCTTTGTTTCTGTGTGACTCCAATTAGGTTGGACTCCCCTGTAAAGCCCTGGAGAATGAGATGGCAACCCACTCCAGTATTCTTGCTTGGAAAATCCCATGGACAGAGGAGCCTGGCGGGCTATAGTCCATGGGGTCGCAAGAGTCAGACATGATTTAGCAACTAAACCACCGCCACCCCTTTAAAGGGGCTTCCCAGATGGTGCTAGTGGTAAATAACCCGCCTGTCAGTGCAGGAGACTCAAGAGACACAGGTTTGATCCCTGGGTCGGAAAGATCCCCTGGAGGCAGGCATGGCAACCCTCCCCAGTTTTCTTGCCTAGAGAATCCAATGGACAGAGGAGCCTGGCAAACTACAGTCCATGTAGCCGCAGAGAGTCAGACATGACTGAGTGAGCGTACACACACAGCCTTCTAAAGAGGAAGCCCTTAAATCTGATCAAGAGCCACATTCCTTGCAAAACTTGACCCAGCACGTTTGAGATTAGCCCTTGGAATTTCTCTTTTCTAGAAGTCCGTCAACAAACCTCGATGCCTTTTTCTTTCCAGGATTCAAATAATAGCTAAACTCCTCAGGGACAGCTGGGAGGCAGGTATTTTAAAAACAACCACATTTGAGTTGTCTGGGTCTGCAAACAAGAGTCAGCTCTTATTCCTCCACGCTGGTCTTAGGGAACACATGTGTGGATGTGGGTCCTTTAAATTATGAAACGAGGGTGTCTCTCAAGAATGGATTAGTCTCTCTGACTCATCTCAGGCACACCTTGCTAGACTGACCCAAAGCACGCCTTGTTTCTGCTCCTTGGCACGCATGTTCGGTCGCTCAGTTGTTTTCAGCTCTTTGCAGTTCTATGGACTGTATCCCACCTCCTCTGTCTGTGGGATTTCCCAGGCAAGAATACTGGAGTGGGTTGCCATTTCCTCCTCCAGGGGATCTTCCCGACCTAGGAATTGAACCCACATCTCTTGTGTCTCCTGCATTGGCAGGCAGATTCTTTATACTCTAGGATACTTTATTTTTATTAATTTTTAAAAAATTATATATTTTTTGCAGTGGGTCCTTGTTGGCTATTTATTTTAAATATAGCAGTGTGTACATTTTAATCTCAAGGACTCCCCATCTATCCTTCCCCTCCACCCTTCTCCCCTGGTAGCTATAAAGTCATTCTCTAAGTCTCTAAGTCTGTTTTGTAAATAAGTTCATTCATATCATTTTTTTTTTTTTAAGATCCCACATAAGCATCTTCTTTAGAGTGACATTTGAGCAAAGAACTCAAAGTAGCCAGAGAGGAAGCCATGCAGACATCTAGGGGCAGGGGACTTTAGTTGAAGGACACGACACTTGCAAAGGCCCTGAGGCAGGAGCCTCCTGGGCATCATTAAGGAGCCACAGGGTGGCCACGGTAGTTTAGGGGAGGGCAGGTGAGGGAGTGTGATAGGAGATGAGTTAGGGAGGTGGCAGAAGGCTATGTAGACCTTTGCTATATCTCCAAAGGCTGGACTGGGCTGTCAAAAAAAAAAAATGCATAACGTGAGAGTTGAGAATTTTATTTGAGGCAGTCAGTCAGTTCATTTGCTCAGTCATGTCTGACTCTTTGCAACCCCATGGACTGCAGCATGCCAGGCTTCCCTGTCCATCACCAACTCCTTAAGCTTGCTCAAACTCACGTCCATTGAGTCAGTGATGGCATCCAACCATCTCATCTTCTGTCATCCCCTTCTCCTCCTGCTTTCAATCTTTCCCAGCATCCGGGTCTTTTCCAATGAATGAGGACCATAGCCCAAGAGACAGCACCCCAGGCAGCTTTGAAAAACTGCTCCAAAGAGGTAGGGGAGAAGGTCAGTATTTATGTGATTTTGGTAAAGGGGGAGTGCGTGCGATGAAGCACGTATTTTTTCAGAGGGTTTCTGCTAGTCACAAGGAGCAGACATCACCATGAAGGCTTTTAATGCTTTTCTCGATATGAGGAGATAGAAGAATTGCGTTCCTAAAATCGGCTCCTGAAAATATCTATCTAAAGACCTGTCCTGCCAGTTTTTTCCAGAGCACAAAATGCCTCATTTCTGCTCTCCACCTTGGATTCGTTTCAGAGAGTATTGAAAATTAGAAGCTGCAGCGGCACATGGCTTAATCCTTGTGGAGGCAGATGGCAAGTGCCACTTTGTACTAATAGTTCACAGGGCCATGGAAAGGACTTTGACCTTTGCTCTGAGTGAGGGTAAGGAGTGTGACCCAAGACGTGTCATGGTCTTGTTCATACTTTTACAACATCACTCTGAAATCTGTGTTAAAAATTTTGAGAGAGGGAGCAAGAAGAGGTGGGAAGTAGGGGAGATGGGCAGACAGTTTTGGGGGGGAGATGGTGGTGACTGGGTGGGAGGAAGTGGTTGATTTTGGATGTGTTTCAAAGGTAGGGCAGACAAAGGTTTCCTGAGCCCTTGGTGGGGGTGAGGGAAGGAGCAGAGACTCAGCCAGGCACCTGGAAGTGTTATGCTGCAACCCCCGCCCCCAAGCTGGGAAGGTAATTTGGGGTGAATCTAGGAAGGGCTTTGGGAATTTGGGTTTGGACATGTTGAGTTTGGGATGCCCATTAGACACCCAGGATGAGACGTTATGTGCATAGTTGGAGTTGAGGGGAGATGTTTGGAACGGATGGATCGTCAGCATATAGGTCAGCATATAGAGGATGTTCAGAGTCATGGGGCTGGCTTTACGGGACTTAGAGACTGAGAGTGTCCTGAGAAGAGGACAGAGCTGAGCAGAGCCTGGGGCCATTTTTTGAAGCTGGAAAATGAGAAAGAATTACCGAAGGAGACTTCCATGCACCTCATCCATGACTGTTTATGCCTTCAGAAATAAATCCCTTTTCAGAGGTTTGGTTGAGGGAGTGGGGCTAGGGAGAGGTCAAAATTATACGCGTGCTCAGTCAGCTGTGTTTACCCAGAAATTTAGTATGTTTTACCCATTGAGAAAAGACAAAGCACAGAGGTGGGAAAGAGAAGTTAGGGATAAAAAATACCCACTTCTAATTTGGAAGAGTCAGTACTTGTATATACAGATCTAAAGCTAAATTAAGTGAAAAGGGGTGAAGAGATGAATCAGGGATTCATCTGTGTGTAGGTGGAACCTGAAGGCTCTGGGATTGGGGGAGGGGAGATGACAGCATTGGTTCAGGTAATGGATCTCTCTCTTCGCAGCTTAAATGGCCTTGGGGAAATTCCTAATGACCCTCAGTAATGATAGTGTTAGTCACTCAGTCCTGTCTGACTCTTTCTGACCCTATGGACTGTAGTCCACCAGGCTTCTCTCTCCATGGAATTCTCCGGGCAGGAATACTGGAGTGAGTTGCCATTTCCTTCTCCAGGGCATCTTCCCAACCCAGGGATCGAACATGGCTCTCCTGCACTGCAGGCAGACTCTTCACCTACTGAGCCACCGGGGAAGCCCAATGATCCTCAGTAGGTGTCTGTGTATTTTCGGTTACATTCAGTCAATGGATAAAACACTGAACATAGAGAGGGCTTTGATGACATAGGGTTACTTGCATGTTTTTGTTAGAAATACTCCAGAGGCATCATTCTTAGGCTATTTTAAGGTCTGATCAACTGGGAACCACTCAGTTTGCAGGTCTCCCAAGATGCAAATTACCCGTGTTTGCTTACCTGTGCCAAGGGAATACTTGCAGTTTGGAACCCTTTGGTTTGTGCTTCTTTTCCCAGTGTTTGTGTTGAAAAAGGACCGATTAAATGAGCATCCATTGCTTGCTCATTGTTTTAAGCTTATAAATTCAGTATTTTTCTTCTGTGGGTGTTATAGACTGAGCTAAAATTCATATGTTGAAGCTCGGACACAAAGTACCTCAGAATACAGAGCTTCCTTGGTGGCTGAGAAGGTAGAGATTCTAATGCCTGAAGTTCAGGAAACCCGGGTTGGGTCCCTGGGTCAGGCAGGGTTGGGAAGATCCCTTGGAGAAGGGAATGGCTACCCACTCCAGTATTCTTCCCTGTAGAATTCCACGGACAGAAGGAGCCTGGCAAACTACAGTCCATGGGGTTGCGAAGAGTCAGACACAACTGAGCAACTGTATTTGGAGATAAGAGTCTTTACAGAGGGAATTAAGTTAAAATGAGGCATTAGGATGGTCCGAATCCAACTCAATCTGACTTGTGTCCTTATACGAAGAGGAGATTAAGACAAAGACATGCAGAGGGAAGCCCATATGAGGACATACCGAGAAGACGGCCATCTCCAAACCAAGGAGGGTCCTCAGGAAAGCCAGCCGTGCTGGCACTTTGATTGTGAGCTTGTAGGCCTCCAGAAATGTGAGGAAGTCAATTTCTGTTGTATAAGCCCCCCAGTCTGTGTGGTATTTTCAGATGAATACAATGGGGAGACAAACAGAAAAAGAAGTTTGCGATAGAAGTAGATGAAGATATAGATACAAGTGTATGGATATTTAAAATTAAATACCTTAATCTCCAACTTCATTATTTTTCTCCTATCAAGCATAATCCGATTTGGCAAAAAAAGCTTTGAGCACATTTTAATTTCGCTGGCTTCTTAAGATAGGTTTATTTATCTATTTTTTCACACTCCTACTCTCAGGATTAGTCAATTAGTAGATGCAAATATAAAACTTTATATTAGCAAAACTTGACCCCACTTCTTTCTTCCTGGAGTGACTCTCCTTAAAGTGAAAGTGAAGTCACTCAGTCGTGCCCGACTCTTTGTGACCCCATGGATAGTAGCCTGCCCCAAGCTCGTCCATCCATGAGATTTTCAAGGCAAGAGTACTGGAGTGGGTTATCATTTCCTTCTCCAGGGAATCTTCCCATCCCAGGGATCGAACCCAGGTCTCTTACATTGTAGACACTTTACCATCTGAGCCACCAGGGAAGTCAAGTTGTAGATCAAATCCAGTTCCAGGCTAAAGTACCACAATTTCTCTTTTCTCTTCCAGGCTGACCCCACTGCAAGAATGCATTTTTCTTTTCTTTAGTATGGCAGACTCTGCCCTGGAAATTCACAGGAGTGACATTGTTAGCAGTTGTTGTTAAAATCTGGCCCTATATATATTTTTTTTTTTTGCAGAAATGTGTCCCTGACCTGCCTTTGAAGAGTAAAATTGTCACCTGTGCTCTTCACAGTGCCAGGTTTTTGGTGGCTGTCCAGAAGTCAGCCAGGGCAGGGCCTCTTTTGGATATTGTCCTCACAGCTCTGTGGGGGTCAGTGGTCATGGACCCTCCAGGCTGGTTATCTGGTGTCATGGGTTTTGACCATGGAGCTGGAGAGTTTCAGNCTCTTCACAGTGCCAGGTTTTTGGTGGCTGTCCAGAAGTCAGCCAGGGCAGGGCCTCTTTTGGATATTGTCCTCACAGCTCTGTGGGGGTCAGTGGTCATGGACCCTCCAGGCTGGTTATCTGGTGTCATGGGTTTTGACCATGGAGCTGGAGAGTTTCAGTGTTTCAGCTAACATTCAGATTGCAGGAGCGATGGATTTAGCCGACTGGCCATTTGATCCAGCTATCCCACTCCTGTTATAGATATATATGAAAGAACTGAAAGTAGGATCTCAGAGAGAGATTTGCATTAACATAGCACTTTATTCATAGCAGCATTAGTCACCATAGCCTAAAGGTGGAAGCAACCCAAATGTCCATGTAGGGATGAAGCCCATTTCCCTGACACTCTGCCACTTCTTTTTTTTAAATTTAAATTCAGGTTCCCTAGAAAGCCACTGGCTGTTATAAACCGGAGAGCGTCTTGACTTAATTTACATTTAAATTTCCTTAAATTGTGGTTAAAATATACATAATGTATATGTAACATAAAATTTACCACCTTAATCATTTTAATTGTGCGTTCACAAAATGTTAAGTACATTCACATTGTTATGCAAGCAATCACCAGAACTCTTTCATCTTCCTAAACTGATTCCCTGAAGGAAGAAATGGCAACCCATTCCAGTATTCCTGCCTGGGACCGCGGAGCGTGGTGGGCTACAGTCCAGGAACTCACAAAAGAGTCAGACACGACCGGGTAACTAAACAACGGCGACAGTCTATGTGTCTATATCTGTGGGTGTCTGCTCGGTCACTTCAGTTGTGTCTGACTCTTTGCGGCCCCACGATTCTAGCCTGCCAGGCTCCTTTGTCCATGGGATTCTCCACGCAAGAATACTGTGTCAGGTTGCCATTTCCTGTTCCAGAGCATCTTCCCAACCCAGGAACCGAACTCACGTCTCTCGTGTCTCCTGCGTTTCTATCTCTGTACCTTATCTAAAAGTGGGATTGCTGGGTCATATGGTAATTCTGTGCTTAGCTTTTCTGAGGGACTACCATACTGTTTTCCACAGCAGCTGCACCATTTTACATTCCCACCAACAGGGTACAGGGTTCCAGGTACTCCGTGTCCTCGACAATACTTGCTATATTCTGTTTTTCCAGCACAGCCACCCTGCTGGGTGTGAGGTGGTATGTCACGGTGGTTTCTGCCACGATTTCAAGGGTCTGATGTGTTAGATGGCTTACTCTGCAGAGACAATAAGACCCAGTTCCTGCCACAAGGCACAACTCTCATGGTCTGTTGAAGGAGAGAGGCAGCTAGATAGAATATTGTAACACAGCATGACAAGTGTTGTGATGGGGACAAGTCTTAAGAGGACACAGACTGGATGCAATCAAGGAAGACTTCCCAGAGGCGGAGATACTTCTTTTAAAATTTAATTTATTTCTGTCTGTATTGGGTCTTCATGGCTGCACATGGGCTTTCTCTATTTGCAGCACACAGGGGCTACTCTCTAGCTGTGGTGTGTTACCGTGGTTCTCATCGTGGTAGCTTCTCTTATTAACGGAGCACGGGCTCTAGGGCACGTGGGGTCAGTAGTTGTGGTACAGAGGCTTAGCTGCCCTGCGGCATGTGAAATCTTCCCAGACCAGGGATCGATCTGGTGTCCCCTTCATTGGCAGGCAGATTCTTATCCATGGGACTACCAGGAAAACATTCAGGGGTACGTCTTAAGGCAGTCTCTAAAGCCTACTTTGGAACAAGGATCTAGAAAAATGAGAAACTAAACTTAAATTCTGTGGTTGGTGGATTTGGGTTAGAGCCATATTTCTTTTGGAATAGAATGACGTTTGGGGCATTTTTCCTCTCTGTCTGTGTGTCTCTCTGGCTCTGAAATGTTGTAAAGGTCACTTAATTGGGATTACTTACTTTACAGTTTCTGGTTATCAGAAAGAAGCCAAACTGAGATTGCTGGGGCTGGTAAGTAGGTGGGAGGTGCTCACGGAGCCTGACCCAGGTGAGGTATGTTTGGTATTTCATCCATTCTGGGGACGTTTGAAGGTTCTGGGTCCCAGGAGTCTGTCACATGGGGGTAGGTGCTGTGACAAGATTTGGAGACAGCAACAAAGCATATAGAGGCTGCTATTTAAGAATAGTGCTATTCTTATTGTGGTGACTCACACTTGTCGAACGTTTGAGGCTCTCTGCAGAGGAAGAAAGCCTTGGATTGCAGCTTGGAGGTGGGCAGTGTGGCTCCCGGTCCTAGGGTGGAGGCTGTGTGTGATCTCACCCATGTTTCTGCCCGGGTGGCACTTGTGGTAAAGAACCCGCCTGCCTGCGCAGGAGACAAGGGATGCAGGTTCAGTTCTGGGCTTGGAGAGAACCCCTGGAGGAGAGCAGGCACCCCACTCCAGTATGCTGGCCTGGAGGATCCCATGGACAGAAGAGCCTGGCAGACTACAGTCCATGGGGCCACTCAGAGCTGGACATGACTGAAGTGACTTTGCATGCATGCGCTGCATTTTGTAAACGAGGAGTCTGACTTCCAGGGTGGTGGAGAGATTTCCCAGGGCAGCTCAGCTCATCTGTGTAGAGCTGTGAGGGGGAAGCAGTGGGAAAACCTTCCCTGGACACATTCTAATTCTTGAGGTGGGCTAAGAAGTAGCTGGAACATTCATTTTAAAGGTTGAGCATGGATGTGCTCAGCGGTCCCTGAATAGGAGAAGCAGAAGAGGCTTCAGCCAAGTAGCATCTTGGTGATCGCTGAGAGAGAGCCTCAGTCAAGAGTCCCACGGTCCTTCCCACACCACCTGTCCTGCCCCTCTGTCTGCTTCCACCAGTTCCTTTCATCATCAGCTGTGTTCAGTTCAGTTCAGTTCAGTTCAGTCGCTCAGTCGTGTCCAACTCTTTGTGACCCAATGAATCGCAGCACGCCAGGCCTCCCTGTCCATCACCAGCTCCCAGAGTTCACTCAGACTCACGTCCATCG
>SJYA01002934.1:1209557-1274483 GCA_006410615.1 Neotragus moschatus | reverse complement strand
TTCCTTCCCCCCCCCCCCCCCCTGTGTTTCTGTGTTGCCTGGGTGACTCCTCAAGGACTGTGTCTTTAAATTCCATTTAGGTACTGGTGAATCCCAATTTTATGTCTTCAAACCTGACCTCATCATCTCAGATGCTTGATGTTTCCATTTGGATGTCTCATAGGCATCACAGGTTGACTGTATCCCACCCAGACTCTTGATTCTGTGTCATACCACTTCGTACCCAAATCTTTTTCTCCCTGTTTCTCCATCTTACTTAGTGGCACCAATATCCAACAGTCTTTGTTAATCAGGCCAGAAATGTGAAAGGGAGCTATTCTTGAAGCTTTTCTTCCTCTTGTGTGTTTTCACACAAATTGAGGTTTGGCTGATCTGTGCTGAGTTTGGCTGGGCTTGGTTCTAAGCTACACATTGGATCCAGCTACCCCATGTTGTGTCTCTTCCCTTCCTTGGACCAGTGGGCCACCCAAAGCATGTTATTATGATGATACCACGTTGAAGAGATCAAGACCTTGATTTCAAGCCTCTGCTGATGTCATGGCCAGTAGTCCCTTTTTTGGCCTAAGCGAGTCTTATGATCAAGCTTAGAGTTAAGGGTGGGGAAGTACGCTCTGCCCAGCCAGATGGTCAGGCTTAATGTTAATGAGGTTTGATGGGTACTCCTTCCAGGGGTGTGGGGGGCAGAGAGTCTATATTTGTTGAAGAAAAGTCCAAGGTACTACCTTGGGGATGTGCTTAAAGGAGAGGAGAAAAAAATTCCCTTATAAGTAAATGGAATCTTGTCATAGAGTCTTTTTGTGAGAAACTGGATGTGTGTTTTTCAAACTTGTGCTGCTTCTGAATAGCATAGGTATCTTATTTTAAAGTGGAGAATAGGCATCTTATTTTAAAGTTCTAATAGTTTATTAGGAATGCTGGTGGTGGCGGTGATGGTGGTAAGGTGATAGTGACGGTAGTGATGGACGTGATGGTGGGGCGTGTGTGTGTTTGTGCATGTTGAAAGATAGTGATACTGATAATTTTGGTGGGTGAAGGAAGTAGCGACTTTTTCCTAGGGTGGTTCATTCTTGTCTGTCTTACTCTTCCTTATCATTTCCCGAATTCATAACTTACTTTCTCTGATAGGAACACAGTGTCATGTGGATCTACACGTACGCTATTTTAAAATTATATGCTTTTTGCAAAATTTGGTGAAGGTTAGTGTTGCTAATGTTCACTGCCCTCTCNCATCATCTCAGATGCTTGATGTTTCCATTTGGATGTCTCATAGGCATCACAGGTTGACTGTATCCCACCCAGACTCTTGATTCTGTGTCATACCACTTCGTACCCAAATCTTTTTCTCCCTGTTTCTCCATCTTACTTAGTGGCACCAATATCCAACAGTCTTTGTTAATCAGGCCAGAAATGTGAAAGGGAGCTATTCTTGAAGCTTTTCTTCCTCTTGTGTGTTTTCACACAAATTGAGGTTTGGCTGATCTGTGCTGAGTTTGGCTGGGCTTGGTTCTAAGCTACACATTGGATCCAGCTACCCCATGTTGTGTCTCTTCCCTTCCTTGGACCAGTGGGCCACCCAAAGCATGTTATTATGATGATACCACGTTGAAGAGATCAAGACCTTGATTTCAAGCCTCTGCTGATGTCATGGCCAGTAGTCCCTTTTTTGGCCTAAGCGAGTCTTATGATCAAGCTTAGAGTTAAGGGTGGGGAAGTACGCTCTGCCCAGCCAGATGGTCAGGCTTAATGTTAATGAGGTTTGATGGGTACTCCTTCCAGGGGTGTGGGGGGCAGAGAGTCTATATTTGTTGAAGAAAAGTCCAAGGTACTACCTTGGGGATGTGCTTAAAGGAGAGGAGAAAAAAATTCCCTTATAAGTAAATGGAATCTTGTCATAGAGTCTTTTTGTGAGAAACTGGATGTGTGTTTTTCAAACTTGTGCTGCTTCTGAATAGCATAGGTATCTTATTTTAAAGTGGAGAATAGGCATCTTATTTTAAAGTTCTAATAGTTTATTAGGAATGCTGGTGGTGGCGGTGATGGTGGTAAGGTGATAGTGACGGTAGTGATGGACGTGATGGTGGGGCGTGTGTGTGTTTGTGCATGTTGAAAGATAGTGATACTGATAATTTTGGTGGGTGAAGGAAGTAGCGACTTTTTCCTAGGGTGGTTCATTCTTGTCTGTCTTACTCTTCCTTATCATTTCCCGAATTCATAACTTACTTTCTCTGATAGGAACACAGTGTCATGTGGATCTACACGTACGCTATTTTAAAATTATATGCTTTTTGCAAAATTTGGTGAAGGTTAGTGTTGCTAATGTTCACTGCCCTCTCACCCTCCTCTTTAACTCCCTTGCTAGGAATAAAATCCTAGATGGGCTTGGGGCATGAGAAAGGAGGAGAGAAATTTCCTCTGAAAGCCATCAGATCTGACAGGTGCTGAGCGACTGTGGCAGGTGGCCTGGTCTGCAGAGTCTTGTGTGCATTTGACGCCAGAAGATTTCTTAGGTTGCAGCAGAGGGCTTTCTTCAATTCAGCATGTTTCCTAAGCAGCCCTGGGTCAGCTTTATTTTCCTTTTGTGTAGTCTTGTAAGTGATGTGCAGCTAAGTGACACAGTTAACCTGCGAAGCCAGGGTCTTTCATCCATCTGCTCTGAGCAATCCTGACAATTGCCAAACTTTTCTTTATTTTGTTAGAAATACTCTTTTCACTTCCACACTCAGGCAGATGCATCAGCCAGAGCCTGGGCCAGGCCAAAGACATTTATTTATCACCTCCACACACAGGGGGTTGTTTATGCCAATGTTTCCTTGGCCTCGAGAGTGGGATTCAGGACTTTTTGATCCTTTTCATCACAGTGGCATGAAATCTGAGAATGCATTTCATTAAGGCATGCTTGGCAGCCTGGTATACAGAAACCCAGGATCTGTATCCACCCCTTGCTACTTTAAGTGACCTAAAGAACATTCTTCATCCTCATTGGGCCTCCCTTCTCCTATATGATGACTGTGGATGGGGCTATTCTTAGGCTCAAATTAAATGATCTTTGTAGAAAGATTCCAGGAAGTCTAAAGTTCATAATACGTGTAAGACATGTCATTTTGAATAAAACTGCAGTTTGAAAATTTATAGACAGTTTGTTCCAAAGGGACTTCAAGCAAATAACAGTGATTCATAGCTCTTGGAACTGTAAAGGCTGCATGAGCAGTTTGGATAATGGGCAGAAATGTACTTCCAGGATTCTGGCTCCAGGAGTGGGGAGCACATGTCGAGAGACCTATTAGTCATCGCTTTGTCTTCTGGGACAGAATCCAGCAGTGGATGGCCATCTGTTATGGAATGAAAGTGTGTGTGCCCCCCACCCCTCCAGTTCATGTGTTGTGACCCTAACCCCCAATGTGATGATGTTAGGAGGTGGAGACTTTTGGAATTAAATAGGGTTAGATGAGATCATGGTTAGATAGCATCACTGACTCAGTGGACATGAACTTGAGAAAACTATAGGAGATAATGGAGACAAGGAAGCCTGGCGTGCTGCAGTCCATGGGGTCGCAGAGTCAGACACGACTTAGAAAGTGTACAATGACAATGAGCAAGATGAGATCATGGGTTGGGTCCCCTGATGGAATTAATACCCTTATAAGAAGAAGAAAGGACACACGGTTTGCTCCTTCTCTGTCATGTGAGGACACAACAAGAAAGTGGCTGTCTGCAGGCCTTCACCAAAGACCCAACATGCTGGCCCCTTAACGTTGAACTTCCCAGCCTCTGGAATTCTGACAAGTGTCTGTTATTTAAACCAGTGGTGCTCAGTCTTTGTGGCACCAGGGACCAGCTTCATGGGAGACATTTCTTCTATGGACCTGGTTGGGGGGATGATTTCGAGATGATTCAAGTGCATTACATTTATCATGCACTCTACTTCTATTTTTATTACATCAGCTCCACCTTGGATCATCAGGCATTAGACCCCAGAGGTTTCAGTTCAGTTCAGTTCAGTCGCTCAGTCGTGTCCAACTCTTTGCGNTCTTTCCATGATCCAACGGATGTTGGCAATTTGATCTCTGGTTCCTCTGCCTTTTCCCAAACCAGTTTGTACATCAGGAAGTTCACGGTTCACGTATTGCTGAAGCCTGGCTTGGAAAATTTTGAGCATTACTTTACTAGCCTGTGAGATGAGTGCAATTGTGCGGTAGGACCCCTAATTTAAGCCACTTAGGTTTTAGTATTTTGTTATAGGAGCCCAAGGAAACTAAGTATCAGGGAAGTTTTGAAAGCATGGTTGTATAAAGGTGGTTGAAGGAATGTGTATGTCTAGTGTGGACAAAAATGAAGACGGGTCATGATAATGCCTTGAAATATTTGAAAATTACACGGAAGTGTAATGATTGCATGACAGGTGTAGAAGAGAGAAGTAGGACCACTGAATAGAAGAAGCCGAGCTACACATTTCTTAAAAATTCAGTTGATTTAAACCAGAAAATAAAAACAATTCACCTATTTCCCCCCCTACCTTCTGCCTCTGACAACCACCAGTCAGTTCTCTGGATCAGTGAGCTTGATAAGTGTGTATTTGTAGATTTCAGTCTACGGCCATACCACCCTGAATACACTTGGTTTCCGTCTGTAGATTTCATGTATGATAGAGATCATATGGTATTTGTCTTTCTCTGTCTGACTTATTTCGTTTAGCATAATGCCCTCAAGGTCCCTTCGCGTTGTTGTAAATTGCAAGATTTCGTTCTTTTTTTTATGGCTGACTAATATCCCATTTCGGAGAAGGCAGTGGCACCCAACTCCAGTACTCTTGCCTGGAAAATCTCATGCGCGGAGTAGCCCGGTAGGCTGCAGTCCGTGGGGCTGCGAAGAGTCGGACACGACTGAGCGACTTCACTTTCACTTTTCACTTTCATGCATTGGAGAAGGAAGTGGCAACCCACTCCAGTGTTCTTGCCTGGAGAATCCCAGGGACGGGGGAGCCTGGTGGGCTGCTGTCTGTGGAGTCGCACAGAGTTGGACATGACTGAAGCGACGCAGCAGCAGCAGCAAAACCCCATTATGTGTATATATTGTATATATACCACAGCTTCTTTATCCATTCTTCCACTGATGGACACTTAGGCTGTTTCCATATCTTGGCTATTGGAAATAATGCTGCAATGAACAGGATGGTGCAGTTAGCTTTTCAAGGTATTGTTTTCATTTTCTTCAGATAGATACCCAGATATGGAATTGCCAAATCATATGGTAGCTCTATTTTTAATGTTTTTTTTTGTGGAATCTCTGTACTGTTTTTTGTAGTGGCGTATCCATTTACATTCCCACCAGCAGTGAACCTGAGTTCCTTTTTCTCTACACCATCACCAGCAGATGTTATTTCTAGTCTTTTTGATAGCAGCCATTGTAACAGGTGTGAGGTGCCCTCTCATTGTGGTTTTGATTTGCATTTCCCTGATGACACATGACGTGGGCCATCTTTTCATGTACAGGAAGTCCCCTACATACAAACCTTCAAACTGAACTTCTAGAGATGACTGTGCGTTCCATCAATGTCAGGTGTGAGTGGACTTGCAGCTTGCCTTCCATTTCCTATTACTGACCATCCTTCGGCTTTACCGTCTCTCACCCGCCTTCCTCCTCCAATCAGTTACTGTTCATGCTTGTTCACTCAGTGCCAGCCCCTGTATGCCAGCTGTTGTACTACCATACTTTTCAAGGTACTGTACTGTAAGATTTAAAGTGAAAACGAAAGTGAAGTCGCTCAGTCGTGTCTGACTCTTTGCGACCCTATGGACCCTCCATCCATGGAATTTTCTAGGCAAGAGTACTGGAGTGGGTTGCCATTTCCTTCTCCAGGGGATCTTCCCAACCCAGGGGTCAAACCCGGGTCTCCTGCATTTCGGGCAGACCCTCTACCATCTGAGTCACCAGGGGATCCCATAAGATTTAAAATGTATCCTTTATTTTTTGTGTTTGTTTTTTAATGTACTACTTGTGTGAAAAGTATTATAAACCGATTACAGTACAGTACTATACAGCTGATTATGTTCGTTGGATACCTAGGTTACCTTTGCTGGACTGACAAAATGCGCTCTCAGAACAGAACTGGTTTGTGTGTAGGGGACCTAACGATATTTGTCTTAGAGAATGATTTATTCATTTCTCTTCCATCAGGAAGCAACTGATGTAACTGAACTCATAAGCCTTCATTGAAGATATTAAGACTAACATAACCTTTGGACATCATGTCTGGGAAGCACTGAGCATACGGGACAGAAAATGTCAAAATCAGCATAATAATACAGATGTCAGCAGATGTCAAGACCATCATACTAGTATATGAACTGGGGAATCAATAAGGATTTGACATCAGTCCATGAAGCAGTGTTTACCCACTTCCGACATGTCTCCAGGAGATTCCTATATCAACACTAGAACCTGGGCATATATTTGGGCAGCCCAGCTTATCCTGCACTTACTCATTTATTCTCTTGCTTTTTGGTTATCTGACCATTCATTCATGTGTACAGCATACATGAGGTGCATGTATGTGCCAGGCTATCTGTAAGACACAGAGATGTCTTCCTGTTCACAGGAAGCCTGTATCCTTGTAAGTGAACAGCCGAGGACACCTGTAACAGGACGGGAGTAAGGCTGTGGTTGAGATTTCTTACCAAGGAGCAGCATCTGATTTTCTGGGCTGGGTAGTTCTCTGCAAGGGTTTGCAGGGTTGTTTAGAATAACAAGGGTGACTGCCAGAGGCACTGAGGGGCAGTGACTATGTAGAAGCCTCAGAAGAGGGTGGGACAGCTAAAAGGAGGCAGCAGGGAAGGAAATGGAATCTGAGGCTGGGCAGGGATCCGCTAGTGAGTGACTTTGTATATTACCTGAGAATTTTTGGAATTTTTCCCCCGTAGGCAGCAGGAATGCACTAATGAATTTTAAGCAAGCAGTGGTCAGTTGTGTATGTTAGAAAGCTCACTTTGCAAGACACCGGGTTATGTGTTGACTGCAGTAACTCAAGGAAGAGATGACATGTGCCTTTGAATCTGGTTGGTGACAAAAGGGATGCAGGGAAGGAACAGAGTCCCAAGATAAGGGAGGGACTACCCCGGTGGTTCAATCGTTAGATTTCTCCTTCTGGTGTTGGGCTGTGAGTTTGATCCCTGGTTGGGAGCTGGGACCCACATGCCTCATAGCCAGAATACCAAGGCACACAACCCATGTGACTCATAGCCAAAATACCAAGGCAGAGAACAGAAGCAGTGTTGTGGCAAATTCAATAAAAACTTTAAAAATGGTCTACATCAAAAAAATCTTAAAGAAAAACTGCCACAAACAAACAAAAAATAAACCAAAGATAGGTGAGAACTAGCACCAGGGGTAATTTGATAAATGAATTTGAAATATTATATTTAGATAGATAGATATAGCAGACATTTATATAGTTAGCATGTATGTTTAACATTAATAGTGTATATATATATAAAATAATTAAAGTGCTTAGTATAATGCTTTGTGTCTAATGAAAATTTGTCTGTGAAACTAACAGTTGTATACAAAAATGGTGCTTCTACTCTCTTTTGTCAGTATTTCTGGACAAGCTTTTCTGTTCCATTGATCTGCCTGTCATTTCTTATTTCATTATCTCACTGTCCTTTTACAAATTAATTTTTATTGCAGTGTATTTGATTTATAATGATGTCATTAGTTTCAGGTATACAGTAAAGTGAATCAGTTATAATGTACCTATATCCACTGTTTCTTAGATCCCTTTTCCATATAGGTAATTACAAGTATTGAGTAGAGTTCCAGGTGCTATACAGTAGGTCCTTATTAATTACCTGTTTTATACATAGTAGTGTGTATGGTTGGAGAAGGCAAAGGCACCCCACTCCAGTACTCTTGCCTGGAAAATCCCATGGACGGAGGAGCCTGGTAGGCTGCAGTCCGTGGGGTTGCTAAGAGTCGGACATGACTGAGCGACTTCACTTTCACTTTTCACTTTCATGCATTGGAGAAGGAAATGGCAACTCACTCCAGTGTTCTTGCCTGGAGAATCCCAGGGACAGGGGAGCCTGGTGGGCTGCTGTCTGTGGGGTCACACAGAGTCAGACACGACTGAAGTGACTTAGCAGCAGCAGCGGCAGCAGCAGCAGTGTGTATGGTGGCTCAGCTGGTGCAGAATTTGCCTGCAATGAGGGAGACCTGGATTTGATCCCTGGGTAGAGCAGATCCCCTGGAGAAGGGACCAGTCACCCACTCCAGTATTCTGGCCTGGAGAAGTCCATGAACTGTATAGTCCCTGAGGTCACAAAAAGTTGGACATGTCCGAGCGACTTTCACAATATGTCAGTCCCAATCTCCCAATGTATCCCTCCCCTCATCTTCCTGCTTGGTGACCATAAGTTTAGTTTCTACATCTAGGACTCTGTTTCTGTTTTTGTAAATAAATTCATTGTACCAGTTTTTCAGATTCCACATATGAGTAATATCACTGAGTATAATCTCTGAGTTCATCCATGTCACTGCAAATGGCATTATTTCTTTTTATGACCAAGTAATATTTCATTACACACACACATGCACACGTGTATACGTTATCTTAGTTATTAGAGCTTTTCATGATTAAATGATAAATTTAATAATTTAATCTGCACACATTTATCAAGTATCCCGTCTGTCTCTGTGGTCACATTGGCATCCTCGAGCCATGAGTGGTCCCCTCACTCTCCCAAGAGTACATGGAATCCCAAGAATAAATCTGGAATTATTGCTCACTACTTATGGCTGCAACTTCCTGATTTGTCTGTATGTTTTGTCAGTTTTTCAAATGCTTTAGCGTCATGTGGAATCTCCCTGGGACTCCGTGACCTTCAGGAGGCATTAGGGCCTCTGTCAAGAAGCACTCCAACACATGCTTGCCCTCTGTAAGAAGGCCACGCAACATGCTAGGCTCTTTGGCTGTGTGTGTGTGTGTGTGTGTGTGTGTGTGTGTATGTGTGTGTGTGTAGTTTCCCTGACACTAGGCTGTGGCTGCCAAGATGAAAAGGAGCTTTATGAGTTGACAAGGCACCAGATTGCATTGTGTTTTCATCTCTGTCCTGGAGTTTGTGTGTCTGTTGTGAGTCCTGATTTCTGAAAGAATAATGCTGTTTGTCTGTAAACTCATCAGTTTAAACTAACCCAGGAGAAAATGATGGCCTTAGTTATATGGAGGGAGATGGGGAGGCAGCCGGGAGTGGATTTACAACCTGGGTTCTTTACTTTTTGCGGCCACTATGGAGCCTTTGTAGCTTGGGCCAATCGAAGGTAGAAGTGAGCAGAGTGATTTACTGTTGCTGGAGGGTTATCAAATTATCAAGCCAGGGCACCTCGGGATTTCTGGGCTCCGTGTGAGATGGATGAAGCTGCTCCCTCATCCACATGAGGTATCCTCAGAAATTTGGTGTTGACTGCATTAGAAAGGAATTTCTAAAATTCCAAAAGTAGAGGTTATTTTTACTAATGTTTGGAAAATTGGATGGCTATTTGAGAGAGAGAGCAGTACACAGTTTAGAGCCTTACTTCTCTGCGTCTGTGTAATATTTCCTCCTAGTCACCACATCACTTGAATTATTATTGCTTTATTTCTTAATATTGGATAGGGCACCCCTCCCCTTTCATTTTTCTTTTTAAACAAAATGTCCAAGTGTTATCACCTCTGTGTTCTTCTGGGTTAATTTTAGAACCTTTTGTTCTGTTTCAGAAAAAGATTCTATTTGGAATTACATTAGATCCATACATTAAAAAGAAGTAATGGTATCTTTGTAACATTCCATCTTCTAAGTAAAAACACATCTCTCTCTCTGCTGTTTATGTGTGTTTTATTTCATCCATTTAACGAAATTTCACAGTTTTCCTCCTGTTGTTTAAAGTTCTATGTGCATTGTAATATTTGTTGCTTCTACAAATAGAATTTTTCACATCTTAGATTCTGGTTGGTTCCAGCCAGGAAACAAAATACTGCCCTAGAAGTTCTTATGTCGCTGGCTTGGCCATCTCTAAGGGCACCAGGGCCCTTTTCTCTGCCAAACCAAATGGCCTTTTCCAGGCTTGATTTCCCTGTGACATTCATCAGTGTGAACTCTCTCCTTCTTTATGAATATAAATGTACTGTAATAGGTAGTCTTAACCCCCCTTCTCTCTCCTAGTAGATGTCTTCCCCCACCCCCACTCCCCCACCATGTATTTAACTTTCTTTCTTGACATCACTTTATAATAGATGACTCCAATTTCAGTCTCCAGATCTCATTTTTACTCATCCATATGCTCAACCATTTGGGGTCTTTTTTTTTTTTTTTTTTTTTGTCTTGTTGTTGTTCTTAGTTGTTGCATACAAGATCTTTAGTTGTTGCATTCAAACCCTTAGTTGCAGCATGTGGGGTCTAGTTCCCTAACCAGGAATTGAGCCCAGGCCCCCTGTATTGGAAGCACCGAATCTTAGCCACTGGACCACCAGGAAAGTTCCTCTTAAGAACTTTCTACAGGTCAGGCGCTAGGGTGACCACATGCCTGCCCTTAAAGAGAGTAGCATGGGAGAAGTCTTCCTGTGGGTGTGAGTAAGATGCTGTGTCTGTCAATATCCCAGCCAGAAACAAGTGGCACACCCAGAAGGGCTGACTGAAGAGATTTTAGCAAAACATTTACAAAGATTTGGGAAGAGTTAAGGGAAATCAGCAAGGCATGGCCAGGCATGGTGTATGACTCCAGGGCTAGCAACAGATGAGGAAGCAGTTGCCATGCCAACGCCTGAAGGGTCCAGAAGAGAGCATGGTTAACAGAACACGGGATTGGCTCTGACTCTAGGCTAACCGTGGGAGATGCCTGTCTGAACACGACTGTGCCACAGAAGAATTCAGTCTCCACCAAACCACACCTGGGTGGGAGGGAGCTGGGGGCCAAACACCCCAGCCGCTCTCTCTTCTCGACCATCAGTCTTCTCAAGGTAGCTCCTGGTGGTTAAGCCCAACCCAAAGCCAGAAGTCTAAGGGAACCCTTGATACTGTCCATATAGGTCTTATCTTCTGGGGCATAAAGCAGAGAAACAGGGTGGAGAGAAACACGAAGAATATTCAGTGAAGGTGCTAGGGGATGGCTGACCTCAATTTGTTCTTCTTTCTTCCTCGCCTTCAACTTCTTGCCAGTACTGTCCCTTGGCTTTGCAGTCTTCGGCTACAGTAACTCAGGAGGCAGTGCTTAAGGGACAAGAAGAAAGAAGGAAAGAAAGAGAAGTCGCTCAGTCGTGCCTGACTCTGCGACCCCATGGATAGTAGCCTGCACCAAGCTCCTCCGTCCATGGGATTTTCAAGGCAAGAGTACTGGAGTGGGTTGCCATTTCCTTCTCCAGGCGATCTTCCCAACCCCGGGATCGAACCCAGGTCTCTCACATTGTAGGCAGGCGCTTTACCATCTGAGCCACCAGGGAAGTCCAAGTCCTCTCTAATCTGGTCCCAAGCACCCCATTCTCTTCCATCGTTCCCCTCTTTCTTCTTTCTGTCAATTGCGGCTTCCATGCCCACAAGTTCACATCCATCTGCTGTGGCTACAGTTGCTTCTGGCCAAAAAGGACAAGGCACTTTCAGAAAAGAAAGTTTTCTGGGTGCGTGGAGTCATCCCAACTTGCCCTGGTGGCATCTCTTCCCAGCCATGTAAAGACCAACCTGAGTCTTGTTGATGTACTTGAACTTGTATTTGTTGTTGTCAGCCATTTCCGAGGCCTGCTAAGTAAGCACATTAAAATGCCAGTGAACATTTTTGCCGCTTTGTTGAACCTTTCTGGCGGATTCAATTGGGGGGAAAATGGGAGCACATGGACCACAAAATATATAATTCGTAGTTGTCACATTGCACTCTGAAGAATGATCTTTTTTTGAGACTGCTACGTGGGTGCCTTTCATGATGGAAAAAATAATGCCTCAGAAAGGGGAAAAAAAAAAGTCTCACTGGGAGGTTTCATTCCCTAAGTGTCCTTGGTAGGATTAGCCTGCATTCCTACTCTTAATTCCTATGCCCTTTTGTAATAAATTCCCTCCCCCACTCCTCTGCCTGCATTGGAAAGGCTGCCTATGGGAGGATGTGGGTCAAACACAGCTCGGATACATTGTGTCTTTGAGGTGGCATTTAATGACTGGGGAATGGAAGATATCTATTTAGACTGGGCAAAAGAGATACTGTATAGCCAAGGAGAGAAAAAGGAGTCCACAGATGAATAAATGGAAGAATCCGATGTTTTCCATGAAAGCTGTTGAGTGGAAGAATCTGATGTTTCCCATGAAAGCTGCTGAGTTATGTTGGAAGTCAATTCTGTCCCATTGGCCAGCCTCCCTCCTTGACCCTTGGGGTCCATGCTGGCCAGAAATCCACAGAGGACTGAGGTTGTGGCTTTCAAGAAAAGGCTGCAAATATTGGGCAAGGAAAGGGAAACCCAGGATGAGAGAGTGAAAGTGCACGAAACAAGAAGAAAAACCCATAGAGTATCGTCTCTTTTTCATCTTTTAAAATTATGTCATATTCTATACATCATATATATCGGGCTTCCTGAGTGGATTTAGTGGTAAAGAACCTGTCTGCCAATGCTGCAGACATAAGAGAAGTGGATTTGATCCCTGGGTTGGGACGATCCCGTGGAGGAGAGCATGGCAACCCCCTCCAGTATTGTTGCCTGGAGAATTCCATGGACAGAGGAGCCCAGTGGGGTACAGTCCATGGGGCTGCAAAGAGTCGGACATGACTGAGCGGCTAACACAACAAGGCTCATGTAAGCGTTCTGACCACATTTAAGGTTAGTCTGAGCAATGCTCTTCAGTAGGTTAGACGTTTTAAATGCATTTTCGACCTAGGATATTTTCAATTTATGGTGGATTTATCGGGATGTAACTCTTCTGTAAACTGAGGAAGGTCTATATTTCATTTTTATGGCTAAATATTATCACATTGTCTGAATATACCACATTTTGTTTTATTCATTTATCAGGTGATAGACACTTAGCTAGTATGAATAATGCTTCTCTGAACATTTGTGTACAAGTTTTTGTGTGGGCATATCTTTCCATTTTTCTTGGGTATATACCTAAAAATGGAATTGCTGGGTCATATGGTACAACTATACTTAGCATTTTGAAGAACTTCCAAACTGTTTTACAAAGTATTTGCACCATTTTACATTCCCACTAGCAATGTCCTTTCATGGGTGATTTAAAAATCCAACATAGGGGTCTGTCCTTGACATTTGAAGAGTTTTTGTAGATTTTGGAGCACAGCAAAGGTGATGTTATTGGAATGGTTGGTTCACAATGATATGGAATGAGATGGTTGAAGACCAGGAAGCAGAAAGTGTTGGAGTAATCCAGTTCTCCGTTGATGGTTCCTCTGTTTGGATGGTGACAGGCAGAAAAGATATCAGGGTTCGTGAGGAACACAGTGGACAGCGGAAAAGATTCTTAGGTAGAAAAATGGTGTTCACTTGAGATCAACCCCGAGGTGCTTGCTTAAGCTTTGCTTTTTGATTTTGTTTCAGAGAAAATAAATTAGTAGTTTCAGAGGAGTGAGAAAGAGATTACAGGTCTTTCCATTATGGGGTGGTGAACTGTCATGTGACCAGAGCAGACTTACTGGTCTTTAACTTGCTTGGGAATGCTTTCCTGGGAGGTCAGCGTCCTCCTAGGCTCTGTGGGCTGCCCATCATGAAGGCTGAGGATGCTGTTGACATCTCTGGTCCATGGTTTTCCTACCAGTGACAGCAGTGGGACTTTTGTGGAAAAAGTGTGTGTGTGTGTGTGTGTGTGTGTGTGTGTGCACGCGCGTGCGTGCGTGCATGTGAGCACACCTGAGGGTGGACAGAGTAGCTTGAACATTTGAAACAGTGAAAGAGAATAAGAGCCCTTCACAACAAAAGTTTTCAAGCCAAGAAATAAAACCTCCCGTAACTGTAGGATTTAAAAATTACCCATCAAGCTGTTTATCGTATAAATGGAACAATAGGTATAAAGCTGCCACCTTCCCCGGAACCTGCAATTGCTCAGTGAAGCTTGTTACAGAGGCCTCCTACTCTACTTGGCACAGTTATCACCCTTATGGGCTTTTCTTCTCTGTGATTTATTCTCAAACACTTTTGTATTTCCTTTTGCCATTTAGATGAGATTTAAATAAAACCATTAGGTATAGAACGGTGTCAGACGGTTACACACTTTAAACTCATGATAAAATCAATCTGTATATTATTCTCTGTTCAAATGAAGCAAAAACACCTGCCTCCTGGCAGTTCCTTATTACTGGCTGTTCTTATTCTGCATTGTTACCGGGCATCTCCTGGAATCTCTAGCCTTGTGGTAATTGCTCATGAAGACAGGAAATTGGGCAGGGATGACAGGCCCTGTTCTGCCCATTTTTGGTCCACAAGTGCCCTGCTTTTGGCTGCTGCTGCTAAGTCACTTCAGTCGTGTCCGACTCTTCACCACCCCATAGACTGCAGCAGACCAGGCTCCTTCATCCATGGAATTTTCCAGGCAAGAGTACTGGAGTGGGGTGCCATTGCCTTCTCCGCTGCTTTTGGCAGTCTCTCCCTTTTATAGACCCCATTCTGGTACCTGATCCACCCTAGTTCCCAAAAAGAAGGAGAGGGTCTTCCTGAGTGTGACCAGCCTTAACCCCACACCTCACAGTTCCTTTGTTGTTGTGGAGTTGCTCAGTCATGTCAGACTCTTTGCAGCCCCATGAACTATAACACACCAGGCTTCCCTATCCTTCATCATCTCCTGGAGCTTGCTCAAACGCATGTCCATTGAGTCAGTTTTGCAATCCAGCCTTCTCGTCCTCTGTTGCCCCCTTCTCCTCCTGCCCTCGATCTTTCCCAGCATCAGGGTCTTTTCCAGTGAGCCAGCTGTTCGCATCAGGTGGCCCAAGTATCAGAGCTTCACCGTCAGCATCAGTCCTTCCAATGAATATTCAGGGTGGATTTCCTTTAGGATGGACTGGTTTCATCTCCTTGCTGTCCAAGAGTCTTCTCCAGCACCACAGTTCCAAAGTGTTGATGCTTTGGTGCTCAGCCTTCTCTATGGTCCAGTTCTCACATCCATACACGACTACTGGAAAAACCGTAGCTTTGACTATACGGACCTTTGTCGTTTCTTTGACTTTCCTCTTAATCTAATTTTTAATTATTTTTCTAGTCTTTATTCAATTTTTACAGTATTGGTTCCTTTTTTTTTTTTTTTGCCCCAAGGCACATGGGATATTAGGTCCATGACCAGGGATCAAACCCTTGTCCCCTGCAATGGAAGGTGAAGTCTCGACCCGTGGCCACCAGAGAAGTCCCCTTCCTCTCAGTTTAAGTGTGCTCAGGACATATTCCCAATATTGATAAGTTGAGGACATAATCTTTTCTGTGATGGGTAATGTTAAAATTTCCACCGAAGCTGTATTTTAGCCTGAGTAACATATCCTGGTATGGTGGTTTTCAACTAACTCTTTTTTTTCCCCCCTCTCTGTTTTTCTAGGTTTATCCAAATCCCTTGGACTCATTGAAGGTTATGGTGGGCGGGGCAAAGGAGGCCTTCCTGCCACCCTTTCCCCTGCTGAAGAAGAAAAAGCCAAGGGACCCCATGAGAAGTATGGCTACAATTCCTACCTCAGTGAAAAAATTTCACTGGATCGTTCCATTCCGGATTATCGTCCCACCAAGTAAGTTCTGATTCGATCGCTCAGAGGAGTTGGCTTTATAGTGTAAATGAGTGTCTATGACATTATCTCCTGCTGTTTGTAACTAGTGGAGAAGCTTTTATCTCATGAATCTCCTCCGTAATCAATAAATGAAGCTTCCCAGGTGGTTCAGTGGTAATGAATTTGCCTGCCAACGCAGGAGATGTAGGTACCACCCCTGTTGGGAAGATCCCTTGGAGAAAGAAATGGCGACCCCGTCCAGTATCTTACCTGGAGATCCTGTGGACAGAGAAGCCTGGCGGGCTAAAGTCCATGGAGTCACAAAGAGTCAACCATGACTAAGCACATATACACACAAACAAAATCAGTAAATAGTGCTATTGATTATGAAAATAAAGCTAAGTAAATTTTTAAATTTTAATACAAATAGTACAGAAACATAATCCAAAAAAATTTTAAGTAATAATTAAAAAAGACTACCATGACCTCATGACCTAGAAGCAGTGACTGGTAAAATCTTAGCATTTTGTCCTTGAGTCTGTTTTTCTATGCAGATTATGAAACTATGTTTCTTGTATCCTTTCTTCATGCAACATTATTTCACAAGCATTTTCTGGTGTTATTAGTTATGATCATTGTTTCAACTGTTATAAATTTAGGGTTTTTTCTAATTTTCTTTTTTATAATAACACTGATGAATATTTCCCCTCTCGTCTTTATGTACGTTGATTTGATATTTGTTTTCATTAAAAAATTTTTAATTTTACTTGTGTTGGGCTACGCTGGGTCTCCATTACTGTTCTCGGACTTTCTCTAGTTGCAGCCAGCCGGGCCTGCTCCTCATTGTGGTACCCAGGCTTCTCATTCTGGTGGCTTCTCTTGTTGTGGAGCAAGGGCTTCAGTAGTTGTGACGCACGGGCTTAGTTGCTCTGTAACACGTGGGGTTTTCCCATTGGCAGACGGACTCTTATCTGCTGCGCCATCAGGGACGTCCGGACATTTGCTTTCTTAATTCACATTTCTTTTTTTTTTTTAATATATTTATTTATTTATTTTAAATTTAAATTTATTTATTTTAATTGGAGGCTAATTACTTTACAATATTGTATTGGCTTTGCCATACACCAACATGAATCTGCCACGGGTGTACACGTGTTCCCCATCCTGAACCCCCCTCCCACTTCCCTCCCCGTACCATCCCTCTGGGCCATCCACACTTTTAATGCTATAATCCTTAGATCACATTCTGGGAATACAGTTGGAGGCTCTGGATACACAGAGAGATGTTTTCTTCCAGAAACTTTATAGCAGTTTCTGCTGCTGTTAGAATTTTACCTGACCCTTCCCAAACTAGCATTTCAATAATGCTTTTCCTAGCTGGTAGGTGAGAAAGTACATCCTATGATTGTTTCAACATGTAATTTTTCTGTGAGATTCTTACCTTTGAAACAGTTTGTTTGCCTCTTGGTTGGTTTATGAGAGGTCTTTGTTCTGTTCTCTCAGATTTAAGAATTATTTGTTTTCTCCTTGGGAAAGAGAGAAGAGAGATTGGTGGGAAAATCAAGATGCTGGGGGAAATAATCCTATTTTCTAGTCAGTAGTCCTCCTTGGCTTCTCAAACAGATGCTTCATCTTCTGTTAGATTTGTGGCGTCTCTCTTTTTTCATTTAGAGTGTGCCCTTGCTTAGACTAGATTATTTCTTTTTCAAATGGATTTTGTACAAATCAGTTAAGTATCCTGGTTACTGAGAAAAACAGATTCAAGATAAAGAAAATTATCTTAATGGATTTAAAATTGCAGCATTAGCTGAGAAACCTGTTAAATCTCCCTCTCTGCCTAATAAGCATATCTTCATTTCGAATCACTAGGAAGGCATATATCACCCCTGTTGCAAGCTGTTTTGTGTTCCTGGACTTTTGCTCCAAAAAACATCTGGCTGTTTTCATTTCCTGGTGCTCTCTGATTAGCCTTTCTTATTTGGACGTTGGCAAATAAACACAGCTGTATTTTTTGTACTCCTTTGAGAATGAAGATGCTTCTAACATGGAGCTTAGTGGAAACGGGTCAGTTGAACAGTATCAGTGAGCACCTATTATGTGCCAGATGGTTTTCCCCACACTGGAGGCAGGACTTTGGATAAGATGGTCCTCGCCTGCTTACTTCTTGTCTAGGGAGAGAGATACCTGTACAAGGATTGATTCAGCACACTGTGATCTACGTGGGTGTGTCAGGCCAGACACATACACAGTATGTATGGGAAGATCTAGGCAGGTTTCCCACTGGCGATGATATCCGACCTTAATCTTGAAGGTCCATGAAGGATTGGAAGATTATAGAGGAGACAGATAAGGACAAGTAAGTGGGGGAACATCAAGGGCAGAGTTGGGGTGCAGATAAAAACATGGCTCACCCAGGGAGGAATGCAGAGCTCTGCAGTGCTCTTTAGTGTAGCCTGGTGGCTTGAATATACCGCTTAGATCTGGTCCCCCAAGAAAGTTTACTTGGATGATAGTAAAGGACTAGAGTGCATGGCAGCCTGTAAGGGACAAAAACAGGTTAAGCTCTCATGGCAGGGAAGTTCAGTTCATTTCAGTCGCTTAGTCGTGTCTGACTCTTTGCGACCCCATGGACTGCAGCACGCCAGACCTCCCTGTCCATCACCAACTCCCGAAGTTTACCCAGACTCACGCCCATTGAGTTGGTAATGCCATCCAACCATCTCATCATTTGTTGTCCCCTTCTCCGCCTGCCCTCAATCGTTCCGAGCATCAGGGTCTTTTCAAATGAATCAGCTCTTCACATCAGGTGGCCAAAGTATTGGAGTTTCAGCTTCAACATCAGTCCTTCCAATGAACACCCAGGACTGATCTCCTTTAGGATGGACTGGTTGGATCTCCTTGCAGTCCAAGAGATTCTCAAGAGTCTTCTCCAGCACCACAGTTCAAAAGCATCAATTCTTCAGGACTCAGCTTTCTTTATATTCCAACTCTCACATCCATACATGACCACTGGAAAAACCATAGCCTTGACTCGATGGACCTTTGTTGGCAAAGTAATGTCTCTGTTTTTTAATATGCTGTCTAGGTTGGTCATAACTTTCCTTCCAAGGAGTAAGTGCCTTTTAATTTCATAGCTTCAATCACCATCTGCAGTGATTTGGAAGCCCCCCAAAATAAAGTTTCTCACTGTTTCCCCATCTATTTGCCATGAGGTGATGAGACCAGATGCCATGATCTTGGTTTTCTGAATGTTGAGCTTTAAGCCAACTTTTTCACTCTCCTCTTTCACTTTCATCAAGAGGCTCTTTAGTTCTTCTTCACTTTCTGCCATAAGGGTGGTGTCATCTGTATATCTGAGGTTATTGATATTTCTCCTGGCAATCTTGATTCCAGCTTGTGCTTCAAAAAGCAAGAGAATTCCAGAAAAGCATCTATTTCTGCTTTATTGACTATGCCAAAGCCTTTGACTATGTGGATCACAATAAACTGTGGAAAATTCTGAAAGAGATGGGTATACCAGACCACCTGACATGCCTGTTGAGAAATCTGTATGCAGGTCAGGAAGCAACGGTTAGAACTGGACATGGAACAACAGACTGGTTCCAAATAGGAAAAAGAGTACATCAATACTGTATATTGTCACCCTGCTTATTTAACATATATGCAGAGTACATCATGAGAAATGCTGGGCTGGCAAGGAAGAAACACCCACAAAGATTTGGAAGATGGAAAGAGGGTGAATGAATGGTAACTGACAGAGCAAACTGAATGAGGCTGAGACCCATCCTTCTAGTATGATGGGAAGCAGTGGGGAGGGCAGAATAATATAGCCTGATCACACCTCAGAAACCAGAGACTTAGGAACTGGAGGTTCTGGGTCCTTCTGATGACTGAAGGGAGATTTGAGTAGAAGGATTACAGCTATATCCCCAGATCCTTTCCTCAGATTTACACAGCCAGAGACTGCCCTTTGCTATCCAGTGGAATATGGGAGGTTTATTCTCTGGAGAAGATAACGCTGGGCTTTAGTTCATAAGAAGACAGAGGATGCAGGTCAAGAAACAACAGTTAGAACCAGATATGGAAAAACAGACTGGTTCCAAATTGGAAAGGGAGTACGTCAAGGCTGTATATTGTCACCCTGCTTATTTAACTTACATGCAGAGTACATCATGAGAAATGCTGGGCTGGATGAAGCACAAGCTGGAATCAAGATTGCCAGGAGAAATATCAATAATCTCAGATATGCAGATGACACCACCCTTATGGCAGAAAGCAAAGAGGAACAAAAGATCCTCTTGATGAAAGTGAAAGAGGAGAGTGACAAAGTTGGCTTAAAACTCAACATTCAGAAAATTAAGATCATGGCATCTGGTCCCATCACTTCATGGCAAATAGATGGGGAAATAGTGAGAGACTTTATTTTTCTGGGCTCCAAAATCACTGCAGATGGTGACTGCAGCCTTAAAATTAAAAGACGCGTGCTCCTTGGGAGAAAAGTTATGACCAACCTAGACAGCATATTAAAAGACAGAGACATTACTTTACCAACAAAGGTCCGTCTAGCCAAAGCTATTGTTTTTCCAATAGTCACGTATGGATGTGAGAGTTGGACTATAAAGAAAGCCAAGTGCAGAAAAATTGATGCTTTTGAACTGTGGTGTTGGAGAAGACTCTTGAGAGTCCCTTGGATTGCAAGGAGATCCAACCAGTCCATCCTAAAGGAGATCAATCAGTCCTGGGTGTTCATTGGAAGGACTGATGTTGAAGCTGAAACTCCAGTACTTTGGCCATCTGATGCGAAGATCCGACTCATTTGAAAAGACCCTGATGCTCAGAATGATTGTGGGCACGGTGGAGAAAGGGACGACAGAGATTGAAATAGTTGGATGGCATCACTGACTCAAGGACATGAGTTTGAGCAAGTTCTGGGAGTTGGTGATGGACAGAGAGGCCTGGCGTGCTGCAGTCCATGGGGTCGCAAAGAGTCAGACATGACTGAGCGACCGAACTGAACTGATGACAGGATAGGGCTGTATACTACGTGAGGACACCCTTGGCATCGTTACCTCTGCAAGTGTTTACACTCCTGGAACCTGGTGGGCTGCCATCTATGGGGTTACACAGAGTTGGACACGACTGAAGTGACTTAGCAGCAGCAGCAGCAGCAGTCAAGAGTTAGAAGAAGCCACCCTGAGGAAGAAGCCATCCAACCTAAGAAAAAGGCCGGTAGATCCGATAGATAGTTCCCTTCCATCCCCGAAATATCTGGGTTCTGCTCATTAAACGTTAGTAAGGCTCCATCCATCTACCTAGATCTGTCTTACTCTAAAACCAGAAAGGAGAACCAGGATCCGTAGACATTTCAGGAGAATATTATATAAGACCCTGATGACAACAACTGTGATAGAAAGGCATTTGGAGGAAAGNTTATTGGCTTTCCACGTATACCAAGTTATTCAGCCTCTTTTCTCCACTTAATTTTCCTACTATACTATTATTTCCTAATCTTATATTTCTAAATAAATAAGTTTTTTCCTCGCCGACGCCGTCCCCGCTTCGAATTCCCTGGACCTGCCGGGGTTGGACCCCGGCACCTGCCTACATTTTATGGCTTGTTTCTTCCTCCCAGACCATGTAGGTAATTTACAGGCAGGTTCTACTGCTGTTATCTTCAATTTCTCCTTTGGCCTCCTGCTTATAAATCCCCGATGTCAAGTTTCTTTGGAATTCATTTTGCTTTACTCACAAAGTCTCCTCTTTGCTCTGAAGCTGTTATAGGCCACCAATGTCTGTTTGGGGCATATACAGCATGAGATGTCTGTGGAGTATCTTCAGATCATGTCTGTCGGACAACTGTATGTTTGGGTCTGAGGGTCAGGAAGGATGCTCTGGCCCAACCACGGAGATTTTGAATCATCCAAGTCCAGTGGGTATTTTAGGCTGAGTTTGTGTGTGTGTGTGTGAGTTATGATGTTATCATTTAGTGGAATGCATCTACTCATTGTTCAAGACCCAACTCAAGTTGTCCATTTCCTGTGAAAAGGACACATTTGATCATTACAGCTATGACTGGGCTTTTTTTCCCCTAAGTTATTCCTCTGGGGATACGTATCCTGCATCTCATATGCTGGTCTACAGATAGACTGAAAGCACCTTTAAAAGCTCAAGAATCTTCTGTTAAACTTTTCTCTTTCATAAACATGGGCACAGAGGGTAGTTGTCCAATAAATCCTTGCTGGTTGAAATAATAAGTAGTCGCCTGCTTAGGCATGTCTTTGAATCACTAACCACAATAATCATTCCCTCTTATTGACCGCCTTTTATGTTTTTGTCACTGTGCTGCCTGTCTTATTGATCTTGTTTGAGTTTAACCACTTGCCGAAGTAGCTGTGACCATGTCTGCTTTATAAACGAGGGAAGGGACACTGGGGCAGTGAGCCAGCCTGCCTGAGGCCACACAGCCTGACCATGCTGGAGCCTGGATTCGAACCCTGCTGAGTGGATGTCTTCAGGGCCTGTGCTCATCCCCCCACACAGGGTTGCCTCTGCTTTCCCATCCATATCTGTCTGATGGAACTTTCTGCTCCATGCTGGTATACACTAGAAGGAAAAAAATTCCAAGTCTTCGAGATGGGACTATTCCTTTAGGGAAGTATGTGTGTGTGCATACATGCACACCTATGTGTGTATGTGCGTGCCTGCGTGCATGTGTGTGTGTGTGTCTGTGTGTGTGTGTGTGCATGGATGTGTTTACTTGTGTGTGTTCACCTCCACATTTTCTTTGCTTGTTTCCTGTTTGCCACTTCCAACTCTACCCAAATTCCACTGCCAAAGGGGCTGTATCTTGAATTTGATTAACTGTTACCCATTAAGACCTCCTGGTGCTATGCTGTGCTTAGTTTGACTCTTTGCGACCCCATGGACTGTAGGCCACCAGGCTCCTCCATCTGTCCATGGGGATTCTCCAGGCAAGAATACTGGAGTGGGTAACCTATCACTTCTCCAGGGGATCTTCCCAACTCAGGAATTGAACTGGGATCTCCTGCTTTGCAGGAAGATTCTTTACCAGCTGAACTACCAGGGAAGCCCCAAATCTCCTGGTATATATTGTAATATAGTTGAAATCCTCTCTAAGGGATATGGAATTTTGAGGGGGATAAAATTCAGGAAAAATAACTATTGTAATGTGATTAGGTTCAGAAAGTGTCTCACCAGAGAGTTAATTTCACCTACAAGCATGACCAGGATAAACTTCTTTGGCTAGAGCTGGTTCTTACCTAGTTTGGAGGGTGGGAAAGTGAAGAGAAATCTGAATGGGATGGGGGGGTACCCTCCTTTTCAGTACTCAAAGGTGGTAATTCCTGAAATATTTGTTACTGAATGTTTGTCCCATTTTCATGAGTTCCCCAGGTCCAAAGAGTGTGTCTGAGTCACTTAAATACATTTAATGAGAGTTTTTCATGGAGGTCAAGAGCACAGACTTGGAAACATGACTGAGTCTAATCCCTGCTTTGTGTTTAAAAGCTCTGTGACCCAGGCAAGTTGTTTAGCCTTTCTGTGCCTCTGTTTCCTCATATGTGAAATGCTGATATTGACTTCATAGAATTGTTGTGAAGAGTAAATCAATCATTACCTGCAGAGACTAATATACCAGGCATTACTTTGGGACCTTCTCATGAATTAATGATATCTGAACAATAAGTGTTTTGATTATTTTTTAAAAGCTCCTTTACCTAACATATCCCTATCCTTAAAATACCATGAAGATTTAATGACAGAATCTTTAGGCAAGTGGGGCTTCCCTTGTGGCTCAGCTGGTAGAGTACCCTTCTTCAATGCAGGAGACCTGGGTTCGATCCCTGGGTTGGGAAGATCTCCTGGAGAAGGGAGACTGGAGAATTCCGTGGACTGTGTGGTCCATGGGATTGCAGAGTCAGACACGACTGGACGACTTTCACTTTCTTTAGGAAAGTATCTACCCAAATGAAATGTGGGTACATCTGTGTGCCTCACTGCAATGTGGAAAACATGAGTCTACAGTGATGGCCATTCCCTTGTCCCCACGTCAGCACGGAATTCCAGGGCACCTGGCCTGAGAAAGGCGTCAGGCTGTGGGGAGCACCTGGGAAGGAACATTTGCTTCTTAAGGCTCTTCCAGGGCCAATTGGGAGGCTTCCCTATTGAGGAAAGCCAATTAAGTTAACCTTAAAAATGCATCCCAGTATACATTAGGGGCAGACAAATACCGCTGATTCCCCTTATACAGAGTACTTAGACTAGTCAAATTCATAGTCAGAAAGTACATGGGTAGATGTCAGGGGCCATAAGTAGGGCGATGATGGGGTGGGGGTTGGCTTGTTGCTGTTGTTCAATCGCTAAGTTGTGCCCAACTCTTTACGACCCCTTGGACTTGCAGCATGCCAGGCTTCCCCATCCTTCACTATCTCCCAGAGTTTGCTCAAACTCACGTCCATTGAGTCGATGATGCCATCCAACCATCTCATCCTCTGTTGCCCCCTTCTCCTCCTGCCCTCAGTCTTTCTCAGCATCAGGGTCTTTGCCAATGAGTCAGCTCTTTGCATCAGATGGACAGAGTTTCAGTTTAGGAAGGGGAAAAATTCAGGAGATAGATGATAGTGAGAGTTCCACAACAACGTCAGTGTACTTAGTGCCACTGAACTGGACAGTTAAATATGGTAAAAGTAGTATGTTTCATATTATGTGCCTTTTACTACAATAAAAAAAATTTTTTTTTAAGACAGGAAGGCTAGTGGAGTGGAGGGCAGTTGCTTCCTGCCTCCATTCAGCCGTCATCCATAGTGATCAGACCAAAAGCACAGTGTAGTGTTTGTTGTTACTTTTTCACAAGTTGAAATGGTTATTTTTTCCCCAGATATGAAAATCATCTATTCAATGAAAAGGACTGAATATTAAAAAACAAAACAAAAAGTGTTTCACAAAGGGAAGTCTTTGGAACTTGTTAAAAATGTAGGTTGCTGGGCCCTATGGAGTTCCTGGGCTGAAGTCCTGGCTGCTTTCTATGAATTAATTCCCTCTGTTGAGACCCTCTGAGATGGTAAGGAGAGTTTTGAAAGAGCGGGCATTGTTCAACTGTGGCTTTCACTGCAGAAAGCCTGTATTCTCGGTGAAGTTTTGATTTTTTGAGACTTTCAGTGAAGCTGATCCAATGTGGAGTTTGACTGGGTCTCAGAAGCCGACTGTAGGTGAAGGGAGAAGGGTGGGGGTAGGGAGTGCAGCTTGGAGAGGGCTCCCCCGCTGCAGGTTGGGGTGGGGTCTGGGTGGCACAAAGACCACCCTTTCCTGCCACCTTCTCAGTACCCGAAACTGTAACAGTCGAGGGGCAGATGACTCCATTTTCAACATTTCCTGCCCGTTACACAAAGATGGGAATCTCAGAGTAACTATGATGATTCAGATGGTGTCTGGACTGTTCTTGGGGTAAACATGTCAGGAACTTCAAGAGGGAGATGTAGAAGCTTGGAGAGGGCCTGCCTCCCACCTTGGCTCCCGGTCTCCCTACACGGGAAAGCCTGACACGGATTCTCCACCTTCACTGGGCATTGACATCACCTGGGTGTGTTTAACTTTGGGAACCCAGACTCCACCCCAGAGTGTATGCATGGATTCAGAGGACTCTTGTAATTAAATCAGGATCCCTGGGAGTGGGGGCTCAAACGTCAGTATTAATTTCTGTTTTCACGCTTTTAATTTCTTTTTCTGCTACGCTGGGTCTTTGTTGAGGCATGCGGGCTTCTCTAGTTGCAGCGCTCGGGCTTAGTTGCCCTGAGGCTTGTGGGATCTTAGTGCCCCAACCAGGGATAGAACGTGAGCCCCCTGCATTCAAAGGCGAATTCTTAACCACTGGACCACCAGGGAAGCCCTCCCTTAATTTCTCATTTCATAGGCTCTCCAGGTAACCTCTGAGTACTTTATGTGAAGATCGACACAGGAGAATTGTAGGAGAACAGTTCACCTCGTGTCATTCTGAGAAATTTCCATAACGCCTGTTACTGGGGACTGTAGGCTTGAAACCTACAACCTGTGTGTTTCTAGAGGGTTTTCCTGTCTGCTTAGTCCCGTATTCTTGCCCTGTGTTCACATTCTTCCACTGTGTCCCATATTCTTGCAGTGTACTCTGAGATAAAATGACCTCAGGCAGCAGACACACACACACACACACCCTGTAAGAAAGCCCACTCTCAGGAAGCAGACACACACAATGTCTCAAAACATGGAGAGCCACATTCTTTGCACTGGAATCACCAAGGCTGCTGCTGGCAGGTTTAAAGTGTCATCTCGGCCCAGCTACAGAGCTGGTAGACTGGGAAATCTGCATTGTTTCACAGGCTCCCTGAATGATTCTTAGTTTTGAATTTGGAGGATCTTGGGCTCTGCCATTTTCTGAGGTTCTGTAGAGGCAGATGGAAGAGGAAATGAGGGTCGGAACAGGGTAAAGCTTCCCGTGCTTGACATGTTCCTGCCCTTTTTTGGTGTATCTTGTGTCCCATCCCTCTCCATGGCTTCTTGCTTTCCATCCTATATCCTTGAGTGCATCTGTTTATTTAGCAAATGAAAATGAATAGAAACTGACCTCATTTTGAATGACTTTCCTTTTATAATTTCATTATACCCCATAAAATGGTTGAAACTCTCTGGGGGTGTTTCAAATGCAGAGATTTAGAGTAGGAAGATAAATATGAAGCTGAGATACTATCAGCATTACGAAGAGTGCCATTAATATGATGGGGATCGAGGACTTAGCTAATTTCCAGGAAAAGATTCTACTGTCTCCTGAAGATAGTGCCAGCCTGGCTGCTCCCAAGTTTATGAATTGGCAAAGTTAATTTAATTTTTTATTGGGAATCTGAAAAGATTCTCATCTAAATGCATTAGAATGAGGCTGCAGAAAGAGTCCCCTTTATTTCTCTGCTCTAGAGAACTTTCTGGACAAGTTTCAGTTTCTTGCATGGGAATCTTGCAATCAGTGGGGAGAAACCAACGTGAACCTTGTCCAGCCTACATAAATGGATCTGCTCTGTGGTCTGTTTACAACCAATAGGGTCACTGAATTCCAGGTTCTCTTTCCCCAGATGTAGATGTGGCTATGGAAAATGGAATTCTCATAAATGAACTTAGAGCCTTGAGTCAAACCAATGTTGGGATTTCCAGCAGTGGTGGTTCTTGCTTCTATGGCCCTCTGAGTACTTTATGTGAGGACTGACACAGGAGAATTGTAGGAGAACAGCTCACCTCGTGTCATTCTGAGAAATTCCCATAACACCTGTTACTGGGGACTCTAGGCTTGAAACCTACAGTCTGTATGTTTCTAGAGGGGTTTTCCTGTCTGCTTGATCGCACTGTGCCCCATACTCTTGCAGTGTAATCTGAGATAAAATGACCTTGGGCAGCAGATATACACATAGACACACACACACACACCCTGGAAGAAAGCCTGCTCTCGCCTGTACAAGCCAGTTTTAGCCAGCCCCCCTAATTCCACCCTGATGTATCTAGTGGATAGTTATGTGAACTACTTTCCTGGAAACATTTGTTTCTCAGTCATGAATATAATCAATAGAGCGAACATCTCTGCCATCACAACACCTTTTTTTAGGTGTGAAGTTGGTTGCTTTTGCTCTATGAGTGGAGTAAACATCCCCCAAAGTGGCAGCAGGAGAATGCCACCGTANCCATTAAGACCTCCTGGTGCTATGCTGTGCTTAGTTTGACTCTTTGCGACCCCATGGACTGTAGGCCACCAGGCTCCTCCATCTGTCCATGGGGATTCTCCAGGCAAGAATACTGGAGTGGGTAACCTATCACTTCTCCAGGGGATCTTCCCAACTCAGGAATTGAACTGGGATCTCCTGCTTTGCAGGAAGATTCTTTACCAGCTGAACTACCAGGGAAGCCCCAAATCTCCTGGTATATATTGTAATATAGTTGAAATCCTCTCTAAGGGATATGGAATTTTGAGGGGGATAAAATTCAGGAAAAATAACTATTGTAATGTGATTAGGTTCAGAAAGTGTCTCACCAGAGAGTTAATTTCACCTACAAGCATGACCAGGATAAACTTCTTTGGCTAGAGCTGGTTCTTACCTAGTTTGGAGGGTGGGAAAGTGAAGAGAAATCTGAATGGGATGGGGGGGTACCCTCCTTTTCAGTACTCAAAGGTGGTAATTCCTGAAATATTTGTTACTGAATGTTTGTCCCATTTTCATGAGTTCCCCAGGTCCAAAGAGTGTGTCTGAGTCACTTAAATACATTTAATGAGAGTTTTTCATGGAGGTCAAGAGCACAGACTTGGAAACATGACTGAGTCTAATCCCTGCTTTGTGTTTAAAAGCTCTGTGACCCAGGCAAGTTGTTTAGCCTTTCTGTGCCTCTGTTTCCTCATATGTGAAATGCTGATATTGACTTCATAGAATTGTTGTGAAGAGTAAATCAATCATTACCTGCAGAGACTAATATACCAGGCATTACTTTGGGACCTTCTCATGAATTAATGATATCTGAACAATAAGTGTTTTGATTATTTTTTAAAAGCTCCTTTACCTAACATATCCCTATCCTTAAAATACCATGAAGATTTAATGACAGAATCTTTAGGCAAGTGGGGCTTCCCTTGTGGCTCAGCTGGTAGAGTACCCTTCTTCAATGCAGGAGACCTGGGTTCGATCCCTGGGTTGGGAAGATCTCCTGGAGAAGGGAGACTGGAGAATTCCGTGGACTGTGTGGTCCATGGGATTGCAGAGTCAGACACGACTGGACGACTTTCACTTTCTTTAGGAAAGTATCTACCCAAATGAAATGTGGGTACATCTGTGTGCCTCACTGCAATGTGGAAAACATGAGTCTACAGTGATGGCCATTCCCTTGTCCCCACGTCAGCACGGAATTCCAGGGCACCTGGCCTGAGAAAGGCGTCAGGCTGTGGGGAGCACCTGGGAAGGAACATTTGCTTCTTAAGGCTCTTCCAGGGCCAATTGGGAGGCTTCCCTATTGAGGAAAGCCAATTAAGTTAACCTTAAAAATGCATCCCAGTATACATTAGGGGCAGACAAATACCGCTGATTCCCCTTATACAGAGTACTTAGACTAGTCAAATTCATAGTCAGAAAGTACATGGGTAGATGTCAGGGGCCATAAGTAGGGCGATGATGGGGTGGGGGTTGGCTTGTTGCTGTTGTTCAATCGCTAAGTTGTGCCCAACTCTTTACGACCCCTTGGACTTGCAGCATGCCAGGCTTCCCCATCCTTCACTATCTCCCAGAGTTTGCTCAAACTCACGTCCATTGAGTCGATGATGCCATCCAACCATCTCATCCTCTGTTGCCCCCTTCTCCTCCTGCCCTCAGTCTTTCTCAGCATCAGGGTCTTTGCCAATGAGTCAGCTCTTTGCATCAGATGGACAGAGTTTCAGTTTAGGAAGGGGAAAAATTCAGGAGATAGATGATAGTGAGAGTTCCACAACAACGTCAGTGTACTTAGTGCCACTGAACTGGACAGTTAAATATGGTAAAAGTAGTATGTTTCATATTATGTGCCTTTTACTACAATAAAAAAAATTTTTTTTTAAGACAGGAAGGCTAGTGGAGTGGAGGGCAGTTGCTTCCTGCCTCCATTCAGCCGTCATCCATAGTGATCAGACCAAAAGCACAGTGTAGTGTTTGTTGTTACTTTTTCACAAGTTGAAATGGTTATTTTTTCCCCAGATATGAAAATCATCTATTCAATGAAAAGGACTGAATATTAAAAAACAAAACAAAAAGTGTTTCACAAAGGGAAGTCTTTGGAACTTGTTAAAAATGTAGGTTGCTGGGCCCTATGGAGTTCCTGGGCTGAAGTCCTGGCTGCTTTCTATGAATTAATTCCCTCTGTTGAGACCCTCTGAGATGGTAAGGAGAGTTTTGAAAGAGCGGGCATTGTTCAACTGTGGCTTTCACTGCAGAAAGCCTGTATTCTCGGTGAAGTTTTGATTTTTTGAGACTTTCAGTGAAGCTGATCCAATGTGGAGTTTGACTGGGTCTCAGAAGCCGACTGTAGGTGAAGGGAGAAGGGTGGGGGTAGGGAGTGCAGCTTGGAGAGGGCTCCCCCGCTGCAGGTTGGGGTGGGGTCTGGGTGGCACAAAGACCACCCTTTCCTGCCACCTTCTCAGTACCCGAAACTGTAACAGTCGAGGGGCAGATGACTCCATTTTCAACATTTCCTGCCCGTTACACAAAGATGGGAATCTCAGAGTAACTATGATGATTCAGATGGTGTCTGGACTGTTCTTGGGGTAAACATGTCAGGAACTTCAAGAGGGAGATGTAGAAGCTTGGAGAGGGCCTGCCTCCCACCTTGGCTCCCGGTCTCCCTACACGGGAAAGCCTGACACGGATTCTCCACCTTCACTGGGCATTGACATCACCTGGGTGTGTTTAACTTTGGGAACCCAGACTCCACCCCAGAGTGTATGCATGGATTCAGAGGACTCTTGTAATTAAATCAGGATCCCTGGGAGTGGGGGCTCAAACGTCAGTATTAATTTCTGTTTTCACGCTTTTAATTTCTTTTTCTGCTACGCTGGGTCTTTGTTGAGGCATGCGGGCTTCTCTAGTTGCAGCGCTCGGGCTTAGTTGCCCTGAGGCTTGTGGGATCTTAGTGCCCCAACCAGGGATAGAACGTGAGCCCCCTGCATTCAAAGGCGAATTCTTAACCACTGGACCACCAGGGAAGCCCTCCCTTAATTTCTCATTTCATAGGCTCTCCAGGTAACCTCTGAGTACTTTATGTGAAGATCGACACAGGAGAATTGTAGGAGAACAGTTCACCTCGTGTCATTCTGAGAAATTTCCATAACGCCTGTTACTGGGGACTGTAGGCTTGAAACCTACAACCTGTGTGTTTCTAGAGGGTTTTCCTGTCTGCTTAGTCCCGTATTCTTGCCCTGTGTTCACATTCTTCCACTGTGTCCCATATTCTTGCAGTGTACTCTGAGATAAAATGACCTCAGGCAGCAGACACACACACACACACACCCTGTAAGAAAGCCCACTCTCAGGAAGCAGACACACACAATGTCTCAAAACATGGAGAGCCACATTCTTTGCACTGGAATCACCAAGGCTGCTGCTGGCAGGTTTAAAGTGTCATCTCGGCCCAGCTACAGAGCTGGTAGACTGGGAAATCTGCATTGTTTCACAGGCTCCCTGAATGATTCTTAGTTTTGAATTTGGAGGATCTTGGGCTCTGCCATTTTCTGAGGTTCTGTAGAGGCAGATGGAAGAGGAAATGAGGGTCGGAACAGGGTAAAGCTTCCCGTGCTTGACATGTTCCTGCCCTTTTTTGGTGTATCTTGTGTCCCATCCCTCTCCATGGCTTCTTGCTTTCCATCCTATATCCTTGAGTGCATCTGTTTATTTAGCAAATGAAAATGAATAGAAACTGACCTCATTTTGAATGACTTTCCTTTTATAATTTCATTATACCCCATAAAATGGTTGAAACTCTCTGGGGGTGTTTCAAATGCAGAGATTTAGAGTAGGAAGATAAATATGAAGCTGAGATACTATCAGCATTACGAAGAGTGCCATTAATATGATGGGGATCGAGGACTTAGCTAATTTCCAGGAAAAGATTCTACTGTCTCCTGAAGATAGTGCCAGCCTGGCTGCTCCCAAGTTTATGAATTGGCAAAGTTAATTTAATTTTTTATTGGGAATCTGAAAAGATTCTCATCTAAATGCATTAGAATGAGGCTGCAGAAAGAGTCCCCTTTATTTCTCTGCTCTAGAGAACTTTCTGGACAAGTTTCAGTTTCTTGCATGGGAATCTTGCAATCAGTGGGGAGAAACCAACGTGAACCTTGTCCAGCCTACATAAATGGATCTGCTCTGTGGTCTGTTTACAACCAATAGGGTCACTGAATTCCAGGTTCTCTTTCCCCAGATGTAGATGTGGCTATGGAAAATGGAATTCTCATAAATGAACTTAGAGCCTTGAGTCAAACCAATGTTGGGATTTCCAGCAGTGGTGGTTCTTGCTTCTATGGCCCTCTGAGTACTTTATGTGAGGACTGACACAGGAGAATTGTAGGAGAACAGCTCACCTCGTGTCATTCTGAGAAATTCCCATAACACCTGTTACTGGGGACTCTAGGCTTGAAACCTACAGTCTGTATGTTTCTAGAGGGGTTTTCCTGTCTGCTTGATCGCACTGTGCCCCATACTCTTGCAGTGTAATCTGAGATAAAATGACCTTGGGCAGCAGATATACACATAGACACACACACACACACCCTGGAAGAAAGCCTGCTCTCGCCTGTACAAGCCAGTTTTAGCCAGCCCCCCTAATTCCACCCTGATGTATCTAGTGGATAGTTATGTGAACTACTTTCCTGGAAACATTTGTTTCTCAGTCATGAATATAATCAATAGAGCGAACATCTCTGCCATCACAACACCTTTTTTTAGGTGTGAAGTTGGTTGCTTTTGCTCTATGAGTGGAGTAAACATCCCCCAAAGTGGCAGCAGGAGAATGCCACCGTACTTTGTAACAAGGTGAGATTTACAGCGCCATAAGAGCTGGAGGGATGAAGAAGGCTTCTGGTGGAATGGGCAAAATGGGCTAAATTCAGGCATTAATGGGTGTGTTCTACGTGCACTGCAAAGGGAGACAAGCTCATCAGTATCACAGATGGAATGTCCTCAGAGTTAATTGAGAAGAAATTCTGATCAGCCAACAGAACTTTGAGGATGGATGCAGCGAAAAGGAGACTGTGGCATATGGAGAGAACATATTTGTTCTTGCAAAATCAGTAGAAAATGTTTAATGTCATCATAACCTCATTTGCATAAAAATAGTCATCGGCAGCAAACCAAATGAAAGCGAAGGAAGACGCGATGGAACCAGTGCTGTCTGTGTTTAATTTCATTATGAATAATATAAATAATTCAATTGAATAAATAAATACAAAATTGCTTCGAGTAGATGGACTGCGAATTATTATGCTTGGAAAATGCCTCTCATTGGTGTATGTTGCGATGATGAAGTCATGTGACCTGCCTCCGTGGGCAGCATCTCCTATATACTTGACCCCTGATAATAGTATTGAACGCTCCATAACTCTCCAGTGTTTTGTGGCTACAAATGAATTTTTTAGGCGCACAGTCCTATTTCGTGCCATAACCTTGAAGAAGTTAAATCAGCCGTGGCTTATCGTCATGGTGAATCTGATCCCACTTTGCACGTGCGTCTGCTTGAGCAATTTCTGGTAACGGGTGGTTTTATGAGTCTGGGACTATGCTAGGCTAGACATGTAATTCTTACTGAATATTTGAAACCCTAGTGGCAAAACTGGAGCCATTGTTCTTGTCTTACAGACTCTTATCCAGAGAATTCTTGTGTAAGTATACTTTGTGACATGGAGAAAATGGATGGGATTCGTTAGTTGATTGATTTCAACCAGCATTTTCAAGGACTGTGTAGGTAGCCTTGGGAGTTATAACAGTATGACACTGTCACTGATGTGTTTGAATTTATCATCCACTCTGTAAATATTCACCGAATAGCGCCAGTCTACTAGCATCTATGTTGGATGCTAAGATGGCAGTGGAGACCAGAGCAAACTGGGCAAAAAGCAAACACAGGTCATAATAGGCTGTGATAATCACATTAAAGTGAATAAACAAGATGCTTATATTTGGAATAGGTGGAAATGAGGGTATACTTTAAAGAGGTTCCACTGAGAAGGTGGAGGTGCTGAGGATGGGCCAGCAGTGCCAACATCTGGCAGAAAAACTCTCCTGACAGAACGAGCGGCCCTTAGACCCTGAGTTTGGAGTGGATTTGGCTTTATTTAGGAAGTGATAGGAGACACTGGCAAGTGGTTTGGGGAGGATGGAGAAGTATGTAGGAACCAGATGGTGAGGGCCGTGGGCAATGATAAAGAATTTGGGATTTATTCCATCTTGGGTTGGAACTCTGTCTGGAATCTTAGGAGGTGACCTTATTGTGGAAGTAGGGTCTTTGCAAATGAAATTAGTCAAAATGAGGTCACACTAGATGAGGGTGTGCCCTAAATCCAGGATGACTGGTGTCCTCCTAAGGAGAGGAGAGAGACAAAGTTGCAGATAGACCCAGAAGGAAGAAGACTATGGGAAGACACAGGCAGAGACTAGAGTAATGGATCTAGAAGCCAGGGAACACCAAGGACTGTCAGCAATATCCAGAAGCTCTGAAAAAGCAAGGATGGATTCTTCCTTAGAGCCTTCAGAGCCTGGCCCTGCCAAACACCATGATTTCAGACTTCTGGCCTCCAAAACTGTGAAAGAATAAATTTCTCCTGCTTGAAGTCATCCAGTTTGTGATACTTTGTGATGACAGCCCTAGGAAACTCATGATACTAGTAGTGGAAGCCACTGCAGATTGGATACAGGGAGGTGTTGTGATCGAGTTTATATGTGTCTTTCTAAAAAATTGTTTGATGTGGACCTTTTTAAAAGTCTTTACTGTTACAATATTATTTCTGTTTTCTGTTTTGATTTTTTGACTGAGAGGCATGTCAGATCTTAGCTCCCCTACCAGGGATTGAACTTGCACCCCCTGCATTGGAAGGCAAAGTCTTTACCACTGGACCACCAGGGAAGTCCCTGGTTCATATTTTTAAAAGGTCATTCTGTTTGCGATTGGAGAATGGGCTACAGAGAGCAAGAGAAAACAAGGAGACCAGTTGGGAGGATAGTTCAGGTAGGAGGCAACAGTGATTCCAAAGAGGGTGAGCATAGTTGAGATGGAGAAAGAAGACAGGGATTCACATTGGAGTTAATCACAGGAGCCTTCTGGGTTTCAGATGGAAATGCATGGGAGAAGGTGGTCATTTACTAAGCTGAGGAAGACTGGGAAACAAACCGATTTGGGGAGATATTTTTACGGATTCTACTTTGAATGTGTTAAGTTTGACTTGACTTGCAGTCATGAGATTGGAGATATCAGAGATGACTGATTGATGATTGTGGAACTCAAAAGAGAGGTGGGAATTGGAGACATGCCTTTGGAGGCCTCAGCATAGAGATGGCCGTCAAAGCTGAAGTCACTTAGGAAAGCTGGAGATGCGTTGAGTGCCAGGTCACTTCAGCCTAATGCAGAGAAGTATGAGAGGACCTCAGCAAAAGATGTGGAGAAGGAACATGAAGAAGAAATCCAGGAGAACACAGTGACACAGAGAGTATTTCTAGAAGGAAGGAGTGGTTCTTAGCAGTGACTGGTTCAGAGATGCCAGAAATGATCAGTGTATTTGGCAACAGGAAGTTCTTTGATGATCTTGGCGAAGGTATTTAACCTTGATTGGGGCTGGTTAAGGAAGTAATGAGGGGCAGTGGCTGGGATGAGCTACCCCGTGCCTGAGGTCAGGGGCGGCCGCCGAGAGGAGCTACCCCATGTCCGAGGTCAGGGGTGGCGGCCGGGATGAGCTACCCCACTCCCGAGGTCAGGGTGGCAGCCCAGAATAGCTACCCTCTGTCTGAGGTCAGGGGTAGTGGCCGAGAGGAGCTACCCCACGTCCAAGGAGCGGCGGCTGCGCGGGTGCAGGAGAGCCAAGAGGAGCTACTCCATGTACAAGGTCAGGAAGGGCGACCTCGTCCAAGGTAAAGAGCAGTGGTTATGCTTTGCTGGAGCAGCCGTGAAGAGATACCCCATGCCCAAGGTAAAGAGAAACCCAAGTAAGACAGTAGGTGTTGCAAGAGGGCAGACACACTGAAACCATAATCACAGAAAANACCCTGATGCTGGGAGGGATTGGGGGCAGGAGGAGAAGGGGACGACAGAGGATGAGATGGCTGGATGGCATCACCGACTCAATGCACATGAGTTTGGGTGAACTCCGGGAGTTGGTGATGGACAGGGAGGCCTGGCGTGCTGCAATTCATGGGGTTGCAAGGAGTCGGATACGACTGAGCGACTGAACTGAACTGAACTGAACTGAAGGAAGGAATCGGAGGGAGGAAATGGAGAGAGCAAATAACTAGTCTTGACGGATTTTATTGTGAAGGGGAGAAGAGTAGTGGGTTGCGCCTGAGGGCTTTGGGAATCAGAAGAGGTTGTTTTTGTGATCATTATTATTTTAAAATTTTCATTTTTATATAACTTCACACTTACAAAAATGTTGCAAGAATGGTACAAAAAATTTCTACATATCCTTTACCACAATTCCACAAACGTGAACATTTTACAGCCTTTAGATCTCTAAGAAAGTGAAAGTCGCTCAGTTGTGTCTGACTCTTTGTAACCCCATGGGCTATAGCCTGCCTGGTTCCTCTGTCCATTCCTGGAATTCTCCAGACAAGAACACTAGAGTGGCTACTAGCGTAGTGTTAGTTGCTCAGTCGTGTCTGACTCTGTGACCGCACAGACTGTAGCCCACCAGGCCCCTCTGTCCATGGGATTCTCCAGGCAAGAATACTGGAGTGGATTGCCATTCCCTTCTCCAGAGGATCTTCCCGACCCAGGGATCGAACCTGGGTCTCCTGCATTGCAAGCAGATTCTTTACCTTCCGAGTTACAGGGAAGATCTGGATCATGGATCCACTGGATCATGGATCCATGATCCAGATCTTCCCTGGATCCATGGAATGGTAGCCACTGAAGTGTGTAGCCTATCCCTTCTCCAGCAGATCTCCTTGACCTGTTATTGAACCGGGGTCTCCTGCATTGCAGGGGGATTCTTTACCAGCTGAGCTGTCAGGGAAGCCCTATGCATGTACTTTTTTCCTGAAGCGTTTAAGTTCCAGACATGTGCCCTTTTCCCTCTAAATAGTGTGCATATCCTAACAACAAGGACTTTCCAGGTAGCTCAGCTGGTAAAGAAGCCTTCAGGGCAGGAAACCCCGGTTCAATTCCTGGGTTGGGAAGTTCCCCTGGAGAAGGGATAGGCTACCCACTGCAGTATTCTTAGGCTTCCCTGGTGGCTTCAACAGTAAAAGAATCCACCCGCAATGCTGGAGACACCTGGGTTCGATCCCTGGGTTTGGGATGATCCCCTGGAGGAGGGCATGGCAACCCACTCTAGTATTCTTGCCTGGAGAATTCCCATGGACAGAGGAGCCTGGCACGCTACAGTCCACTCAAAGAGTCAGACAAGACTGAGTGACAACTCACAGCACGGCACAGCATCCTAAGAACAAGGGCATTTTCTTACATAACCACAGTACAATATGATAATATTATAGTATCTACTATCTGTAGATCTTATTCCGATTTCAGCATCTCAGTAAGGTCCTTTATAAAAGAAGAAAGTCCTAGATCAGGTATTACATTCATTTTTCAGGATTTTTTTGTTTGAAATGGTCCTGCGGTATTTCATTGTCTTTCATGACGGTGACAGTTTTGAAGACTGCAGTCCATTTTGGAAAATGTCTCTCTATTTGGATTCATCTGTTTCTTTGGAATTAAATTTGGGCTATGCTGTTGTGCAGGACTGCTGCAAAAGTGATGTGTTTATCTTAGTGCATCTTATGAGGAGGATGCACATGGGATCGATTTGTCTCGTTCTTGGGGGTGCTAATGTTGATCATTTGGTTGTAGGTGACGTCTGTCTGGTAGCTGATTACATTTCCTCATTCCTCTAGTAGAATGTTGAATTAGAAGAGCAAAGTGGCTCCCATGCCTTATTCCTGACATTATTAGACCTTAATACAAGTGCCTCTTGTATACTCCTATTAAAATACTGGCTTTATAACTGATATAGTTGTTTACCATGCTAAGAATATCCATCAATTCTTTTGTTTTTATTAAGAGAGTAGAATTTTTGAAGATTTTTAAAGTACTTTCACTGTCTGAACAAATAATCATAGATTTTCTTTTCTCCCCATATCTATTAGACTATTGGATTTCCTAATATCGAACCAAATTTGCATTCCTAGAAAAATTCTGCTTGGTCATAATGTAGTTTTTCTTAATGTAATATTCATTAGTTTATTACCTAAAATTTTGCAGTAATGTTTATAATTCTCTCTCTTTTTGTACTGTCCTTAAGAGGTTTAGATATTAAAAATTACAAGAAGAATTAGGACGTTTTCTTTCCTTTTCTGTGCTCTGAAACAGTTTTTCAGGACTGTAGAGTCTTTGAAAGTTGGGTAGAATTCACTTGTGAAACCATCTGGTCCTGATGGTTTTTAATGCAGTAATTTCTTGATGATTTTCTCTCTTTCTCCTGGGGCAATAGGTCTATTAAGGTTTTCTGTCTCTAACAGAGTCAACTTTGGCAAACTGCCTTTCCCTAGGAAGTTCTCCATTTCATCTAGGTTTTCAAATTTATTTGCAGACATCTGCAAATTAGTCTCACTTTTTAAAAAAATTCTTGTTTCAGTGGTTATTTCTCTTTTTTCTTGTTTCATAAGAAAATTTATAAATTAGCTAAAAGTTGTCTTATTTTGATGATTACTTTCTAAAAGCCAGAATTATAATTATTGATTGCATTTTTTAGTTTTCTTTTCTCCCACTCATTGACTTCTGCTTTTATAGTTTTACTTTTTCCCTTGTATTCCTTTTGGTTACCTTTGTTGTTCTTTTCCTAGCTTTCTGAACTGGTAAGGAAGTTCAAGTATTTTTACTGCTAAAAGTTTTTAAGGCTTTGAATATTCTTATTGCTTGAAAGTGTCCTCCTGATTTTTCTAGGTGGTATTTTCGTTGTCATTACTTTAGAAATGTAAAAATTTTGGTTTGCATTTAATTTTGGCCTCAAGATTTGTTCACTGGAAACTTGGTCTCAAGTTTCCAGGTGGATGACTTAAAAAATTATTAATAATTTTAAATTTTATTGCATTTTGATCAGAGTGCTGTTTGTAATATTTCTATTCTGTGAAACACTGATGTTTCCTTTGGGACTGTTTTTTATAACTCTCTGAAGTTGAAAAGAAGGTTTATTGTCTATTTTCTGAGAGTAAAGTTTGAATATCTGTAAGTTCTATCTTACTAATTATGTTAATTAAATCTATATGTTTACTCATTGTCTCTTTGACGTGTTTATGCTAAGAGTGGAGCAATAATATCTACTATTATTATGGGTTCTGCCCTCTGTCTTTTGTATCTACTCGACTGATGCATAAAGATTGTTCTATATTTTTTGGTGCACAAATATGAAAACTTGTTATATTTTCACTATGAATTGTGGGCTTTAGCATTTAAAAATGACCTTTGTCCTATTTAATTTATTGCATTTAATACTTTTGGTTTGAATTTTACTTTTTGTGCTATATCAGGATAAGCACCCCTGCTTTCTTATTTTTTTTATTCAAAGATAATTTGAAGCTTAGGGGGTCCTCTGTCTTATAGTAATACTGCAATTTTATGGGCCATAGCCTGCCAAGCTCCTCTGTCCATGGGGATTCTCCAGGCAAGAATCATGAAGTGGGTTGTCATGCCCTCCTCCAGGGGATCTTCCTGATCCAGGGATCGAACCCATGTCTCTATGTCTCCTACATTGGCAGGTGGGTTCTTTACCACTAGCACCACCTGGGAAGCCCATTTGTCTTTTAAGCCATTATTTATTACTTTTTTATGTTATGCCAGTTTTTTTTTATTGTTTGTAGATATTAGATTCAAGATTTATACTGATGGGATGTTTACCTACATCAGTGGAACAGCAGCGTCAAAGTCCCTTGAGGCTCTTGTTGAACTACAGATTCCTGGGCTTAATTCCTAGTCAGTACCCTGTATTGACTAAACTAGAATCTCTGGAACCAGGGCTCAGAAATGTGTATTTCAAATAATACCTTAGAGGGTTCTCATTATCTCTGAAATTTCAGAGTTACTGATACAGATGATAAAAAATATAAAGTCAGACATAGAAATGACTGGTGTTGGCCACAACACTGCAAACAGAAATTTGGAGGACTTAGGGTAACTCACACAGTATTTATGTGTCCCTTGTGGTGTTCATTTATACATTCATTCAACAAGAGCTTATTGCCACCAATGACTTCTATCAGGATCTTTTGCTTCTTGATGTGAGTTATAGCCATTGGATGCTTGGTAAATCAGAACGAGAAAAACAAATGTATTAAGTCAAATATATGGAATCTACAAAAATGGTAATTGAAGTGCCCGAGTAGAGTTGCAGACAGTGAGAACAGACTTGTAGATTTGGAAGGCAAGGGGAGGGTGGGATGAACTGGGAAATTGGGGTTGACATACATACACTCCCATGTGTAAACTAGGTAGCTATTGGGAAGCTGCTGTATAGCACGGGGGGCTCAGCTCAGTGCTCTGGGGTGACCTGGATGGGTGGGCTGGGTAGGGAAGGGAGGCTCACGTGGGAAGGGATGTATGTGCGTGTGTAAGAGCCAGCTTAAGAGTAAATATTAAAAAACTGAGGTCATGGCACCTGGCCCCGTTACTGCGTGGCAAATAGAATGGGAAAAGGTGGAAGTAGTGACGGAGTTCCTCTTCTTGGTCTCCAAAATCTCTGCAGATGGCGATTGCAGCCATGAAATCAGCAGACAGCTGCTTCTTGGCAGAAAAGCGACGACAAACCTAGACGAATGCTGAAAGGCAGAGACGTCACTCTGCCGACAAAGGTCTTGTACAGTCAAGGCATGGTCTTCCCAGTGGTCATGTATGATTGTGAGAGCTGGACTGTAAAGGCAGAACACCGGAAATTGATGCCTTCGAACCGTGGCGCTTGAGAAGACTCCTGAAAGTCCCTTGGACAATAAGGAGATCGGACCAGTCAATCTTAAGGGAGATCGACCTTGCATATTCCCTGGAAGGACTGATGCTGAAGCTGAAGCCCTCCAGTATTTTGGTCATTTGATGCAAACAGATGACTCATTAGAAAAGTCCCTGATGCTGGGAAAGATTGAGGGCAGAAGGAGAAGAGGGCATCAGAGGATGAGATGGCTGGATGGCATCACCGACGCAATGAACGTGAACTTGGGCAAACTCTTGGAGATGGCGAGGGACAGATAGGCCTGGCATGCTACAGTCCATGTGGCCACAAAGAGTCGGACAGGACTGGGCGACTGAACAACACATAACTGATTCATGTTGTTGTACTTTAAGTTTAAAATAATCTCTCCGTATATGTGTTTTACAGCTTTTTATTAAGAGGAACAAATGGCAATCCAATATCTGAGAGTGAAAAAAAAAAGCATTTTCAGCATCTGTCATTATAAACAGATCAGGCCAATTTCCTATGTCTCGTCTGCCTGCTGTATTTAGAGTTATAAATGATGCTTCACAGCCATGCTCCTGGGAACTTGGAAAATGACTTTTCTGTCACAAACTGGTTCTTCCTTCTAGGTTCCTGCTTCAGTGAGTCATCTGAACTGGAAGTTACATTTCTTCCTTTTATTCGTGAGTCATGAAGGTGGAGATCATCTGGACTGGTCATCTTAGTATCTGGGTGATCAGATGAAATAATTTTTAAACAAAGGAGTTCAGTAAGAGTCCTTATAAAACAGCAAATATATCAAGTTGTGTTTAGTCGATTTAATCTTCAGAATTGTGTGGGTTTTCATTGTATTTGGTAGAGCAATGTGAAATTGCCAGTTTCAGCCAGAAATGGCAGTTTTATATGGGGCAACCTAAACCTTCAGTGTTTTCCAACTTGGCTCTGTGTATGATTTAGCTAGTGACTCCGCATTAATCCGAATAGTCAGGTAACCACACTGTGCTTTTTTCTCCATTATGGATAAATTATTTACTTAGTGACAACTTGTCAGATTTTTTAAAAAGTTCTTCTTATGCACCGAGGGCTAAATGAATTATTTCACACTTGACTGGAAGACCTCAAATGGTTTCAGTGATATAAATGGAAATCAACCCGGGATTGGATTAGCATTAAAAAAAATTGAGTTTTGCATTTTCACTGTGGTTTGGGAGTCTACAGGCTTCATCAGTGTGCCTCTCATGGCAAGTTTCAGCACTTAAAACCCACTAGCACCATTTTTCCAAGTCCTCAAATGGCCTCAAACTTCCCTTCCCCTTTTCATGCTCTTTTCTGTTTTCTGTTGGCTCAAATGGTAAAGAATCTGCCTGCAATGCAGGAGACCCGGGATCAGTCTCTGGGTCTGGAATGTCTCCTGGAGAAGGGAATGGAGTATTCTTGCCTGGAGAATTCCATGGACAGAGGAGCCTGGTGGGCTTCTCTGTGTCCACAGGGTCACAAAGAGTCGGACACAACTGAGCAACTAACACTTTCTGTTCTTTCTCACTGTAATTCTTGGGAAGAATTCAGTTTAACAAACTGTGATTGCATTGTTATGATAGGGTAGACACAGAGCTGAGAGCTTTAAGAATGAAGAAATGAACAAGACATGCTACCTAACTGCAAGGGGGTTTTAATCTAGTACAGGAAGTGAGCGTGTGTGACTGTAATACTCGGCAGAATGAAATCGCCTTGACTTTGAGTTTCCATTGAGCCTTTACTTCAGTTGGGTAGACTGAATATCTCTGGCTGCAGGTTGCGAATCCTTTTGACTGCAGCACAAACAATATATGTTATAAATAGCATTGCATCTTGACTGCAGATGAACTCAGAGAGAGAATGGGCAGAGAGGAACAGGAAAGGTTGAACACAGTTTGTCTGGCCATTTGTTCATGAGATTGAACTGCAGCCTAGTGCTGTGCATGGAAGAGGCAGCCTCTTTGCCTGTATGAGACGTTGCCTCCGTGACTTAAACGCTTCTGGTGAGCGTGTCTGTGTGCACACTCCCATTCTGCCCGTAAGCGTGTGTGTTCATGCTTAACTGATTCAACGACTCCGTTTCCCCAACATATTACACCAAATGTACTTAACAGCAATTAGAATGTTTGCCGCCCGCTGTGTGCACATCTCCCCAGAAAACAAAACTCTCCTAAATGGCAGGATAAGTAATTCTGAAGATTAAAGCCGGCGATTTGCAGAGTGCTTGGTTCGTTTGCTTCCTGCAAATATCAAGATTAACAAAGAAATTCACTGATCCCATTTCGCCTCCTTGGAGCTGGTGTATCAGCCTCAGGGAGCCCAGCACACGTGGCTTTCCTTTCTGGCCAAGATGCCGATTTAATGGCATTTCTCTTGGCAAAGGTGTCTCAAGAAAACAGATCAGTTTATGTATATTTTTAGAGGAAATACTCCACCCAACTCTTTTGCAATGACAGCCTTCTCAATGGCTTCTGAAGAAAGCATGGCCAGTTCATAGCCATTGAAAGGGCATCTCAGGTCCCCACTCAGACAGTGTGCCCTGCTTGTGTGATGCTGGCTGGTCCCAGCCACCCTGGACACACTTTCCTCCAGCTATGAACACTTGCCCTTAAACCAGATGCTTCCATCTCTAACATTGTTAATTTACCCAAGAACCAATATTTATGGCATCTGGTCCCATTACTTCATGGCAGATAGATGGGGGAAAAAGTGGAAACAGTGACAGGTATTATTTTCTTGGGCACCAAAATCTCTGTGGAGGGTGAGTGCAGCCACAAAATTAAAAGAAGCTTGCTTCTTGGAAGAAAAGCTATGACGAACCTAGAGAGCGTAGTAAAAAGCAGACACATCGCTTTGCCGATAAAGGTCCATGTAGTCAAAACTATGGTTTTTCCAGTAGTCATGCATTGCTGTGAGAGCTGGATCATAAAGATGGTTAAGTGCTGAAGAACTGATGCTTTTGAATTGTGCTGCTGGGGAAGACTGTTGAGGTTCCCTTGGACAGCAAGGAGATCAAACCAATCAACCCTAAAGGAAATCTATCCTGAATATTCATTGGAAGGACTGGTGCTGAAGCTGAAGCTCCAGTACTTTGGCCAATTGATGGGAAGAGCTGACTCATTGGAAAGGACCCTGATGCTTGGAAAGATTAGACGCAGAAGGAGAAATGGGTGACAGAGGATGACATGGTTGAATAACATTATCAACTCAGTGAACATGAGTTTGAGCAAATTCTGGGAGATAGTGGAGGACAGGGAAGCCTGGTGTGCTACGGTCCATGGGGTCACAAAGAGTCAGACATGACTGAGCAACTGAACACCAAGAGGAAGTCAGATAAGGAAGACGAGTCTTTGGAGCCAGCCCCCTGCTTCAGGAAGGCTTCATATGTATCAGGACAGACGAGACTACTGAGAGGTGGCTTCCCTGGGGCTGGGGTCTTCCTTAGTCTTGACCTTTTGAGCCAGGCTGTCAGCCCCTTCTCATATACTGGCTGGTCCAGGTATTGAGCTTCCTATTGTGAACACTGGATGGAAACTTTTGGCTCAATATACTGATCTCTTAACTCCTTAGACAGATTTGGTGATCTGCCATCTCAATTCCTGGCATTTTGGATCTTTGTGCTCCTATACAGTTGTTTTTGTTTTTTTTTTCTTTGCCAGCTCTGTCTTGATGAAGTCTCTTGCATCAGCCCTAAACCTCACAGGACTTGGTGGCCTCCATCAACATCCCACTGAAGCCTAAGTCAGCCCTGCTTCAGTGAGATGTTTATGTAAGGGGGGAATTCCCAGTAGAACACCATTTTACCCAGTTGTGGCATTCCTATAAATATTCCTTGGGACCAATGTACAGACAGTTTGCTACATTTTTTTTCATTAGAACTCATGTGTAATTACTCATTATAGCAATTTTTAAATACCCACACAGACGCAGAGTCAGGGCATAAAGTGTCTTAGGAGGAGAAGAGTTGGATGTGCAGACATTGATTTTGAAAATAAGTCATTACTTTGCCTGCTAGACCTTAGCATGCTTTCTGCCCATAGTCAGGCCTCTTGGCAAAAGGAGGAACAAGGTTCTTCAAGGGTGTAGGTGCACAGGACCAGAGGGACTCATTGCCTGGGGTTGAATGCTAAAAGAAAATTCCTCTTTTTATTTTATTTATTTATTAACTTTGCCAGGCGGCATGTGGGATCTTAGTTTCCCAACCATGGAACGAACCTGAACCCACTGCATTGGAAGGCAAGAGTCTTAACCACTGGATAGCCATGGAAGTCCCAAGATTCTTCTTTTTAAACCTGCTTCCCTCTCCTTCCTTTCCTTCCATCCCCAGTCTTCTGGAATGAAACATCTTGATTCAGTGGATCTGTCTTCCCTTCCAGGACTCTGCATAGACCTTGGAGATATTGCGGGTTCCGCTCCAGACCCCTGCAAATAAAATCAATAACACAAAAAATCAAGTCACACAACTTTTTGGTTTCCCAGTGTGTAGAAAAGCTATACTTACATTATACTGTAGTCTGTTCAGGCATTATGTCTAAAAAATGGACGTACCTTAATTAAAACTACTTTATTGCTGTAATACAAATGTCAGTCACCATCTGAGCCTTCAACGAGCAGTAGGTAACCATTTTGCAACAGTTAACATCAAAGATCACTGAGCAGAGATCATCGTGCTACTGCTGCTAAGTCGCTTCAGTTGTGTCCGACTCTGTGCTACCCCATAGACGGCAGCCCACGAGGCTCCCCCATCCCAGGGATTCTCCAGGCAAGAACACTGGAGTGGGTTGCCATTTCCTTCTCCAATGCAGGAAAGTGAAAAGTGAAAGTGAAGTCACTCAGTCGTGCCCGACTCTTAGTGATCCCATGGACTGCAGCCCACCAGGATCCTCCGTCCATGGGATTTTCCAGGCAAGAGTGCTGGAGTGGGGTGCCATTGCCTTCTCCGACAGATCATCATAACAAGTTTAATAATAATGAAAAAGTTTGGAGTGTTGTGAGAATGACCAAAATGTGACACAGAGGCGCAAAGGGAGCAAATGCAGCTGAAAAACGGCGCCAGTAGCCTTGTTGGACATGGAGATACTGATGGACAGGGGAGCCTGGCGCACTGCCGTCGACGGAGTCACAAAGAGCCAGACGTGACTCAGCAACTGAAGAGCAACAGCATATGCTGTTGTGTCGTTTCCCTGCTCAACAGTCCTGGATATCCTGGCTTCCCACTGCTCCCAGATCGCGTCTGAATTTTATCTTCTTTTACTTTATTTTTGTTATTTTTTTTTCTCAAAGATTTTTTTTGGCTTGGAGGCATGTGGAATATTGATTCCCCAACCAGGGGCTGAGCCTGCAACCCCTGCATTGGAAGGTAAAGCCTCAGCCACTGGACCACCAGGGAAGTCCCCAAGCCTGAATGTTATAAGCTGCCTTCAGTATACGTGGCCGACTGCTGTTTTCTTTTCCTCGCTGCCGACACCCTCTGAAACCCCTGTTTCTACTTCCCGTCAGTGCACTGTACGTTTTCTCTCCTCTGTTTTTGCACACGCTACTCATGTCATTTTGCTTCAGGAGTTTCTCCCTTAGTCTTCTCTCTCTTCACAGGCCCTCACCTGGAAATTACCTCTTCATGCTTCATGGCCCAGATCAAATTTTATCTCCTCTGTGAACCCTTTTCTGGGTGGGCCCCCATCTATCTCCTTGCAGACAGAACTAAGCTCCCAGAGCATCCTGAAGAGACCTCCCTCGTGACATTTATCATCCCGTGATCATAATTATGATTTGCCTATCTTTTCCCCTTACGGAGCTATGAGCTTGAGGGAGCTAGGGAGGTCTAAAAAAATTTCTCTGTCTTCAACACGTTGCTGGTCTGTAACTGATGTTCAGTGTGAGCAAATGTCACAGTTAAGCTAATGTTTCCTGGTGATACAGATACGCTTGTCCTTCCATGTGTTAAAAATAAAGGAGCAGGCTTTTTGGGTGAATACACAATCCGTGTTAAATCACGGGATAGGCTTTGCCTTCCATCTGTCATAAGCATTGAGGTGTATTTGTACTGCTTAGTTTTCTAGGAGCTTTCTCTCTCCTGGATCTTGCTACTGGGGCAACATAAAAAATGTTTGGAATGAAATAAAGTCACCATCCTCAGCCAGGTGGGCTGCTTCTACAGGGATCTGACGTGGCAACTTCAAATAGGCAAAGGAGGTACCCTGGAGGGGACTCCGTTTCTTCTACAATCTATGATTATAGATTCTTATTTGGGGGGGGGGAATAAGGCAAAAACCTTTTAATGCAATTTTTCTAACTTGTAACAACATTCAGATTAATGTTCACAATGTTATAGTAGTACTGAGGTTTTTAAAAACTATTTGCACACAGGTTCCCCAGTGGCTCTGCAGGTAAAGAATCCGCCTACCAGTTCAGGAGATGCAGGTTCGATCCCTGGGTCACAAAGATCCCCTGGAGGGGGGCAGGGCAACCTGCTCCCGTATTCTTGCCTGGAGAATCCCATGGACAGAGGAGCCTGGCGTCTACAGGGTTGCAGAGTTGGACACGACTGAAGTTACTTAGCAAGCATGTGTTATTTATGCATGTCTGAGAGATGGTACAAGTGGCAGGAGGAATTCTACAGGATTTTCAGAAACCAGTGGATTTGAGATTTAAAGAGAATTGAAGTTTCTTTTCAGGCCGTTTTACTCCAGAGCCGAAGTACATCCTCGGGTTAAAAATTGGTCATCCATGGTATTAGACTGTTTTATAAATGGTTGTTAACAGGTGAGGCTGGAGGCTCAGAAACCTCAGTTGGATGGCTCAGTTTCCTTATATAAAGCAAGGCTTGGGTTTCTAGTCCTTGTGGAGCATTTATTCTCCTTGTAAACGGCAGTTCCCATAAGCTTAAGAAATTGGCATATGGCTGGAGCTAACTGGGTTTTTATCAAGTGACAGTCATTTGATGTTTAAGTTTCTCATGCCTTTTCAAAGCCACATGTTGTCTAACAGAGGCAGGTCTGTGAGTGATTGACTTTATGTTTATTATACAAGGCCATTAAGAAATAGCTTCTGGATGGAGAAGAAGTTGGAGGTCCATTTCAGCGGCAGGTATGCTTGTTGTCTAGAGTGAATAACTTGGAGATCAGACCATGTCATCTTGCCCCCACACCTGCCTTTGAAAAGAGAGTAGTTGTGATTTTGGTTTTGACTCAGAATTCTATTTCCAATTGTAGTCTCAGAGGGCAAGCTGTGGGATGGCGTGGGGGTGTCGATTATTTAAGCCAACTGATGTCACACTCATGCAAAAATCCAAGAGTATAGCCAAGCTTTGCTGTTCCCTTTAATTTTGCAATATGGTCCTGTCATCATGCATTCATCTAAATTGATGTGTTTTTCTGTGCTACACTTGCTCACTCTAAAAACATAAGAACAGAAAATGTATAAAGAAGCCAGAAAAAATTATTGATAATTTCACCACCCGGAGGCAAAATGACATCTCATTATTGTTTTAATTTTAATTTCTCTCTTGAGGGTCCACCTCTTCTCATGTTTATTTGTTTCTTTTGTTCTCTAAATTGCACGTTCATGTTTTTTGTTTGTTTACCTAATTATGTGCTGTGGGTTTTCATTATCTTTTATTCTTTTGTAATTGCTGTAAATTTTTTTTGCAATTTGCTGTTGTCTTAATTTTATCATTTTTGATAATCAGGTTTGCAACTGTTGTCAAACTGTTGCTCCTTCAACCAGAGCTTATATGGACGTTCATTTTCTTTCTTTCTTTTTTTTTTTTTGCTTTCCTTATACTTTGAGTTCTCAATTTAACTGTTTTATCTATCTCATGTTTATTCTTCAGTGTGTTTAGAGGAGTGTGTGTGCTCGTTCACAGTCATGGGTGATTCTGTGCGACTCCATGGACTGTAGCCTAACGGGCTCCTCTGTTCATCGAATTTTTCAGGCAGGAATACTGAAGTAGGTTGCCATTTCCCACTCCAGTGGATCTTCCCGACCCAGGGATCAAACCAGTGTCTCTTATGTCTCCTGCATTGGCAAGCAGATTTTTACCACTAGCACCACCTGGGAAGCCTATTTAGAGGGGGAACTCTTACCATTTTACTCAATAGAGAGAGAGTAGTCCTAACACATTTTTTGGAATGATTCTTTCCCTACTCTTTGGTCTGTGGTATGTTCTTGGCATAAATTCTCTAAGATCAGCTTTGTTTCTGGTCTTTAAGTTTCACTTGTCAGTCAACTTGTTATTGATTAAATTATATTAGCTTTATGTTGGATTTTAACATCATATTTGTCTCAGGATTTCCTAAATACTCCTTTCCCCTCAGCAGTTTTGTTATTTATTCTTATCTGTTTACTCTTTCAAGTTAGTATTGAAGTTACGTGTCAAGTGCTATAATGATTTTCATAGGAAGCTTTCAAAAAGTAAAGTTATAAAAGTGATACATGTTTGGTGTGAACAATGGAGACTGCAGTGAAATATAGAAGAAACAGATGCCGTTAAAATTCCTCCACTGCAACACTCCTTGATAAGTCATTTCTTTTCGCAAAGGCTAAAACAAGGGGCTTTGCAGTCAGGTGGATCTGGGTTGAAAGCCTCACTCTGTCTACCACTCACTTGTCTTTCAACCTGTGACTCTGAACCTCAGTTTTCCCATAAGCAAAATGGGAATACCTGTATGACTGGCTCATTGGGAAGTGACAAGATGATGTATGCTCTGTAAAGTGCTTGGTGCGGTGAGCAGCTGCATTGGCTGGGCTCACACACACAAAACTGTTTGTCTTCTGCTGTTTGCCACTTAGCACCCATCTTCCATTCTCATCTGGGACCAGAGGGCCAGCCTGGTGCTTCCTAGGTGATGGCCAAGGGCATAAGACTCTCTTGAGGGTCATTCTTGGAGCTGGCATGAGCACTTCCCCTTGTCCTGCTAGATGGGACAGGTCATGGGGCTGAGCTCAGATTCAATGGGTGGAGACATAGACTTCACCTCTTTAGTGAGAACAACTTCAGAATTAAGTGGCAAAGCACCTGACTACCCTGAGAGGTGAAGAATTGGGGGCATTCATAGATTCTACCCACAGTAGAAACGGGATCTGCTAAGCTGCTTTAGTGGTTCAGAGAGGGAGAAGGCATTTTCTGTCCATTAAGACAGGCACCTCAACATTCAGAAAATATCATGGCATCCAGTCCCATCACTTCATGGCAAATAGATGGGGAAAAAATGGAAACTGTGACAGACTTTATTTCCTTGGGCTCCAAAATCACTGAGGTCAGTGACCGCAGCCATGAAATTAAAAGATGCTTGGTCCTTGGAAGAAAAGCTATGACAAACCTAGACAAGGTATTAAAAAGCAGAGACCACTTTGCTGACAAAGGTGCAAATTGTCAAAGCTATGGTTTTTCCAGCAGTCATGGATGAATGTGAGAGTTGGACCATAAAGAAGGCTGAGCACTGAAGAATTTATGCTTTCTAACTTTGTTTCTGGAGAAGAGTCTCGAGAGCCCCTTGGACAGCAAGGAGATCATACCAGTCAGTCCTAAAGGAAATCAACTTTGAATCTTCATTGGAAGGACTGATGCTAAAGCTGAAGCTCCAATACTTTGGCCACCTTATGTGAAGAGCTGACTCATTTGGAAAAGACCCTGATGCTGGGAAAGACTGAGGGCAAGAGGAAAAGGGGAGAACGGAAGATGAGATGGTTGGATAGCATCATCGACTCAGTGGACATGGGTTTGAGCAAATTCCGGGAGACAGTGAAGGACAGGGGAGCCTGGTGTGCTGCAGTCCATGGGATCGCAAAGAGTTGGACACCACTGAGTGACTGAACAACACCAACAGCAAAGACAGGCATGGCTGAGTTAGGGCTAAGCTGAGACTGGAAGGGCTGATGTGTTGGATTTGACTCAGAACGAGGAGGGCTCATCCTTGAGGAAGACTTTATGGGTGGAAGTAACAGTGATAAAAGTAAGAACAAGTAATACATTTAGGAATTTGGGATGAACAGATACACACTACTATGTATATACACATGTGTGCCCCATCATGTCTGACTCTTTGTGACCCCGCCAGGCTCCTCTGTCCATGGGATTTTCTCAGGCAAGAATACTGGAATGGGTTGCCGTTTCCTCTTCCTCCTCCTCCTCCTTCTTCCTGACCCAGGGACTGAACTCACATCTCTTACGTCTCCTATATATAAAGTACATAAACCCCAGGGACCGCCTTACCGTGCAGGAAACTGTATTCAGTATCTTATAATAGCCTAAAACGGAAAAGAAGCGGAAAAAGAATAGATAATATAACAGAATCACTTTGCTGCACACCTGCAGCTAGCGTAACACTGTAAATCAACTATTCTTGGATTTTACAAATGGTGGGGAGGAAGGGGAGTAACAGCAATGCCAAGGACAAGAGGGATGGCCCAGATGCAGGAATAAACAGAAGTGTTTTCAGGGTTAGTGTCAGTAGAAAGATGGGTTTGACTGGCCAATTTGGCCTGAACAGTTAAAAGGAAAAATGGAAAAATAGCTAGTGTGGTAATATATTTCTCGTTGCTATGCTAAAATGACAGGGTGACAACCTTTAGGACGAGATTGGCGCTTTGTGTGAGGGACTGGGCATGAGAGGGAGGGGACTGACTGAGAACAGAGTGCTGAATGGCCCCTCAGTTTCTATGCAGAATCTTTCTGACCAAATTTTGGATCTGTTGGGCTGTGGAACACCGCTGTTTATTATTTCTAGTCTGAGTATTTTGCAATGTATTTATGTCCCTCCTGCAGCACTTGGGGTGGTCCCCTCTCATTCCACTCTGCTTAGAAAGGTTATAGGATAAATACTAGGTATGAATGGCTTAGATAGCATTTCCTGTGTCTTAGGGGCTTCCTTAGCTGTGGCCTGAAACTGTCTGCATGAATTTACCCTTAATTGTTTTTAGAAATTCTCCTCCTGAGCCATTGCTTAACCGAACTTGAGGGATGTTCTTTTCTGTTGCTGTTCTCTTCAGCTGAAGACAGCACAAGAAGCTACATCATACTCAGGCAGGTGCATCCAGCAAGTGGGGCATCTGAGTGGTGCCCCTGCCCCGGCCCCGTATGTGTGATTCCCCTTCCGTTTTAGGGAGAGCGGTGCTGCACAACACAGGGGACTGTGATTGGAACTGAGGCTAAAAATGGTGAATGAACCCTTTTGACTTAAAAAGGAAAACTTTGGAAGTTAGAGACAAGTAGGGTTGGTTTTTTGTTTGTTTGGTTGCTTGGTTGGTTGGTTTTTCTCCATGTTGGGACTCTAGTCTGCTTGAAACTGGCATAGTTGTTGCAATGCTGAGTCTTAAGAATTTTCTGGCTAAAGATGATTGCCTTGCCCTTGAAAAAGCAGCTCTTTACAACTCAGAGAAAGAGACTTCCCAGGAAGCCATGGAGTCAGTAGGTATTCAGTCCAAAAATCAGAAGTGCTTTGGGGAATAGTCCAAAATAAATATTTGTAGAAACCAGGCTGGCAGGGGAGGCATAGAGCTTTGTTGACCCCATGGTGCTTGCAAACAGGGTGTGGGTCTGGCACTGGTCTTGACCAGGGCGGGAGGCTGCAACTCACAATGGTCCTCTCTGCTCTGTGGCCTGGGTTCTTCCCCTCCCACTGTGCTCCTGTGGGAAGCCAGTGGGGCCCAGAAAAAACAAATCCCCCTTCACTCACAACAGCCTGTATCTAATTTCTGGAGCTTTTCCTGGGGCTCCCTGGACCCCTAAGAACCCTTGCTGTGCATGGAACAGGCTGAGTCTTGCTGCGTAAAAATTGCCCCAATACAGTTGATAGGCAGGGTGCATGCAGACTCACATGCCGAATTGGGCAGTTCGTCTTAGAGACTGCTCTGTGTGGGAAGTAAGTTAATGAGGTGTGCTGCTCCTTCCTGGATGAATTGAGGTCAAACAGAGAAAATTAAGCCACTCAGCAAAATGTGCATTTTCCCTAATAATGAGAGATCCAAAAGAGGGGCCTCATACATCTCATTTATTCAACCCCATATCTTGTTTTGCAAGGTTTGCTGTTACTAAAAATGATATCCCTCTTTCCTAGGAGTATCGGCAGGGCTTGATGAGGAGGGAAGAAGAAAAGAGAATTTGGGCCTGTTAATGCACTTGACCCCAGCAGCCTTCAGAATTTGAGCTCAGATTAGTCAATCAAGGGAGACAGTAGGAAGCTGTGTTCAGGATCCTATCCTTTTTAAGTGTGGAGGTGCCGTCACCGATGTTCTAATTGCAAGAGGAGATAAATGATACCTTTGATCATAAGAGGAGTGGAGGGAATATATTGGGAAGACAGGAGGGTTTTTATCTGTTCATTCACTAACCGTTTATCTACCAACTATTTTTCTGGGCTCTGGGCAAACAGAAAAGGAAGAGGATCCCCTGAAGAAGACCCCCTGGCCACCCTGCAATGGTGGGGGACAGAGTGAAGAGTGACAGGACGACAGGGGCAGAGGGAGAGAAAGGGACAAAGGGGAGGGGCCTGACATGCTGCTGGGAGTCTGGGGGAGCTGCCTGGAGCTGGGCTGAGGGAAGAGGGCAGGCTAGGCAGGAGGAAGGGCACTTAAGGCAGAGAGAAAGGTATGCAAACTGAGAGGCAGCATTTCTGGTTCTGGGAAGTACAAATATTAATCCTCCCAGGGAGGAGATGAAGTTGGAGAGGTGAGCCGGGGGTCTGAACTTAGATGTCATGCAAAGACTTTTGAAGCTAATTCCAAAAGCTACAGAGAGCCAAAGAGATAGTGGAAATATGAATAGCAGGATTTCGTTAGCATCTTAGATCATTCTGCTAGTGGGATGGATAGAATGGGGTTGAGCTGCAGATAGACAAGCTGGAGGCCGGGGACCAGTTAGGTGGCCTTGAGTGTCATTCAGGAGAGATTGATGATGAAGAGAGGAGTAGAAGTAGAAATAGGGGTGGAGGGGAGCATCATAAAGAGATCCTAAAGATGGCAGAATCTTTAGGACTTGATGACCAATTGGACGTGTTGAACGTGTCATGATTTTGACTTGACTCCCAAAGAGAAAGAGTGGCACCTCTCAGTGAAGACAGGGAGGTACAGAGAGCAGGTGGCAGTTTTAGGAAGGCTGTATTTGGGGTGCTGAGGAGACATAAGTGGAGAGGCCCAGTGGGAAACAGAAGCTTGAAGCATCTAGAGATGTGGACTTGAAAGTTGATGGCATCAGGGTTGGAGTCATAGGCTGGGATGAGGTCACCCAGGAAGGGTTGATCAAGTGAGAATAGCAGAGAGTGGAAGATGGAGCCTTTAGGAATTTTAGAATTTGGAGTGTTAGAATGAACAAGTGGCCAGGGCAGATCCTCCAGTGGAAGAAAAAGCAGAGATGGGGATGAAAATGGCAAGGGTGCCAGGATCCAAGGGTAAATGCTGTTTCTGGAAGGGGAGAGGCAACCGTGTTAAACACTGCAGAGAGGATCGTCAGCTGGGTGAAGCTGAGGAGTCTCCCTTGACTCTGGCCACCTAGCTGCCACTGGAAATTAACAAGAGCAGTTTTAGCAGAATAGGATACCTAGGAGGTAAATAACAGTACGATGGGGGATGAATGACAGATAAAGGAGAAAGCCAAAGAGGGCAGACGATGGGGACTGAGGCAGTGGGGCAAAGGAGTTTATGGATGAAAATGGGAAAGACTTGGGTCTCTTCTTTGAGTGGAAGAAGTCAGTGAAGGGAGAGTGAAGCTAGAGAAGAGAGAATAATGGATGAAGCAGGGCGTTTGAAGGGGAGGAGGCTGGAGAATCCACATCGTGGATGAGGGGGTTACCTCTGACCTCCTGAGCCTGTTTCCTTCAAGGCTGAGTTCAGAGGTTGATAGGTTTGTAGGTGGTGAGGGGAACCAGGGGAGTGCTTCTCACATTTCCATGTGGTGTGCAGAAACCACTCGCAGAACTTGGTCAGGATCTCTGAGCCAGTGGTTCTAGGTGGGCCAAAAATGTGTGTTTCTTTCTTTCTTTCTTTAGCTTTTTACTTTGTATTGGGATATAGCTGATTAACAATGTTGTGATAGTTTCAGGTGGACAGCGAAGAGATTAAACCATAAATATACATATATCCGTTCCCCCGCAAACCTCCCTCCCATCCAGGCTGCCCCGCAAGGTTGAGCAGAGTTCCCTGTGCTCTGTAGTAGCTGTTGAAAAATGTGCATTTCTATCAGGCTGCCCAGGAATGCTGCTGCTGTTTCAGGCCTGTGGCTACACTTGGAAATTCCTGCTGGTGGCCTCAATTCCCTCTGTGGGGTAGGAGGGACCTGCAAGAGGGAGGTTGCCTGGAAGGAAGGGGAGAAAGTGGGAAGTAGGGATGGGACAGGGGAGCGGGAATTGAGAGTCCTGACCTGCCTTGAAGGGTGCAGGGCAGCGACCGGGGCCCTGGGGGACTGGGGACCTTGGATGTGTCTTGTCACCACTGCCGTGGTGGGCCTGCTTCTTCCACTCCCATGTGTGCAAAGGGGAGGAAAGTCAGATGAACAATTGGTTTGCAGCTGGAGTTCTTCCAGGCTGCTGAGAAAGCAAGCCAGGGAAGTGAGTGGAGGATGAAGGCAAGGGTGAAGGGAAGTGCGTAGATTTTAGCTGAGCAAGAGCACGAGCAGAGCTGATACCCTGAGTGACAACAGAGTGGCCCCGGCCCAGGTGGTCTCATCGAGGTCAAAGGGTGGGTGCTTGGGGGACACACGGTGGGCGGAACTGGAAGGCAAGGAGGTTGTGGCTGTTGGAGGTGGAGATAGCCTTGGTGCACGGGCTCTGGACAGTGAGAGGCCATGGAGTTTTGAGATAATTCCACTGCCCAGCTAGGGGAGTCCTTCTGGTCATCTCTCATCATGCGCCAGAGGCTCCCTTTCTGTGCTGAGGTGGTGTCTGAGGCTGTGACAGGAAGGAGAGATTGGAAAGACAGGGTTCTAATGAGACATGACACCTCAATTTGGTGTAAACTTTTTTTTCCAAACCACCACAGGGCAGTGTATCAACGAGGGTGCTCCAGAGAAATAGAACTAATAAGGCATCTATCTGTCTACCTACCTATCTGTCCACCCATCCATCCATCCAACCAACCATCTGTCTGTCTGCTTTCTAGATCAAGCAGGCTGGTCTTTCCATTGGTGGGTACGTTGCATTTTCCTAGGGCTCTCAAAGACTGAGCTCACCTAATCCTTAGAAGGACTTTAGCCAGGCACCCAGAGCTAATTACAGTGAGGATGATGTGGACAGTTTCAGACATGAAGAAGCGTGAGCCGTGTGCCCAGGGTGACAGGTACAGCATGTGGCAGAGAGCTTTTTACTACTGAGATGCCCCCACAATTTACTGAATGTCCACCTTGACCATGAAGGGGCAAGATCGGGGTCCCCATTCCCCAGAGGGTCCCAGGAGTCCTGCTCAGCAGAGGGAATTGCCTGTTCCAGCCGAGAGGCTTAACCCACAACTCAGCCTGGGCGGCAGCCGGATCCCATTGCCTGTAGCCGGAGAAGATGCTGCTGCTGGTACAATGCCATCTGGCCTCTTTGCTTCTTCATTTCCAGGGCCAGAATCTGTTAAAAACAAAAGCCCAAAGAAACCAGGCCCGGAAGTGCATGCTCAGAGTAGGTGGGTGTGTACGGTGGGGATGCTCGAGTGTATGGTGAGGAACGGCCTGGGCGGGAGCAGCTGCCAGCCTGCCAGCTCAGGATGGCTGCCGGCCACATCGAAGGGGCTCCGAGGGACCTTCTGGGATGAGCCCCCTTCCCTGGATCAGCGCACAGTAAATGAGATGATTCCCGCCAACAGCCCGTGAGCCTGTCAATAACCATTCTAATCTTGGCAGCCCCCAGAAGTGAATTTACAGCGTCGTGGTAAAAATGAGGCTGCATGATCAATGGGTCCCTGGACAGTCTCCTCCAGGAGACACAAATGTACATTGTAACAAAACTTTATTTTCTTCCGAAAATTGCCTACATGATTAATATGGCCCGACACATCCCAAGCTGTTCAGCATAAAAAACAGCTGTATTTCCTGCTCCCTCTTCATGGCTGCTTCCCTCTCAGTCCATCCCTTCATCTTGTCCTCTTTGTTTTGCTTTGGAACACATTGTCTCGTACATTGTACAGTCTCACACATGGAGCAAGAGGATGCATTTGAAATGCACTACCTCTGTCTTCCATTCTGCTGTTTCCACTTGGTATTTCAAAGTGGCTCAAACCAGACATAAAACCAAATTCCCCAGTGCTCCAGGGAGAGAGCACCGGTGCTTCCACCACTGAGCCTTGCAGAGCCGGATCCCAGGGCACCAGTGCCCTCTCTTACATCCTCAGGCGCCTCCAGGGGGCCCAAGCTCTACACCCCTGAGACCAGCCTGGATGGAGAACATTCTTCTCTTGAACCCCAGGGCTTCCCAGCTGGTGCTAGTGGTAAAGAAACCAGCTGCCAGTGTGGGAGACATAAGAGATCCAGGTTCACTCCCTGGATCTGGAAGATCCCCTGGAGGGGGGCGTGGCAACCCACTCTAGTATTCTTGCCTGCAGAATCTCATGGACAGAGGAGCCTGGCAGGCTATAGTCCATAGGGTCACAAAAGAGTTGGACACGACTGAAGTGACTTGGTGCACCCTTGAAGCCCTGTCTTCAGAGATGGGGAAGTTGCTGGATGTTAGGAGGGAGGATCTTTTAGATCCCATTTCTGCACCCCAGGCAGATTCTAGGAACGCTTGCAAGAAGAGTTAGCGTGTGTCAGGCAGGACAGTCATAGTGGATAGAAGATTTTTATTAATTTCACGTGTGTTTCATATCTCCTCCCAGTGTAAGAGTTGGACACAACTGAAGTGACTTAGTGCACCCTTGAAGCCCTGTCTTCAGAGATGGGGAAGTTGCTGGATGTTAGGAGGGAGGACCCATTTCTGCACCCCAGGCAGATTCTAGGAACGCTTGCAAGAAGAGTTAGCGTGTGTCAGGCAGGACAGCCATAGTGGATAGAAGATTTTTATTAATTTCACGTGTGTTTCATATCTCCTCCCAGTGTAAGAGTTGGACACAACTGAAGTGACTTAGTGCACCCTTGAAGCCCTGTCTTCAGAGATGGGGAAGTTGCTGGATGTTAGGAGGGAGGACCCATTTCTGCACCCCAGGCAGATTCTAGGAACGCTTGCAAGAAGAGTTAGCGTGTGTCAGGCAGGACAGCCATAGTGGATAGAAGATTTTTATTAATTTCACGTGTGTTTCATATCTCCTCCCAGTGTGAAAACTCCATGAGAGTAGAGGTCTCCTGTATAGTAGGTCCGAGAGATGCCTTAGGTTTGGGTTCTCCCACCCAAAGTTTTGTGAAACAAAGACTTGAGAGCATTAGTTTATTTGGGCAGTGGAAAGAGCACCACTTAGGGGAAGTAGAACTGAGAAGGGAAAGCATCCCCCAAAGTGGGTGTTATGAAAGCTGTGGGTGATGGAGAGTAATCCCACAGGGGGAAAAACTCCAGGGGCCCATGTAAAACCCACCCCTCAGAGTCAACCAGCTCAAGGGCTGAGGCAGCTGTGGGTATTTATACATCACTTCCCAGCCACCTCTGGGTGGGAACTGATGGTGGTGTGCGTGTGCACCCATCAGTCATGTCCAACTCATTGCAACCCCATGGACTGTAGCCCGCCAGGCTCCTCTGTCCATAGGATTCTCCAGGCAAGAATACTCAGGGTAGGTGGATGTGTGTATACCGAAATGAGACCGGGTGGTACATNCTGGGTGGGAACTGATGGTGGTGTGCGTGTGCACCCATCAGTCATGTCCAACTCATTGCAACCCCATGGACTGTAGCCCGCCAGGCTCCTCTGTCCATAGGATTCTCCAGGCAAGAATACTCAGGGTAGGTGGATGTGTGTATACCGAAATGAGACCGGGTGGTACATGTCTGGGTATGGCGTCCAGGATACAGTCTATGTGTGCCCAAGCCTCATGCTTTCTATGGGGTGGTAAATTTGGGAGACATGAAGCTGGTTTTCTTAACTGTCTCCACCTTAGGTTTTTCTTCTCAGCTCTTAGCCAAGAGAGGCCAAGAGGGAACCAGCGATTCCCGGCCTGGGAGAACACGTACCAGGATCCATCTGGCATCCTAACCGCGTGCAGCCGCAGTGCCTCTGCCTTTCTCCTTCCCTGACTCTGCTCTTCCCTGCTCTCTTCCTGCAGGTGTAAGGAGCTGAAGTACTCCAAGGAGCTGCCCCAGATATCCATCATCTTTATCTTCGTGAACGAGGCCCTGTCGGTGATCCTGCGCTCAGTTCACAGCGCAGTCAACCACACGCCGACCCACCTGCTGAAGGAGGTCATCCTGGTGGATGACAACAGCGACGAAGGTATGGGGGCCGCCAGCCTGCGTGCCAGTTTCTGAGGAGGTGCAGGCACACAGCGCACAATGTCAGCGGGGTGGAGGAGGGGTGCCCTTTATTTCATTCCATCCTGAGCCCAGTGTCTTTGTCTCCCGTCTCTGGGACGTAGCTGGGGAATGGGGGCTGTTTGGGGGGAAGTAATTCGAGCAAACATTGGTTCATTACTCGAGTCCTCTGGGGCAGGGGTCTCCCAGTCCCCCTAGTCTGCGCAGCAGGAGGCGAGTCGCAGGCCAGCACGTGAGCAGAGCTTCATCGGTTTTTACAGCCGCTCCCCTCGCTCACATTACTGCATGAGCTCCACCTCCTGGCAGATCAGCAGTGGCATTAGATTCTCACAGTAGCGCCGGCCCTCCTGTGAATCGCACAGGCAAGGGACGTAGGTTGCATGCCCCTATGAGAATCATCTGGAAACCATCCCCATCTCCCCGGAAAAATTGTCTCCCACGAAATCCACCCCTGCTGCCAAAATGGTTGGGGACCACTTCTCTAGGGCCCTTAAGAATGAATAACTGGTTGTGTGTCTAGACCAAGTCCCCTCCTCGTATTACCTAAAGTAGATGACATGGAAGAGCTGAATTCCTCTGCAGTCCCCCCACCCCATCTCCCTTGTCCTTTTCTGAGAGGCAGAAGAAAAAGGAAGGTTCTGTCCTGTGACGGGAACTGTTCATCATATGTCAGAATTTCCTTCTGTGCCACTGTGCCCCAAATGACTGTTGGTGGAAGTGCACCATGTTTGCAGATCTTTTTGCGTTCAGTTCTGCTAGGAATAATGTCTCAATTAAAAAATAGAAGACAAGCAAATATTGGAGAGCAATAACAAAATGCCTTTGAAGTCCTTGGAGCTGGAGGTCTGGTGTCAAGGTGGTTGTAGAGGGCTTGCTTTGGCCAACTGTGCCTTTGTTTTGCCTCAGCCTACAAAACTCACTGCAGGGAGAAACCCACACAAGCTGAGGACCCCAAAGGAAGGCAGCCAGTGTGCCTGCTTCAGGCCAGGGGGGTTTATCTTCTGAGAAACGGAAGGATTAGGGGCAAACTGAACTCCTTGCTTTTGTTGTGATCAGTAGAGGATTACCCTGTGCTCCTGGGTGAGGAGAGGGTGAAGTAAAGGCAGGATGGTGTCATGGATCCTGTTGGGAACCTGCTTATCTTCAGGAGCTCTGAGGAGTCTATCACATTTCATCAGCCCAGGAGTTGAAGTCCCCTTGCCCCTTCTGAACCTGTTGACTGTTACCAGGGAAGGGTTTGATTAGGTCTGGACCCAGTAATGCACCCTCAGGGCATCACCATCTTCCTGGCCTCCAGAGTTTGAGGACTAATGAGTCATTTGCTGGATTTTTCATATCCTTATTTTTCTCCCTTTTTCTCTGGCCATTTCATGATCTATTTTCTTCTAAAACTGACCTTGAGAGTCTTCTTGGGAGAAGGCGGTTCTTTCAGTTCCCTGAAACCTTGTAAGTCGTGGCTCCAACGGCTTTCTCTGCAGCCTCTCAGCTTGCACCTGCAGACCTCTGGCTTCAGACGTACTTACCAACTCTCTGCAAGGAACCCTGGCTCACACTTTCGCTCCATTTGCTGGCTAGTCCCACTTATTCCCCAGGTGTCCCCTATCTGTCACTGCAAGGGAGATTCCTTTGTTGGCATCCTGAGACACTTGATCTGTGCTGCCTCAGCTCCCTGCACCTCCTGTAGCACACAGCATGTGAGGTCACCGTGTCCTGCACAGCTGGGCAGGGTCTGGTTTCACAGGGCCTGGCTGGTAGCCAACCCTCTGTGAGTCTGACCCTGTTACTGAACAAAAGTTCGTGTGTCCGACACACAGTGAGGTCAAACCAACAGAAACACTGGAGTTTGGAGCAGACAGGGCTATGCAAGGAGACAGGTGGTTCATGCTTTAAAAGCCCCCAAACTCCTGGTAACATTTCAGCAAACCACTTTTAAAGGCAGGGGAGGGAGGCACCATGTTAGTTGTCACCAGCTTCTTGGTGTTGGAATCCTTTGTTCTTGCAGCTGTCCACTAGGCCAGGTCAAGATGTTCCTGTAAACCTCCAAGGAGACGAATGTTATTCTCTGTTCTGCAACTTTTATCTCTGGATGAATGGAAAAATGTTATACCCTTAAAGTTTAGAGCCTTGAAAATAGGCTGTCTTGTATGTTTCAGGCTATATGCAACATTCTTCTACAAAAGGTGCAGAGCCAGCCTGGCTAAGCATGACAGGCAACGGAGCACAAAGGTTAAAGTAAAAGGAACAGATCTAACATGGAGTCAGATTTCTTCTTCCATGTACAGCTCAGCTGGACAGTAAGCAATGAAGCTGAATAGGGCTGGAAAAGGGGTGTTAGGGGCTAGTGAAGTGACCAGAGGTGGTGCAGAGCAGAGCTGGAAGACCCAGAGAAGAAAGCAGACAGGAGGTTCTAGACTGAACTGGGGAGAGGACATTACCAGCGGGGCTCCTTCCCCAAGGGGAGCTCTCGGCAGACTCAGCCTGCGAGGAAGACGTGAAAGGATAAGCTAGTGTCAACCAGAACGTGAGCTGTGAGAGAACAGGGCTCTCCGGTAGATGTCTTAGGGTGGGTTCCCCCAGAGCAGCCCCTGAAACGAAGATCTGAGTGCAGCGGTTTCTGTAGGAGGTAAAGGGCATCATCAGAGGCGTAGGGAAGTGAGACAAAGAGGGGAAGGCAAAGCCAGAGTTCCCGGCCTCCCCTCCAGAGGCCAGCTACTCAAGGGCGAGGGGCTGGGGTGCAGATACTCCTTTAGCGTCAGGTGCTTTGGCACCAGCACCTCCTGGAACCCTGACTTGGAAGCTGTTCTGCATCATGAGATCTGGGCTGGGTCTAAGAATTGACATTTTTCACAAGCTTCCTGGTGTGCTACTAGTATAGAGGCCACACTTTGAAACGCACTGGGTTAAGTGCCATTTCAGTGGTTCATACTTCAGGTCTAAAGGAAGATGGTTAGTGGGTGAGAAAAAGTGGAGAAGCGTATTTGTTTCAGTCTGGTCCTAAAGTTAATTCTCATTCATCTTCCCCTGTCCCCTGAGCTACCTAGGCAACCCAGAATGGACTACATTAATAGAGTTTCCCTCGTTTCTGTCCCAGGTTTAGCATCTATGTTTTTTTCCAGGCTAAACGTGCCTTCTCTTTATCTGGAAGAGGAATTTCACTTTTTTTTTTTTTTCTTTGTGACTAGTATTAACAGATTTTGTAAATGTTCTATACACACTTGAAAAGACCCCCCCACACACTGTAATCATGAAAATGAATTCCTGCCAGACATCAATTTTGTGTATTTAGCTAGACTATGAGTTTATTTTCTTATGTCTTTTGGATAACGGTGTTTTAAAATCTCCTCCTACAATATCTACTCCTTCCTGTGTTCTTAATAACATTTGATTTCTGTATCTTGTTGTCAGTTTCTTTGGCAACTATAGATTTGTATCTGCAGGGCTTCACTATTAGCAGTGGTTGTTACCATTATGTAATGCTCCCTTTATCTTAAAAACATGCTTTTTTCCCCCTGCATGAACATAGTTTGTCTAACATTAATATTGTTATCCCTGCTTACCTTCTGTCTGAATTTGATTAAAACATTTTTTCAAGCCTTACCAATTTTTTTCCTGATCTGAAAAGTAATGCATGATCTTTGTAGGGACACTTGAATCTATCAAAAGGTACATATAATTGGACAAAAACAAATACAAAGAGACTAACCAGAAGCAACTGCTCATTTACCCATGTTCTCACCTCTTTTTTTCATGCATGTTTTACATTAGGCTCCTATAATAAAAACAAGTTAATCTTTTTCTTGTTTTCCTTCCCTGAACTGTGAAGCAGAAATATCCGTTTTTATTTAAAAAAAAAAAGTTCTGCAACCATCATTTTAATGAGGGTAGAATGGTTCTTTCTCAGGCCAGTAAAGACCAGCCCAGGTGGGAACTGTAGCCCTTCACTTCCCTGTGATCACATACATTCAAGGAAAAAAAAATAGACTTTTAAAGGAATTAAAAAAAAAAAAAGACTGGCTCAAGGAAAAGGGCAAATAGTCAGGTGACTTTGGATCTGTGTACACAGGTAAATCAGGGACTTTCCTAATTAGTTTTTTTTTCTAAGTCATTTGTTTCATTCACCTTGAATATTGACATTGGCCTACATTAAGCCCAAGGAAGGGGCAATTCTTGGTATCCTTGTGAGTTATTATACTGAAATCGCTCCTGTGTGGCCACATCTGACCTTGCTAGCAGCTTCCTTCTTGGCATCTTTCTCATCTGGGGGCCCTGGCGCCACTGTCTTCTGATTGTTCTCCAGTCTTCCTCTTTCTGCTTCACTTGGGATCACTCATGGTTCTCTGACTTTCCAGGTAGCTCAGCTGATTTAAAAAAAAAAAAAAATCCTCCTACAATGCAGGAGACCTGGATTCGATCCCTGGGTTGGGAAGATCCCCTGGAGGAACTCATGGCAACCCACTCCGGTATTCTTGCCTGGAGAATCCCCGTGGACCGAGGAATCAGGAGACTGGTGGGCTACAGTCCATGGGGTCACAAAGAGTTGGGCATGACCGACCAACTGAACAGCAACAAAGGCTTACAAAAGTAAGCCTTCTTCTGGGGAAGGCATCTTGGTCATCAGTGACCCCAGAGAAGCACAGGGCTCACCCCGGTGGGGGTACCTGGCAGGGCTACTGTGTGAACCAGATAGTGGGTATAAGGCAGAAAGCTGGACAGATGAAATGAACTGACCTGTGTTTTCTGCTCCTGACCTCATCAGGGTGTACTGCCTACCTTCAGGGGAGGTATCAGGATGAAATCAATGTCCTCAGCTGATCCAGGCAGCGGGTGTGGAGTACCAGCACATACTTAGCCTTTGGTCAGAACATCGTTATAGGGAAGAACGGGGACAGACTCCGAATGATCTACCCTTAGTTTTAAGTGTGGTCAGGTTGCAGGGGAGATCGTAATAATAGCCCTCAACACATCACTCAGTCACACCACTCCCATGTGGACAGCTGGCCATGGTGCGTCTCTCTCTCTTCCTTATCCTCCTGGAGCTCTCTTTTGCCCCCCATCTATGTTTGATTCCATCTCTCTTTCTTGCTTTACGTTCTTATTTTGGTGAAACTCAATGTCTCAGGCTTCCTGAGAAATATTATAAGGAAGATAGAATCTTTTGAGATCATCCATGTCTGAAAGAAGCTTTGTCCTAATCTTTCTTAGGACAGAAAGATGATGTGTGAATGATGACCTGATTGAATTAGATGTCACTTTTTTTTTTTCCGGAATATTGATGGGTTTGTGCCATTATTTTCCATCTTTCAGTGTTTTTTAGAAGAATCAGAGGAGTCCTGATTCCTTAATATTTTGCATGTTTCTTTCCTTTCTGGAATCTTCATTTTGTTCGTGGAGTTTGGAAATTCACAACGATGAGCCTTGTAGGTTCATTTCCATCCTTTGGTCGTTCAGTGGCATCAGTGTGGAATCTACTGTCAGGTTTTGGAAAATTTCTTGGAATATTTAATTGGTAATTCCTCCCCATTCTCTCTTTAGGCATCTCCCATTATATTCCATTATTAAACCTCCTAGATTGAAACCCCTAATTTTCTTATCTTCTCTCTGCTCTCTTTCCTTATCTTTTGGATCTGATATATTTGCTCTCTTCAATTTTATTTCCTTTCCCTTCTTTTCAGTTTTTTTTTATTTCTGCTATCACGATTTTGCTTCCAAGTCCTCATTTTTATTCTCTGAAAGTTTCTTTTTATAGTGTATTGTTTTTATTTAATGGAATCAATATGTTTTCTGATCCCTTGGAGGATATTAATAATGTCTTGTTTGGTTTTTCAGTTCTCCCTGCATATTCTGTCCACAAGGTGCTTTTTTTTTTTTTTTCCCTCTTTGTTATGTAGTTTCTATCTCCCACCCTGGGGGCTTTCTTGCGTGTCCAGCTAGCCTATTGTCTGCTCATGATTCCCTCTTAAAGGGTGATTAGACAGCCAGGGGCTGGAGGAGAGAAAAATGGGGCTTTATTGTATCATGGATTCAGAGTTTCAGTTTGAGAAGATGAAAAAGTTCTGGAGATGGGTGGTGGTGGTGTGCTTGTACAACAATGTGATTGTATTTACTCTCATTGAACTGTAAAGTAAAATTTCACACTATATATACGTGTGTGTACACACACACACACACACA